>JAMPIV010005288.1:25000-569017 GCA_024509875.1 Oreohelix idahoensis | reverse complement strand
GAAAAAAACAAGTACCGGAAAGGATAATAAAATTGACAGGATTAGGTGACATCTTTGAACTTCAGTTGTGGTCGCTGGCTGTTCTTTTGCCACTGTCAAGTTGTCCACGTAGAATTTCTTTGGGGATGCAAAGCCATTCTCCAAACATGCCTAAGCCATCGTGATTTACGCTGTCTACACAGGGTATACATTCTTTGAAAGCTAGCACGTGAGAGCACCTCGACATTTATCAATCTGTCCTTCCCTGAAATATCAAGGCTGTAGCGTAGCCACCGTTGGTAGATGGTATTGAGCCTTCTTATTTGCTTAGCAAAGGTTGTCCATGTCCTGCTGTCGTATATAAGCGTGCCCGCCAAGAAGAGGAAAGTGCACACTAGCCCACCAGCGCTGAATAACAATAGACCAGCGTTTCCTAATCCTGGAAACGGGATACCAAACAAGCCGACCAGTAAAACTCGACACTACGACGGAGTTAACAGAGACGGGTAACAGCCTACCAGAAAGCCCGAATAACCTGACCCTGACGAAGCGAAAGAAAGGACAGAAGCAAACGTCTCTGACATAAAAGAAGAAATACCCGATATTGCAGACAAAATTATGAGCTCGCTCCAACGGATTCGGGAAGCAAAAGAGAAGATGAGGGCCATGTCGCCACCACCATACGATACCGAATCGACAGCTGTGTCTACTTCAGGGAAGCTGATCCAAACTCCGATGACGGTAGAGATTATAGAAAAATCAGGAACCTGAGCCTGAGAAACCAAGCTCACCGTCTAAAGTGGCTGCGAAAATCGGGACAAGCCGAAGATCAGAATGCCAAAGGCAAAAAAAAGAAGACCACAACATCTACGACCCAGAATGCCACACAGAATCGAGAACAGACAGACGAGGAAAGTACACCGAGCCGAAAGACAGAGGCACGGCCAGTGGTGGCAGATGGGAGATGCCGCTCAGGCGGACTACAGAAAAACACTCCAAAGGAGCTAGAACAAGACTGCAAACTTACAATTACGCAGGTGTGGAGGAGAGGCCACCCTCAGGGCTCTCCCGGACCACAAAGTAATCAATGTCCTGGAGGATACAGTAGGCAAAAGAGTCATAAGTATCAGAAGGCACCAACAGGGATTGATACTGGCCCTGAATACTACGGAAAAGACTAAATCGCTGATGGCTGCTCTGGTATCTGGGCCAAAAGAATTTCAGATACCACACCGAACCAAAATCCACGCAGAAATCCACATAGCAAGAAAATAGTCATCAAAGGGATCGACACCAGCGTGTCAGACGCAGAGGTCCTTAGATGCATTCAGGCCGAAAATCCTCTAGCCAAGATCACGAACACCGAAAGGTTAAAAACCTGGAGCAAAGAAGACACCAGCTTGATAATGGTTGCTTCACAGTGGGCAACAGTTCCGTAAAGTATTATTGTTCAGAATAGACCCTGAAGAACGCATGCCTACATACCTCCAGTGATGAAGTGTTCGAAGTGCCAGGGATTCTCACACACGAAGAACACGTGTAGAAAAGAGACGATCTGTAGATACTGTGCGGGCAGCCACGAATACAAAGACTGACCTAAGGCAAAAAGGACCACAACCACCAGGCGCCAAACAAAATTAGAAAATGTGCCAACTTCCTCGGAAATCACGGAGCAAGATACCGTGGGTGTCCCAAATACCAGCAAACAAGGCAAATAATTATGGTGTCCATTGGAAAGGGAGTTTCGTACCAAGAGGCAAAGCACAGAATGGCGGCAAGCACACTATGTAACAAACGCAAAGACAGCGTATCTGAACAAGTCAGACAGCTTAGGTCAGAGGTGAGAGATCTGAAACAAAAACTACAAAAAGAAAGAGAAAACCGTCGGCCAGACAACAATCAGATGCGATTAAAATACCTGGGTAGCGTGGAAAGTGCAAAACAAGTGTTACTCGACATGAAAATAGTACAGCAACAAATACAAGACGACATTGCAAAGTTGGCAGAATTAAAATCTGAACATGAAGAGATCCCTAAAAGAACCGAAGTAGAAAGATAGGTCATCACTGACATTGCAAACAAAACTACAGAGATACACAACCTGCAGCAAAGCGAAAAATCACTGAAGGAAATACTAGAGGACCTTCTACCAACAATCATCTACAAAACCCTTCAACATATAGAGATAGGAAAGACGACACAACAGGCAAACAACACAAATAAGCACAAACAGAGCAAAGCAAGTACACACATGAAATGAAAAGGCCACTATATATAAGGAATGGGCAAACGACGTCAGACAGCAGTTGCTAAAGGTCATTTTCAGGGCCAGAACTTTTAAGGCTAACATCGACTTAGCTTATAAGACAGGAATCGCAAAATCTACCCTAATTATAACCAACTAGTTGAACAGGGTATCATAAGGGCGATATTCAAACATAAGTAAAGTAAAGAAAAATAAAGGCATCGTATTCCACAGCTGTGGTCTTTATTGTGAGTTTGAGGGTTTCCCCGGACACCTAATGGAAGGCGGGCAAAGATGGTCGCAGCTTTGTCAATGTGGTTGTCAATTTCTGTGACCAGAGACCTAGTACCAGCTCAGAGTGCGGTTAATCGCAATTACAAGTGTGTGTGTGTGTGTATATAAGTATTATATATATATATATATATATATATAATATATATATATATATATATATATATATATATATATATATATACACACACACACTTGTAAACTAAGTAAAACAAAACAAAAAGATTGTTGCTAATGTAGAGAGGTTACTCCATTATTGCCAGAGGTTACTCCATTATTGTCAGAGGTTACTCCATTATTGTCAGCGGTTACTCCATTATTCGAGCCGCGCTAGCGTAGTGGTTACCACACCGCGCTGGCGACCGGGTGATCCAGGATCAAACCCGGGCGAGGACATTTGAAGATTTTCGTCGACCGGGATTTGGACTGGATTAATTCGAGCCCTGGCGAGACATTTGAAGAAATGTCGTCGACCAGGGACTGGCGGCTCCTGAGCCGACCCAGCTCTAATGGGTACCTCCGAAATCGGCGAGTATCTGCCTGAATGGCGAGGGACATCTGTCTCTGTGCAAGAAAAAAAAAGGGATGCTCACGTACAGTCTCAGGTTAGATATAATAACCTGAGATTTCGCCTCGAGTATTAGCGGGCGTACGAAAAAAAAAAAAAAAAAAATCCATTATTGCCAGAGATTACTCCATTATTGCCAGAGGTTACTCCATTATTGACAGAGGTTACTCCATTATTGCCAGAGGTTACTCCATTATTGCCAGAGGTTACTCCATTATTGCCAGAGATTACTCCATTATTGCCAGAGATTACTCCATTGTTGCCAGAGATTACTCCATTGTTGCCAGAGATTACTCCATTGTTGCCAGAGATTACTCCAATATTGCCAGAGATTACTCTAGTAGACCAAATCTTCTTCTTCCTCGTTCGCCTTCAGACTTCCACATTTATGACTCTAATAAAGGCAGTAGTCAACCCAAGGTTCCTGACATCTCCAAACAGTTTTTCGTTGACAGAAGTGGGTTGTTGCCATATGCTACTCCGTTCATTACTGTAGGCTGGGCAATACTGCAGGAGGTGTTCGACCGTCATCGGGCTGGTACCGCAGGTGCAGAGATCTGTTGCACCAATCTTGAATTTGTGGTATAGATGGTATCTCAATCTGTTGTGTCCAGTGCGTAGCCGAAAAATGATGACCTGTTCTTTCCTGGATAGTTGATGATATGCATCATTTTTCAAATGGCCTGGGTGCTCTCTTTCCCATTTGGACTTGAATGTAGCCTTTATAATAGTCTTTGCCGTTGCGTAAGTTGTCTCTATATCATTTTGTTGTAAGGCACCTCCTTCCTTAGCAAGTTTGTCTGCCTCTTCATTACCTGGTATGTTGCAATGGGCTGGTATCCACTGGATAGTGCACTTGTTGAAGCATTTGGCCAGTCTTTCAAGGGAGATTATCAGATCTTTCAATCCTTTAGTTTGTTGGCTCTTCAGCACTGATATTACTGAGGGGGCATCTGTAAAGATTAATATCTGTTTTTCTGCCTGTGCTTTGCATTCAATAAGAGTTTCAGCTGCCTGTTTCAGGGCTTCTACTTCAGCACTGAAGTTATTGCGGTATTTGCCAGTGGCAATTGCCATAGAGTGGATTCTATTTTTAAAATTTTATGAGGATGCCGGCACCCCCATTTTCAACTGCATTTTTTTGCTGAACCATCAGTATATGCATGTGTCCAAAGCTTTGCTGGGAATTTTGGTCAATATACTTGGCTGCTATACACTTTCTTTGTGTTTCTGTCTGTGTTCCCTTACTTTCAATGCCTGGAATATCAGATTTTAACTCAGGAGTAGACCAAATAAAAAGTTTTTTATTTGGAGGGATACCAGGTACTTTTCGTGTTATTTCAAAAACGTTTAAAACAAGTTGCTCCACTATTTCTCGCATCGCCTTACCATCCTATGAAACCCTTATTGGGAAACGTTGAATATATGAACGCTGCCAGATAAAGCTCTGTCACATTGTCTTCATAATGTTACCTGAGAGCACGGCACTGCTTTAATTTTGTAAGTGAACATTTTTGCATTCGGAAAATGTTATCGCTGTATAGTCCCCGATCAATGTTTCACGACTAAGGTTCTTCATAATCGAAGAACACAGTCAAGGATTCTTTAAGACGTGCTCCTATAAATACGTGTACATTCTGAGACGCTGGAAGGAAGAAATACAAGTATTTGCCAAAAATTTGGTTAAGAATTCAGCGTCTGTGCAAAAAGAAGCAAGCCCAAGTTTCACGTCGAAAGTAAACTTAAACAGACTCTGTATGCGAAATTCTATGTTTGATATAAATAAACTCTGACAAAGAGGAACATGAAATGATTAGATATCCCCCCCCCCCCCCCCCCCCCCCCCCCCCCTCTCCCCCCCCCCCCCCCCCCCCCCCAAAAAAAAAAAGTAATTAAATTTTAAAAATTGAATCAATAAATAACTAAATAAAACCAAAATAATAGAGGAAAAATCATTTAATTTTATTCATACAAAGTATACTGGCTTGAAAAGGAAAGTTCGTTATTTATTTTAATACAAGCAGTAATTGAACGGCGCTCCGTTCTATCAAGTTTGTCCGGCCATCAACATTTTCGTGGGAAAAGGGGGGATAGGGGGTGCGGATTGCTATTGGTTTTCCGTGGGGGAAAAATGGTTGGGAAACAAGTGATCTAGAACATTCAAGCAAATCGGTCGCGCAGCGCTCGTCATAAAATCGTAGATTCTTCAGGCGTTTAAACAAAGCAACCATTCAGTTATACTGGGTATTATCTGTCATCGTTTCTGTTTCAGATTCTTTAGGTATGACTACAGAGACTAGCAGGGAACGCTCATAGCAGATATCGACCACAAGTGCCAGTCTTTCGAGTCTTTAGTGTGACAGCACAATGCAGAGAGAAGTACACCAAAGTGTGGTTAACTAACACGCCGATCAAGTAGCCGGCCTCGTACAACGGAAAGTTAATTCCAGCAGGAAATAAAATAAAAGTTTAAAAAAAAAAAATAAGAACCAAACGCAACCTGATGCATTTTTTCAACTGTGATGAAAGTGCGGGAAGTTAATACTGTATAAATGTGTGTCCGAATTTAAATGCATGCTTACTTGTACGAGACTTGTTTTATGTCAGGGGTTCTTAACCTTTCTTGTGCCATGGACCCCTTGCAATGACCGGTGAAGGCTACATACCTGTTTGATTGTCCGCTGAAGGCTACGGAACCCTTTTTTAAAAAACGTACATAAACGCATAACTGAAATATTTGCATACAAATACAGTTCATTTCAAAGAACAATGATGAAGCATGCACACAGTCTACTGAAATATAAAAACAATCTGTAAAAAAGAATATACGGTATTTATTGAAACGCAAAAATCTATGATAAATTTCCTAGTACAAATATTTGTGAAAATTTAGTTCAGATACTTAGGTAATGTACAGCCGACCCCTTAAAAACTTAATGAACCTCCAACGGGTCCGTGGACCACAAGTTAAGAAACCCTGTTTTATAAAACAGTTTTCAGCTGTGATCAACAAAGTGTGGAAATACTATGTTAATGTGTGTCACTATATGAGTTTTTGTTTGAGCAAGATTTTTTTGTGCGTGTGTCATCACTGTTTTCAGCTGTGATCAAAGTGTGGTATGGAACACAATGTTAATGTGTGTCACAATATGAGTTTTTGTTTGTTTGAGCAAGACTTTTTTGTGCGTGTGTCATCACTGGTTTCTTTGAAAATAACTATTTGCTTGCAAATGTGTACCTTAAAACAAAAAACACTACCTCACACTCCAGTCACTCACATATTCTCACGAACTTCCATAACCTCAGCCTGATGCAAGCATAACTTTCGAGGAGGCAAAGAGTTTTATCAGAATCAGATCCAGAAACAAATGGGATGTAGAACATCCAGGGCACACACAGAATGATGCTTACTACCAGCTCAACAGAAGATTACAAGTGGTAATCTTCAGACTCCGCACTGGTCACAACAGATTGAGATACCATCTATTCAACAAGCTAAAGATAGGAACTACCGATCAGTGTAACTGTGGCACTGATAAAATGACTGCTGAACATCTGCTTCAAAGTTGCCTCTTATATGCAGTACAGAGAAATTGCATATGGCCGACGCCAGCTTCTTTCGTGGAAAAGCTTGACGGGGATTCAAATAGCCTCAAACTGACTACTGCTTTCTTTGAGAACATTCAAGTGGACGTCTGAGAGTGTACGAAGAAGAAGAATAAAAATGTGTTTTGGGGTATTAGTTGAAACAGAGAAATATTAAAATGAAATTTAGTATGATGGTCCAAATTGTTAGCTGTAAGATATTGTGTAGGTTGATAGATTCAACTTTTTGATGTCGATTTCTGATCTGAGGTCAATCTTTGCCGCAAGTGGAGATGGAATACAGCAGCACTGATGCGACAAACTGTCACATCTCGTATTCATTTTTTTTTTTAAAACTCACGAGCAAACGTAGCAATCAACCCACTAATGATACCATCACTGGTTTTCAGACTCAAGTACTAACATATCAAGTAGTCATACAACAATTTTGTAAAACGGCTATTTTTTAGTTTTCTTGTGTCGTATAAGCCATCCAGGGTGTATCAGACACGGTCGTTTGTTCTATTTCATTGCGAAACTAAGATAACCCCATTTTGTTCTTAATTGTCATAGTTTACCCTCGCGTGTTTTAATAAAGGTAAATAGTCTGCCTCTCACGGCAAAGGTGCTGGGTTCGAAACACGGTGGCGTCACGCTCCAGTATACCCAGCTGTAAATTGGTGCTTGATTCTGATCTTGATTTAGGGAAGACAAAGGCAGTGAGGAAGGGATATGATCACCCAACCTCTCAAAGCTGAACATATTAGGGTGAAGTCTCTAACACTTTACTTCCCTACGCAGTATCTACTATCGGACTAATTTTACTTTTTTGTTTGTCAAATGTATGTCAAGTTTAATATAATCGCAGTAATAGAAAAGGACAGGCGGATCTGTGAAACTCTATACAGCATATAACAACACAAAAAAACCGAAATTGACAAACACCTATAACGAAAGCTAAGGTAACAGTACATGAATCTTAACACACACAAAAAAAAAAAAAAAAAAAAAAACACACACACACATGTACCCATACATACGTTCATTCGATGCATAAAAAGCTTCAAATACATTTAGCGCTGCTCAACTATAGCATGAGGTAAAGATATAGATTTTGTTCAGAGCTGGGAACATGAAAGTGTGGTTGGTTGTTCGTCCATCACGGGTGATGAAGACCACTCTGTTCATCCAATTATTTAAGAATATGTTAGGTTAGTCTATGGGTACGAAGGTGACTGAAGAGCCCGATGCGGGCCTGGAAAGATCTTGGACAGTGTGGGCAGGGAATGTTTGCTTCATGTGAAGGTTTTATTTCACGGTCCTTTCTAGCTTGTCTCCGCTGTTCTGCTGCTGCTCTTCTGGATGATTCGCATGCTGCTGCACCTTTACGAAGAGATGTGCGCCAAGCAGTTCGGTCTTGCGCAGCAGCTTCCCATGTGTCAAAGGTTTTCAATGACGTCTTTAAACGTGCATTGAAACCATGGGAGCGTTCCCTTCTGCAACCATACTTTGGCAGTTGGTCTGGCATGCGGAGACGCCCAGCGAATTTTGCTCATCAGAATAGTATCAATACTAGGGATACCAGCTCTGTCAAGAACGGCGGTATCCGGGATCTTGTCTTGCCATTTGATGTTCATTATCTTCCTGAGACAGACTGTATGGAAGTGGTTTAGCTTCTTTACGTGGCGCCTGTATACAGTCCATGTTTCACATGCATATAGCAGCACTGGAATCACCGCAGCTCTGTATACCTTCACATGAAAGTGTACATAGGATTTGGACCACAGGGTCAGGTCTTCATCGGCACATGTTTACTCCAGATAATTAGAATTATGAGATTATCAGTCATCTCCTGTTCTACGCCTTATGGAGCATGGGAACAGTATAGATCCCCCCCGGGGGGAGGGGGGGGGGCTCTGTGGAGACAAAGAAAGAATAGGACGACTGCACACTCAGGCATGTCATAACAGGCGACTGATGTGAGGTTGGGCATGGAGTAGGCATGCTCATCACGTAAAATACATTGCAACAGAAACCACCATTGCAAGAGCATGTGAATGTTTGGTGCAGGATTCTTGCAAAAAGGGGGGGGGGGGGGAAGCTGCAATGGTGAATCCATAAAGAGCGCAAGCGAAAATGATAATGTTATGGAGCATGTTTCCAGGAACTTCATGGAGCAATTATGAGATCATTATCATCATCATCATCATCATCCTTTGCGCTCCTTACAGAGCATTGAGCTGATCTGCTCACAGGAAGCCAGCACCAAACATTCACCTGCAGCAGTGGTTTCTGTGGCAATTTGTGTTACACGATGAAGGTATCAGCCTCAAATTAGCCGCCTTGTACGACATGCATGAGGTCGCATTAGACCTAATCTTTGTTTGTTTTATGTCTTCAGAAACCCCAGGGAACTATACGGGGTAATTATGAGATAGATGAGACCAACAAACTTCGGGGGGGGGGGGAATATCTCTAACAATAAAGCTAGCAACAATGAACGAACGAACGAACGAAAATTTATTAAGAAAGGGTTGAGAATTGTGCATGCAGACCTGTCTGACATCGTGCCCTTTGTCTTTTATACTGTATCCTGGTACTCACTCATATGCCATCAAAGTATCGTCAATACTAAACATATATCAACACATGTATTAGTACATTGTACAAAATACTTTCTTCCACGCTGCATAAAACAAATATTTTTAAAGAAGTAGATCTGCTCATACTTGTATGACAAATGACAGTGTTACATACTTCCAAAACACAGTGACATATGGTTACATTCTCACATACATATTATCATATAATCGTGACCCACAAAGATAATGATAATTATTCACATAGAACAACAATTTGTATATGGAAAAAGGGGGAAAATAAATCTTGACAATAGATGAGATGTGCACAGGGACAAGGCTGATGCTAGTGGTAGATAGTCGGTGTTAATTAGGTGTTCCAAGAGGGTTTTAACTAACAATACAAAAATCAAGAGGAGCTTTCATTGCATTGGGAAATATATGGAGATCAAGAGAAATCGGATCCAACGCGAAAATAAGAAGCTTCAACTCAAATGTGAAGTCAGTCCTATTGTATGGCTCTGAGACATGGAGAACAACAAAGACAACAACCAAAAAGCTACAGAATTTCATAAATGGGTGCTTGCGTAGAATAGAGGGATTAAAATGGTATGACAAGGTTACCAACGTGGAACTGAGGACAAGAACTAGACAAGTGCCAATGGAACAAGAGATGAGAAGAAGACGATGGCGATGGATAGGACACACACTGAGGAAACCTGTTGATAGCATTACAAGGCAGTCCTAGTTCTGGAACTCCCAGGGCAAGAGAGGCAGAGGTAGACCAAGAAGCACATGGAGTATTTCAGTAAAAGCCACATGTACGTCTATCTAATGTAACCGTCGGATTCTGCGTCTAGGTTGAACGGAGCGCGCTTCGCCAAAACGAGGCAAAATTGTATTTATCCTATATTTAAAATCCCAGCTTTTTCTGTCAGTACATAACGCTAAGGAAGCAACTTTGGTTGAAAGTTAGACATTAATTGTATAGTTTCCCTTATATGTACTCTCCCGAAAATTGTAACAGTTACCAAAGAAGAATGCGCAAATGAAGGTGTGCATAAAAAGTTATAGAATGTGTGATCATGTATACACACATTGGGATCTTCGCTGCTGCTACGTAGTTCGTGTAGTGTGGTGATGCGCAGTGGTTTTTTAAAATACTTTTGTTGCCGTTAGGTATTGGTGCTTTTGAATTTAATTCCCGTCCTATGACGGGCTTTTACACTAGTAATAAATAATACGTTACGCAAGGCGGCAATGTAGTTCCTAGGTTCATAGACAAGAAAATATGTAGCTCATTGGAATAAAAGGAAACGGTAACCCGTCTCATTCGTAAACACATGAAAGAACCGCGATGATACAATTTAATTCAATCATAACCCTTCAGCTCCTCAAAAAGCACACTTTCTCAACAAACGTATGCCAAGTCCCCGTATCACGTGTCACGTGTCACCAGCTCAAGGTCTTTCCAAGTCGTCCTCATCGTTGTCATTTCTGTCTCTAGTTGTCTTCTCCGTGTGTTTTTCTGTCCGCCTCTGTTTATCGTACCCTGGGGATTTCAGAGTGTCGTAAATTTATTTTGAGAGGAAGAGTCTAGAAATAGTAGTCCGATTTAGAGTGAAAAATGATGATGGAAAGCTCAGTGATAGAAAATGTAGAGATTAAATAGTTGCTCCACAGAGTGCTGGAGGAGAGTAAAGACAGACTTATTTACGACAAATCGCTTCTCTCAATCTTCTCTTCCGCTCTCCTGGTCAAACAATTATTTGCCAGTTTTCCAGACTCGCATCTGCGCGCACACCGTTTTGGTGTTTTTCACACACACAGACAATGTAGATACAAACTATATTAAACGAATAGGGGAAAAGTTGGGCTTTGGGTATATCCAACACAGTCCGATTTAAGTTTATGATGTTTATTTACCGTAAAGATCAAATCACAAAAAAACAATATCAAGTGTTACATAAATTTATCATAAGTACAGAAAAAAATGCAAATATCAAGGTAGGGAGGAGGTGAAGAAGATTGGTATCGACTAAGCCCTTCCCGCTTGTATTAGACAAAGATAAACCCAGTCTCAAGATAGATAGTTATCAGGAGCATAGGTAATGTAACCCAACAGTGAATTTAATTACTCTGCAAGAGGTGTTACAATATTAGTTATGGTGGTAGACAAAAATTACTGTTATCCCAATGGTGTCTTCCCTTTACTAAGCAAAGAAAAAAAAAGGGGGGGGGGGAATGAAACAGAGTTAACAAATTATCCCACTAAAGGAACAATGCCGGGTATACAGAAAACGTATTACCCGGTAGGCAAGTTAACAAATGGTTTGTTGCAAAAAAATTAAATCTCCTGTCATTCATACACACTGTGCGGATCCACACTCATATACACCACACACTTACCGAGTTGCAGCATCAGACAATCCCTTAGAATGATAAACACAATAATTAACTCTTGACGTATGACAACTGTCTAGTCCTTCTATGTCCCGCCCCAGATAATGCGAGGATTCACTGAGAGCAAATATTCCCGCTTATCGCCGGACTTGAAGTTCTAAGAGTTCTTGTGTTTTATTATAAAGAAACGAGTCTATGGGATGGCACTGACGCGGTTCGACATAGGGGTGAAAAATGAGGTGATATTATAATCCTTCACTGCGTGATGATAGCCACTGACCGGGAAAGTTTTTAATCCAGTGAGGAAAAACTAGGCTCGGTCACATTCAGGTAAATCGGTAATCTCTCACAATAGAGCAGTATATAAACTATCGCTACTGGCACTGTTCATCTTCCAGTTTATCTTACAGATTTAATTTGATGATAATAATCAAATGTTCTTGGGTTGGCTTTCTTTCATGTAATTATGCTAGCCAGGCCGTACCGGACCACCACAAGATTTACTTTAAAAAAATGTCTCATCAAATTGTCTGGAAGTTTAAGAACCGAGTATGGAAACTCTGAAAGATTTCGTTATTGCTGGGATTGCAAAAGGTGATCAATCTAGAGAAAAAGATAGAAAACCCATAACAACATAATCATACTTTAAAACAAATAATCTTCTAAGCGCGCGATAAATTTCCCGTTAAGCCTATAATACCCTCAAGTATTTAATTATGTATTTAATAAACACTGCGCGAGTTCTAGTGGTTAAATCACACATCTATAAATATAGGACTTAACTAAATTTATTAATTATAAATTCCTTCGCGACTTTAAAAGTTAATTTAAGCGTTAACATCTATTATCTTTTGAAATAATATAATAGATAGATCATTATATTTACAACTGGAACTATTGGGATGGTTTAATTTAATAGATTTAAATTAACACAAACTCCATTGAAATAGAATGAATGAACTAGACCACTGATCACTTTACACAATATATATATTACCGCTTTGCACAGAAATAGAATTCACTGCAAATAAAATGAAAATCCATGGGATAATCTAGCAAGATTTCAAATATCGCTAGTGCTACTATCAAGTTCTGGCCAGCGAATGATGAAGTGTCTATTCTAAGTGATCTATTTATCTAAAATGGAATGTAAGTTGAGTGGGACATGATAAACTTGACAGCTTATTTGATCTCATGAACTTTTGGGGATCTGACCGCCAAATCAAGAGAAGAAGCCGCCCCCTGGTCTTCGTATCTCCGTTCGCTGCTGCCCGTTTCGGCTTTCCCCCGTTCGCTCGGTTGCGATTGACACCGAGACGCGAAATTAGCGGCAAGCAACTGCGTCTCGTATCAGGGACCACCACTGTCTTTGATAACGCCGATAGTCTCCCCTAAAATCCCTCAGTCTGTCTCTTTGATCTCGTGCCGCCTACTAAATGAGTCCCGGTGGAATGAGTTCTGGCAAACGAAAAGTTACAACAAATGTTCAGGGGTTCTAATGTTATGAAAAGCTAAAAGTCCCTTTAAATCATCCATCATATCAGGGAGAATTCACTTGTCAAACTAGACGTACGTCACAATCGTCCCCACTTTTAGACATGAAACCATTTTTCATGTTTCATTTTTTGACAATGGAGGTGACCTGATTGGTGATTTTAGGATGAGTGGTATCTTCAGTTTGCTCTTCTTCCTCTGTAGACCAGTTTCTACTCAGGAAATCAGCCCCGACATTCTGTCTTCCCGGAATATATTCCACTTTGAAAGAATAAACGCTTAAAAGGAGGGCCCAACGCATGATCCTAGCGTTAAATTCTTTATTGGCACCAAGAAATGCTAACGGAGCGTGGTCTGTTTGCACCGTGAAAGATGTACCATAAAGAAACTCATGATGGCGTCTGATACCGTCAATCAGAGCAAGACATTCCCTTTTAACTACGCTGTAGTTCCGTTCCGCTTTATTTAATTTCCGACTGCCATAGGCAACTGGAAATAGCATGTTCAGGTCACTGTCATCGGCTTGAAGCAGTGTTGACCCGATGCCCTGACCTGACGCGTCGACTCTCAGTACAAAAGGTTTCTTGAGGTCAGGCAACCTCAAAATGGGGTATGCAGACAACTGTCCTTTCAAAGTGCTATACGCGTGTTCGCACTTTTGATCCCATATGACCTTATCAGGACAACCTTTCTTTGTGAGGTCAGTCAGAGGTGCCGTCAGTCCGTTGAAGTTCTGGATGTACTTCTGATAGTATGCACATAGCGATATGAAGGAACGTACGTCTTTCTTCGTTCGGGGTCTTTTTGCTGCCATTATTTTCTCCACGTTCTTCTTAATAGGCCAACTGCATCCGTGAGAAATAGTGTGCCCCAGGAAGTCTAACTGTTCAAACCCGATGAGACATTTGCTAGGTCTGGCTGTGAGACCCGTTTCCTGTAGTCTCCTGAGGAGCATAGCAACCGTAGCAATATGTTCTTCATAGGTTTCCGATGCAATTAAGATGTCATCCATGAAATTATGGATATGGGGACTTTGCAAAGGTTGTAGAAGCTTCCTCATCATCCTGGTGAACACTCCTGGTGCGTTATGCAAACCGAACGGCATCCGTTAAATGTGTAATGTCCTTCACTAGTGCTGAAAGCTAACAAAGGTTTAATTTCCTCCTTGACTGGTATTTGATAATAACCTTTGCTGAGGTCAATCTTGGAGAAGATCTTTGCTTTGCTGAGCTTGGTGAACAACTCAGAAACAGTTTGGAGAGGTTCGGGCTGGAATTCCGTTACCGCGTTTAGCAACCTGTAATCAATGCACAGCCGAACTTCCTTATTGGGCTTCTGCAACAGCACTACACTCGAGCTGTAAGGAGATGTAGACTCACTGATAATTCCTGCCTGACGCAGCTTGTCTATTTCTCCGCGAAGTGCATCCGCTTTAGCGTACGGGATGGGGTAAACTCTGGTTCGAACAGGGGTCTCGTTTGTTAATTTCATATCAAATTCAATGAGATTTGTTCGACCAGGTACATCCGTTAAGACTGCACTGTACTGTTTTAGTAGAGCCCTGGTTTCTGTTTGTTGTTCTGGTGAGAGATTGTCGCCGAACTTGACATCTTTAAAGGATTCTGTGGGTTGCAATGGATACTCCATGCAACCATCATCATCTTCCTCGTCTTCCGTTGCTATGGCGACAGCCAGGAGATGCTCGGAGGATGGTACCGGTCTTTCCAAATATTTCTTTAGCAGATTTATGTGGAAGACCTTCTCCTTTCCTTTGATGGAGATCTTGTAGTTGGTACGTGAGATCTTTTTAAGGACGGTAAACGGTCCTTGCCATCCGATGCGAAGTTTATTGCTTCCGGTTGGAAGTAGCAATAGGACTTTCTCCCCTGGTTGTAGTTCTCTCTCTTTTGCAGCTTTGTTGTATCTTTTAGTAATTTTAGCGCGGGCTTTCTTAAGGTTGGTAGTAGCTAGATCCCATCCTAGCTTTAGCCTTTCCTTAAGCTCAGATACATACTTGCTTGCAGAGACGACTGTCTCGTCAGCCTTCTGGTCTGTCAGGGACCGAAGTAAGGCTTCTAGTGGCCCCTTAATAGGTCTGCCAAATAAAAGTGTAGCTGGCGCAAAACCCGTAGACGCTTGGGGTACCTCTCGGTAGGCGAATAAGGCAGCCGATATATATTGGTCCCAGTCTTCCGGTTTCTCCTGACCCAGCTTACGTAACATCATGGTGAGGGTACCGTTAAAACGTTCCACGAGCCCATTTCCGGCCGGATGGTAGGGACTTGTGTGGATATGTTTGGCCCTCAAGATCTTAAAGATCTCCTCCATTAACAGGCTACGGAATTGGGATCCATTGTCCGTCAAAACTTGTTGAGGGAATCCCAACCGTGTAAAAATTTGCACAAGGGCTTCTGCGACATGCTTGGAATTAGTGCATGGTAGCGGTACGGCTTCGGCCCACATAGTGCAAGTGTCAACTAAGGTCAGGATGAACCTGTTCCTTCTTTTGGTCTTTTCCAGAGGACCAATAATGTCGACAGCAACCCGTTCAAATGGAGTCCCTACTATTGGCATTTGCCCCATAGGTACTGGGGGTGTCAAGTGCTTGGGTGCTACCCGTTGGCACTGGGCGCAGGATTTCACATACCTGACAATGTCAGAGTTCATTCCTGGCCACCAATAGTGGTTTTTTATTCGCTGAATAGTGGCGTTTTGTCCCATATGTCCGCTAAAGGGAAGAGAGTGCCCCATTTCTAAGATCTGGTTTCTGTACTGCGTCGGTACTAGGAGCTGGTTATTCCCCGTGTCCGGGTTGCCCGTTCTACGATACAATACACCATCCTTAGAAAAGATGTCTCCGTTGTGTCTGGGGTCCTTAGCCATGGGCAGTTTTTTAAAGCAGGGCGCCAGAGTAGGGTCCTTTTGTTGCGCCTCCTTCAGTTCATTCGGCAACAAATTTGGCGCAGGCTCCCTCTCCTTCTTGGCTTGCCCTCTTGTGGTTACCGCTGCCACAATCGGCTCCTTAGGTCTCCCAATGAACACATATCTACATCCCAGGATAACTGGGTAGATCGGATCATCCATTATGGCCGCTTAATAACTCCTCTGACAAAGTCAGAGTGTATTTCTACCAGTGCGATAGGAAGCGTCCTGGGTGCGTCACTCCTGAAAACTCCACTAAGTTTGACGGTTTCCTCTGTCTCCTGACCTGGTTTGACTAGGTGTCTAGCAACAATACAACTAAAACTTAATCCAGTGTCAAAGAGACAAGTAGTTGAGGTACCATTCAAAATTACAGTTCCTCGAGTTGAGGGTCGGTCCCCCTCAGGTTGAGAATCACTGACGTTGACTCTACCTTTCGAGGCTGTATGCAAACATCCAATGCGGTTTGCACCGGTTTGTTTGCCCTGATCAGACGTTCCTGGTGTAGGGGTCTTCCCTTTTCCTTGACCTTGGTGGCCGCGCTGCCACGTAGGCTTGTTGGGTTGATCAGAATTGTTGTTGGGGGGGTATCGGGTTTTGTAGAATTTCGATTTTTCCTGGGGAGGTTTCTGGGTATTGTTATCTCGTTGGTTATAATGTTGAGAGGAAGTGGAAGAATAGGATGCCTGCTCTAGATTCTGTTTTCGAGATGGCTCATCGGTGGGTTTACGTTTAGTGCTGGGAAGTTCGGCCATTGCATTGCTATAGCGTTCGGCTTTATTGAGTATGTCTTCAAGCCTGACTGCCCCCTGTTCAGCCAAAAATCTACGAGTTTCATTCGACAAAGTGGATTTTATCTGCTCCACAAGAACAAGTTCGAGGAGTCCCTCATATGAAAGAGGTAGGTCAGATAATTCAATGCACTTTGTCAGATAACCCGTGAGACGTGAAGAGAACTGGGGAAATGTTTCCGTGCTCTCTTTTCGGCTGTTTCTGAACAACTGCAGAAACTTTCGGGCAGTCATCTCAAACTGCTGTAGTAAGGCCTTCTTCAACAGGTCATAATCATGTTGATTCGGTCCCAGCTTTGTGTACACGTCATAAGCATTGCCTTTCAGTGACGTTGAAAGTTTGAGCGCCCAGCGGGTACTCTCTAACCCATAAAGATTCGCGAGTCTCTCGAATTTTTCTAGGTAGCTGTCAATTTTTTCGTTAGGGCTAGGAAAAGATTCTAAAGAAAACGACATAGCAGTTAATTGGGCAGACTGAGTGCTGGAGAGATCCCTTGTTTGAGACTGGGGCGAAGACGGCTCTCCATTATTTGAAGTAGAGGCACTCCGACTCTCTAAAGCCTTGAGCGCTAATTCATGCTGTCTTTCCTTGTCTCTCTCTTCGCGTTGTCTCTCCTTCTCTCTTTCCCTGCGGGCGTCCATCTCTGCCTCAATTTTCTTCTGCTCCAATTGACGATCGTCCGCTTCTTTCTTCCTAGCTTCTGCCCTCTCTTCCTCCGCGTCATACCTTTGAAGTTCCTGGTTGATAAACAGATTCGCAGCTTCTGTGTCTAGTCCTGAGTCCTTGGCCTCTTGCCTCAAAAGGGATCTTATCCTAATTCTCTCTGCCATTGTCAAAGAACTGGATGCTTCTAAGACTAGAGAATAGTAAGATGGAACAAGAAGGGGAAAACTCAAAGCCGCTACGAAAAAAACCCAAAGTAAAAAAAAAATTTACTTGAGTTACCTCCTACCTGTACTGTGCAAACTTATCGCTGCTATTATCTGGCAATTAAGGCTCTAAACGCAAGCGACTATGCCACTAAATGGTAAGTTACACTGGAAAAGAATCTACTTTTACTAACAGTAGAGAAAAATTTAAATTAAAACAATTTAAAAGGAAAAAAAAAAAAATTTTTTTTCCCCTAAATTTTAAATCTCTGACAACAAACTCCGTCCCTAAAGTCAATTATTGAGATGAGACGTTGTTAACTTAATTTTTAAAAATCAGAACAATCCGTCTTTAGCTAAGCTCAACTCTTTTTAACTTCAAAAACCTTAGTGACTGTAAAACAATCACGCAATCCCAGCAACTCTTATAAAGAAAGAAATATAATTATCTCCGCCAGAGGATAATTAAAATAGCAAATATTTTTGTTTATCTGTACTTTCTACTGCTGTGGAGAGAAAACAACCTGTAAATATGCTGTGTGGACAACCCAAATACTTAAAGAACGTTTGTCTAGGGGTGTAATTATTTATTTATTTCCCTAATTCACAAGACAAATCATTCACACTCTACCTAGTTAGACCCAGACTAAATCAGACTCAAAATATCTTTAACCCGGCTATACGATTGCCTCAAATGTAGCTCAAGATCCCAGAACCAGCCCACAAATATGTGTGCATCAAATGTATCTCAAAATAATCCCGGCGAGCCAGCCAAATATTGTCGTAAATTTATTTTGAGAGGAAGAGTCTAGAAATAGTAGTCCGGTTTAGAGTGGAAAATGATGATGGAAAGCTCAGTGATAGAAAATGTAGAGATTAAATAGTTGCTCCACAGAGTGCTGGAGGAGAGTAAAGACAGACTTATTTACGACAAATCGCTTCTCTCAATCTTCTCTTCCGCTCTCCTGGTCAAACAATTATTTGCCAGTTTTCCAGACTCGCATCTGCGCGCACACCGATTTGGTGTTTTTTTCACACACACAGACGATGTAGATACAAACTATATTAAACGAATAGGGGAAAAGTTGGGCTTTGGGTATATCCAACACAGTCCGATTTAAGTTTATGATGTTTATTTACCGTAAAGATCAAATCACAAAAAAACAATATCAAGTGTTACATAAATTTATCATAAGTACAGAAAAAAAATGCAAATATCAAGGTAGGGAGGGGGTGAAGAAGATTGGTATCGACTAAGCCCTTCCCGCTTGTATTAGACAAAGATAAACCCAGTCTCAAGATAGATAGTTATCAGGAGCATAGGTAATGTAACCCAACAGTGAATTTAATTACTCTGAAAGAGGTGTTACAATATTAGTTATGGTGGTAGACAAAAATTACTGTTATCCCAATGGTGTCTTCCCTTTACTAAGCAAAGAAAAAAAAAAGGGGGGGGGGGATGAAACAGAGTTAACAAATTATCCCACTAAAGGAACAATGCCGGGTATACAGAAAAACGTATTACCCGGTAGGCAAGTTAACAAATGGTTTGTTGCAAAAAAATTAAATCTCCTGTCATTCATACACACTGTGCGGATCCACACTCATATACACCACACACTTACCGAGTTGCAGCATCAGACAATCCCTTAGAATGATAAAACACAATAATTAACTCTTGACGTATGACAACTGTCTAGTCCTTCTATGTCCCGCCCCAGATAATGCGAGGATTCACTGAGAGCAAATATTCCCGCTTATCGCCGGACTTGAAGTTCTAAGAGTTCTTGTGTGTTTTATTATAAAGAAACGAGTCTATGGGATGGCACTGACGCGGTTCGACATAGGGGTGAAAAATGAGGTGATGGTATAATCCTTCACTGCGTGATGATAGCCACTGACCGGGAAAGTTTTTAATCCAGTGAGGAAAAACTAGGCTCGGTCACATTCAGGTAAATCGGTAATCTCTCACAATAGAGCAGTATATAAACTATCGCTACTGGCACTGTTCATCTTCCAGTTTATCTTACAGATTTAATTTGATGATAATAATCAAATGTTCTTGGGTTGGCTTTCTTTCATGTAATTATGCTAGCCAGGCCGTACCGGACCACCACAAGATTTACTTTAAAAAAATGTCTCATCAAACTGTCTGGAAGTTTAAGAACCGAGTATGGAAACTCTGAAAGATTTCGTTATTGCTGGGATTGCAAAAGGTGATCAATCTAGAGAAAAAGATAGAAAACCCATAACAACATAATCATACTTTAAAACAAATAATCTTCTAAGCGCGCGATAAATTTCCCGTTAAGCCTATAATACACTCAAATATTTACTTATGTATTTAATAAACACTGCGCGAGTTCTAGTGGTTAAATCACACATCTATAAATATAGGACTTAACTAAATTTATTAATTATAAATTCCTTCGCGACTTTAAAAGTTAATTTAAGCATTAACATCTATTATCTTTTGAAATAATATAATAGATAGATCATTATATTTACAACTGGAACTATTGAGACGGTTTAATTTAATAGGTTTAAATTAACACAAAATCCATTGAAATATAATGAATGAACTAGACCACTGATCACTTTACACAATATATATATTACCGCTTTGCACAGAAATAGAATTCACTGCAAATAAAATGAAAATCCATGGGATAATCTAGCAAGATTTCAAATATCGCTAGTGCTACTATCAAGTTCTGGCCAGCGAATGATGAAGTGTCTATTCTAAGTGATCTATTTATCTAAAATGGAATGTAAGTTGAGTGGGACATGATAAACTTGACAGCTTATTTGATCTCATGAACTTTTGGGGATCTGACCGCCAAATCAAGAGAAGAAGCCGCCCCCTGGTCTTCGTATCTCCGTTCGCTGCTGCCCGTTTCGGCTTTCCCCCGTTCGCTCGGTTGCGATTGACACCGAGACGCGAAATTAGCGGCAAGCAACTGCGTCTCGTATCAGGGACCACCACTGTCTTTGATAACGCCGATAGTCTCCCCTAAAATCCCTCAGTCTGTCTCTTTGATCTCGTGCCGCCTACTAAATGAGTCCCGGTGGAATGAGTTCTGGCAAACGAAAAGTTACAACAAATGTTCAGGGGTTCTAATGTTATGAAAAGCTAAAAGTCCCTTTAAATCATCCATCATATCAGGGAGAATTCACTTGTCAAACTAGACGTACGTCACACAGAGCAAGGACCACCTGGTGACTTATACATTTATCAGTTCGTATATACTGAAGACAACGCTGGAGGTGGATAGGACACACATTGTAGATAGCTAATAATAGCGTTACTAGGCAGTCATTGGTATGGAATGTGTAAGATGAGAGAAGTAAGGGGGAAAAAACACACACACCGAGAACAGAAATGGAGACAGACATGAAATGAATGAAGGAGACTTGGAAAGACTTTGCGCTGATGGCACGGGACAGGAATACTCGGCATAATTTTGTTGAAAACCCATGCTTCTTGGGGAATGAGGAGGCGATTGTTATTCTGTAGTTGGAAATACTCTGAGAGGTTGTGGTAAGGTTCCAAAAACTATCCGTTTTGCTTTCACGTTCGTTTTTCTAAAATATTTACGATCTTACTGTCAGGTAAAGCTGTCATGTTTACTTCTTACCGCGTTTTGATTTGCCTTTCTTTATTATAGAGATTAAACGTTTAATTAAAAGATGGATAAATGATCTATGGACGGACAGCAGTGGGGGATCGATGTCTGAAAGGCAGATATTCATATTACTTGTTCAAGGCCCCCAAAAGAGCGTGTCAAGTATCTAGGACAGGGATAGGTAACCTAGGAAATGACAGCATCTATTTCAGGAACATAAAAGCTCTCTAAAGATCTACGTTGACAAAATCATGTCTGTATTCGGGTTTCAGAGTATCTGGATTTTGGAATAAGTCCAGGCTATATGCTTCTTTCTTCACTGCCGCACGATATGCTTCGTGCAATTCCATCAACCGAATTGTTGAAAATTATAGCTAAATATTTTACCAAATGTAAATTTCACTTTAAAGAAAAGATTGCTTTCTACTTTATACAGTTCACAAATGAAATGAATTTTAGTCAGCTAATTTGCGGCTTCTCACTGGGAATGCGGTGAAAGTACCTCTTGTAATAGTGTTTCTTCAAGTTCAACCCCGTAATCACTCCTTGCATTTATTCTCATTATTTTTGTATTTTCCTGTGTATTTCCAGACCCAATTGCTGTGACCTCTCATCCAGTGTTTTCATTTTGTCCTGCATATGATTACAGTTGTGGAACAAGAGAGCCAAGTCATCAGCAAAATCTAGATCATCTAACTGTTTAGTCAGATTCCACTGGATCTGTTGTGTGTCGTCGATGTTTTCATAACCCAGTCTATTGCTAGTAACAGAAGAAATGGTGATAAGAGGCATCCCTGTCGTTCTTATCTAAAACGGTTCTGTAAGTTGTCCTTCATGAAGATTGTTAGTGTTGACATCATGAAGATTGTTAGTGTTGACATGAAACTAATAATACAAAATCTTTCTTCACTCTAAATAAATGGCAATATAACAAATATATATATATATATATATATATATATATATATATATATATATATATATATATATATATATATATATATATATATATATATATATATATATATATATATATATATATATATATATATATATATATATGAATTGCACAATATAGTAAAACTGCGTATAACAAAAACTAAGGTTATGTCACGGGATTGCCTCCCCTTGCGTTGCAGTTGTGGTCCAGTAATGGTCACCACGCAAGCGTACCTAAAAGTAGGTCGTCCAAGGTATCTATCTTCCCGCAAGATTACTCTTGGCAAAGATGTAGATAGAAGAGGAATGACTTTTCTACCTTAGGGGAGCCTTCACAAGATATTCCCAGAAGTCAAGAACAAAACGCTGCTTAAGGGCTGAACAAATTTGTTAACTTATTATCTGGTCCGTCGCCTTTTGTGAAGGGGTTATGCTATGATTCTGGCCCGTCAAGCCCCCAGTTGGAATAATCCAACGAATGCCCTTTTATAAGTAATGTCTCTCTCTCTCTCTCTCTCTCTCTCTCTCTCTCTCTCTCTCTCTCTCTCTCTCTCTCTCTCTCTCTCTCTCTCTCTCAATATATAAATATATATAAATATATATAAATATATATAAATATATATAAATATATATATATGTATGTGTGTATGTGTGTGTGTGTGTGTGTGTGTATGTGTGTATGTGTGTATGTATGTATGTATGTATGTATGTGTATATGTGTATATGTATATATGTGTGTGTGTGTATATATATATATATATATATATATATATATATATATATATATATATATATATATATATATATATATGTGTGTGTGTGTGTGTATATATATTTATCAAGAAAAATTGGCTCACACGTTTGCTTTCGTACAAATAAACTGAATCAACTATTATTATTTAGTTTAAAATAACATACAACAAATTTAATAGTCAATTAGTTCAACAAGTTAAAATAAGGATTAAAGGGGGTGAAAGTTATATTAAATTTTTCCTCATTGAGGTTTTGGTAGGGCGTGACTAATACTGTCCGTATTTTGCTGTAGCCTGTTACACACAACTTAACTCCAGCTGAGTCCTGCAGCTGTGGTTTCCGTCACTTCTTTTTGGTGATGAGTACACTTCTCCACATAACTCGTCCACTGTAGGTGGGTGGTGGTGATACTTTTCTCTCACACTAGTGGCGTAGGAACTTCAGTACTTAAGTCTGATGTCTTGTAACCACGAACTGAGACAAATTAGAAATAAACAAATGCCTCAGTACATTTGTTCTCCGCAAACTAACAGGCCCATTTTCATGCGTTCCACCCACGAAAGTTAACCTGTCAGAAGAATTAAATTCCCGAGCACACAATGTAACTCAGGGAATAGGATGCAAATTCACCAATATCCTTCTGGGTGTCAACTAGGAAATTGCGTCTGGAGTGCATAAATAATGATTTGCCTGAATTACAATTAAAAAGGTATATAAATCTCACAAAATGATTCAATACACTTTAGGCACATGTGATGTAATCATCACTCATTACTCGTCGCTACTCCCGTCGGGGTCTAGGTCGTCTCTGCTGTCGGGTTTCCCCGCACGACTAGTCAGAAACAATCACCAGCTCTTGCAGTAGTGGTTCATGAATATATTACTTTCATATGTTGAGCTTGCCAGCCTCATATATAACCACTTAGCAAGAAACCTGTAGAATTTACATTAGTAAATAATTTGTTTACATTTACCCCAAAATTTTGGGAATACACACGTCTCCTGGCACAGATTTAGAATGGACTCACAGCCCTGTAGTTAAATGTTGTTCGAATCACTTAAGTCTGAGAAATTCCTCGTATGACGGGTGAAAGACTTGGTCTGGAAATCTATAATTACTCTTATGACTTCTTGTGAAAGAATTCCCAAGTTTCCAGTCTTGTATTAAAAGGGCGGGTTTACTTGTGAATTCCAACGTTGCCCAATACTCGATCTGGTACTTATAATTGTGGAATTTTAAGTTCTATCCTTTTTCTTCTGGCTCGTAGGAGGTGTTTAGTTGACACTGAGATGCAGTATTTTCTGTTGTGTGATGTTACTCCGAGTTTGTTAGATAATATCTTACAATCCTTAGTTTCAAATCCCAGTTATGTTTCCGCCGAAAGTTCCAATCAAATCATAGTAGATTCTGGCGAACCAATCCAATCTATCTAGCACTGTTTGGGTGGGGAAATTTATCATTACTCATCCCACGGGTATTTAAAAATATAAAATTTAATATACACGCATGGTCTCTTACACAGTGATGTCATATCGTTACCTAAGGCTTCCGGCACACCTCTGTTTATTAGAATAATATGCGTGCCTACGCCAGACAGATGTCTGGACAGCCCGTGTGGTCTTCTTTCATCTGATCACAACACCGGCTTGTGTCAACACGATCAGCCGCTTTCCTAATGGGGTCAAATGTTTGACGGACACGTTACCACATGTGTTCAGACGGATTAGCCGATAAAATATTATAGCTGGCCGGGTCACGAAACCTGGCGAATCGTAAAAACAGTCTGGGAGTGAAGTGTGAAACAATAAGATACGCATTACTCCCATAGCAAATACTGCTATAGGGAAGTGGCGTGTTAGAGAATTCATCATGCTATGTCCAGCATAGAGCAAAATAGTAGAAATAACGAATGAAAAGGCCTGATTTATGCCAAATAAAAGAGATGAATGAGAAAAAATAAGAAAAAGAAAGGATGCAGCCGTAGGGCTGAAGGGGTGAGAGATCACATAAAAGGACATGTTCAGACGTTTTGTCACAGGTTAATATATAGAGATCAATGATAAGGGGTAGTCTGAAAGGGTGATCGTGTGGACGGTGGCAGATAATTGGTGGATTTGGTGTAATCTCAGACACCCCTGGGCTTTCTCACTCCTTTTCACCCGTTTAGCGACAGGGTAATTAAGAGTGACTTTACTGTGTTTGTTTTTTTTTCCGTTCATTTTGTTGTTGTTTGTATTTGTTTGTTTTTTTATTTTTATTGTTGTTTGTTTCTTGGAAAGGGGAAGTCACACAAACAAACATACACAATTTTGGTTTTGATTTGGACTGAGTGGAGGGGGGAAGAAGTTACTTTATTATCTTGAATTTATTACATTATATATTATAATTATAACCCATGGAGGGTTGAACGGGATACATTAATTTATATATATATGTATTGTAGCGAAAGGTTTTACTAGTGTGATGATAGTGGTAGAGAAGAAGTAGAATCTCTCTCCAGAAAGTATGACGTTCCAGTGCCCGAGAAGTACAATGGTATCACAATTGAGTTACGGATGTGAATACTCTGAGCTGAACAATAGATTTAGGCTTCAGAAGTATACTGTGCCACTTTCGCTATAGTAACCCTATGAGATAATATAATTAAATTAGAAAAAGTAACTCAAAATTTAACAGTTAAAAATTTACCAAGTCAAATGAGTACAATTTCATAATTTATTATGTACATCTATATATTCTTGTAATGAGAAATGGGTGTTGGAAGATGGTAATATGTATGACTATTTATAGTTACAAATTAAAATAAATAATAGTAAAAAATCTTGGATGAATCTTCCAATGAAATTAGAACAGTCTGTCACAGTATATTTTTGATATATATCTTGCTATCTAGTATCTAGCTGTTATTATCATCGACAGCCGTTTTAGAAACTGCTCACAGTGTGTGTTGGACGGATACTCATAAACTCATCTGGTATTTGTTCGAGGTTCCTGAGACACACTTGAACCAATAGACTGTCCTTCAGCCCGCCCTATAACTACGGGGGACTAAGGTGTTGAAGATTGGTTGATCTCTAGGCTTCAGTGAGCACGATCAACGGTCCTCAAGTCTTTGGTTAAACTCGATCAGGAACGATCATAAACTCGATCAGCAAGGATCATAAAACTCGATCATAAAAACCCTCTTAGGATTAATAAGCTCACAGTGAGGCTGTATTGCTTGACGTTAATCTGCCCTGCACCCAGCGTGAATAAAGAACTTTTCTTTCAGATGCTGTCTTCCAGCTTCTCACTCTGGCTTCTGGATTTGGTGTGTGTGATTTTCAACGCGCCGCTCTGTCCTTATATTTGGGCGTCTCTCCCGTACAAGAAAGCACTTCCTGAAGTCCCATAAGTTTTCGTTTAATCTCTCGGTTTAAGGCGATCTGTGATTTTTCTGTACTTGATTTCTCTTCTTTTCACTACACACTTATATCCTTCCTTCTTTCCTAGGTATCCTTTCATTTTCCCCATATAAAGCTTTCATTCTATCCAAGTTTTATTGAAATCCGTTTAGGCATGTACGTTTAATAAATTTTTAAAGATTATTAGATAACTTTTAGCAGATGTGAAGACGATGAAAAATGTTAATTATTTTTAAAACTATTTATATTTGAATACTATCCTTTTGGATATACTTCATAGTCTATCTCCTTTGGTGAATTATTATAGTTTTAATAACTTCCAACCAGGCTTGCCCTTGTAGCTTTAAATTTTCTTTCCTGTTAATGCAAACTTTTAAAGTCGGCCATTCCTAAATTTCGCTATTTCCTCGTTCTTCAATACCGTCCGGCTAAACGTAATTCACATTTTTCCGCCTTCTTCAAACTGCAAAGCAAGATCCGTCTCGTTATCCCTGCGCTGTGTGTGTGTCGCGTTACACATTTTTTCACAAACAAAGCAAGAGGTACAAAATCTCGCTACATGTATGTATGTCTGATATATATCTGATTATACAGAAGTGCAAGCTGTCGTGAAACATTCTAAATCCACATATCTAAATTAAAAAGTAAATGTAAAGCCTAGCGAATTAATTCTATAAAAGGAAAGAAGAATGGTAAAAGAACAGTGCGGTCACAATAGCGTACGCCTGTGTTATAGAACGTCATACTAGCTAAAAAGAAAACCCCTTTTTATGCTCCGTCTGCCTAATTGTAACGCTTTCACGTTTACTAGTAAAGCCTACTGCATCAACTACACGCGTTTCAAAAAAATAAAACGTGTACTGTATTTCTTAGAAAACCATGAGATAGACACACTGCGTAATGACCTAGATTAATATTCCATTAATGTCATTTTATGCACTACGTAAACGAAAAGACAGACGGGCTTAGAGAGAGAGAGAGAGAGAGAGAGAGAGAGAGAGAGAGAGAGATGTACGGAGGAACGCATGCAATACTACCAGTCTCGCGATATAAAATTAATGCCACCCCACGCGAAAGGCACGCAGGCTTGCTTTTTTTCAAATAAACAGGGACAAATAACACTACCAATACGAGGTTAGGTTTTAAAAAACATGTTTAATGCTTATTAGGAAACCTGACATTCTACTGTTTTACGTCTGAAATCCTGACATTAGTCTGACAGTACAGAAGACATCCCATCGTATAGGAGTGAACGGGTGGTAGAAGAAAATACATATTTTGAACGAAGCCACTTGGCCCCATTAAATTTATATATTTGGGTTCCTTAGGACTTGCTGACAAAGAATATGTTAAGTGTTACGCAAATAGTCTAGGAATTAACAAATTATAGCCAAAATATTATAGTGGTGTTGTCTGACAGCACAAGATCATATTTGCTCATGTTTGGAAACTGCTTTAGGGGGAAGGAGGCCAACACGTTAGATCCGATTTGATTGGCTAGAATTATATGTAAGGCGAAACATGATTAGTCGACTGCTAATACTATTTTTGGTTGTTAAGGGAAACGGTAGGAAGGGTACTTTTTTTCAAATGCTTTTGTAAACATGGTCTTATTGGCTAGACCATTTAATATAGTCAATTAGGAGCGTCTGTTCAGTGCCACTTTTTGAAATTAAACTGTGTAGAAGCAAGTGCGCTGAGAACCAGTTCATAATTTTCTAATGAAAGCCTGGGACAGAGGCAGATTGGAATTGTGCCATAACTCATCGCCAGTCAACGTATTTGTTTAATATTTCCTTGAATTGTGGTAAGCTAGACATATTTGATCTCTTTTAGATGAAAATTGAATGTGAATTGATAATTTATGTCTGTATGTGTGTGGTTCAGTAACAAACATGAGGCAAAGCCTAGATATTGCTCCACCATGAACAAAACTTGTCGGAGAGGGGTATAACTGCATGGGATTGCCAAATAGTACTATGACACCTATCTTATTGAATAGAAGGAAATAATGCTGGAATTGCAGAGGCGTTGTAACCATTAGGGAGAGGAATACTGGTGTATACTGTTACATGAGGAGCTAGCAGTTGGCCTACCGCGCTGAACTCGGTGTTTGTTATGTATTGTGCTTCAGTGTGGAAATAGATTATAAATTAGTTCTGAAGTAGGAGGTACAACCTTCTTGTTTCAGGGACCGTGGTACTGAAGTGTTAGAGCAGCAACTGGTCTGAGTTTTGCTGAATCCAGAGACTGGTAGCATACTCCTTGTTCAAGATATCGACCAGTGTTGTTTTTCCAGAAAACTGAGAAGCAAGCGAGCAGAGGAGACAGTTTTCCTGCCGCCCACACAGAAGTTAAGATTTCGTGGCCAGAGCAGCTCAATCTTGTGTATACCCCCTCTAAAAGTGACTTTACCTTAAATCAAGAGGGACATTTATTTGTTTCAAATAAAAAGAAACTGTGAACCTTTCCGATATTATTTCCACCAGAAACAAACACTTGAAGTCATGATGACAAACAACAACCTAGCTTGAAAAGCCAGTATTACCTCATAGTACTACAGCACAACTTACACACATATTGCAATAATAATATATGTCAATACAAAGATCCTATCTATAAATTGTGTACATACAACTTGTGATTACATTTGATTGTGATTCCTGATTCACTCTGTAGTTGAATCAGGATATCTATTATTGACAGGAATTAATACATATTTTAAAAGTTAACACTTGACTTATTAAGATAGTCTTATAGAGTGTTCTATGTATGTGAGTGTCACAGTGTTGTAAAGTATTGTGGATTAAATTAAATTGTTTATCTGTCTGTTGGTTGTTGTGAACATACACTTCATCATTATCATAACCCTAGACATTCAACGTAGTCATCACAATATTCCAGAATAAGTCTGACTGAGGTCTAAATGTGGTAGCAAAGTAAGGTCATCTGTAACACACCACACTTATTAGATACAGATACCTTCACAGCTGATCTCAGTCAGTACACTAAGTCCCCTATAAATATTTATATCATCCCACTTTACCACACAAGCTAGGACTGGCAGCCTTAAAAACAATGGCCGCTGCGCGCTTGGAACAGAGACTTTTGTTTCTCATGAATCGTCAGCTCGTGATTTCAGTAATCGAGTATAGGCTAGGAATACTCACGCTGTCAGTGTTACAATATGAACGACTGGAACGCATTCAAAATGAAGGGACGCGACTAGTTTTGGGCTGTACGCGTGATACCCCATTGTGACAATGAGAAACATGCTCGGATTGCTGTCGATTAGATCCAGATATGCGATGGCCTTGGCAAAAGCCTATATGCGGGTAACCACCGACAAAAGACACCCCCTACATGAGAACGTAGCTGACATCACAGGAGAAAGACTCAAGAGGGGGAACGAACGAACGAACGAACGAACGAACGAACGAACGAAATCTTTATTTCATCAGGGTAAAGAAATGTCATGGATGACACCGGCAGAGGCTACGATTCGTCAGGCAACCAGGGTTGAAAATGTACCCAAAGGGGAAGAGTGGAGTAAGTCAGGGGAGAACTCCTGCAGGCTATCATTAGCCTTGGCAGAGAGTGCAGATCTTGGGGCAATGGAAAAGCAGAGCTGGAGATTAATCAGCTGGTAATTAATCTTGCTGGGGATGAAGACGCCATTGTGTACACTGATAGGTCTGTAGTGCGTGGTGAGAAATAACTATGGGGCTACTATGCGAGAATAAAGTGCAGAGTCGTCACTGAATAGAGTGGAGCCTACATGACAACAACCTCCAGCAAGAGAATGGAGTTAGAGACAGTTAGAGGCAGTTACTGCAGCACCGAGATGGCTGTCTGAAACCCCATCAACCAGGGCAGTTATATTTTCAGACTTTCAAGCCATGATTCGGAAAGTTTAGAACCAATGGCTGTGGCAGGAATGGAAAACATTAATAGAATCCACAAGTCTTCAAGAACTGGTGTGGATCCACTGTCCTGGTCACGCAGGGGTACGTGGCAATGAGAGAGCTGTCAGACTGGCCTCGAGAGTGTAATATAATACATAAATACGAAACCACACATTGTAATATAATGCGAATCTTGACATGTACGAGATCCTGTAAATAAACATGGCTACAAACTGAACATGCTTTTACTGAGTGCCTTCTGAAACATGTGTGTGCTTGTGTAGATGACGAGGTAATGCTCATATACATACATCATAACATTACATGGTGGCAGCGGTCGATACCGGACTGACGCAAAACAGCTACACGATAACACGTGAGTACAGTTTATTCGGCTAATTTTCGTCATCGAGGTCAGCCATGGCGGCGAAACAATATCGCAACGCACCGCAAATGAGATTCGCCGGTCAAGATGATAAGAGTGAAGCTTTCTTGTTATGGCGCCAACGCATAGATCTATATTCCAAGACCACTGGTCTGGAAGGACAAACCCTAACTCCATATATCCTAGAAGCATTGGACGATGAAGGTTTGAAAATTTACAACAGTTTTGCTACCGCCATGCCTGTGGAGTCGGCGACAGACCCCGCAGCCATATTGGACGAATTTGAAAAACGTCTGATAATAAAGCACACGAACTTTAGAGCGGCAAGATTAGAACTTCACCACCTGCGACAGAAACCTGGTGAAAGTCTAGATAATTTTTTCACTCGCATCAAGGAGAAAACAAGTGTATGCAAATTTAACAAAGAAGAAGAAAAAGAGCGAATTATCGAACAGATCCTTCTCAGCACACCAATGCCAGAGTTCCAGAAATGGATACTGAGCCAGAGTGATACACTAACTTTACAACAACTTCTGGATGAAGGCAGGAAACACGAGGCACAAGCACTAAACATTAAACAAATTCAGCAAGGTACAGTAACAGCCCAGGTGGATGCAGTAAAACGCTATAAACCCAAACAAAACAAAGCAACCGGTTCGAAGCAACAAGAAAAACACAACACAAGCAGAGGTGCTATGTGTAAATGTTGTGGCCTAAACCACATACAAAACCACTGTCCAGCTAAAGACTCTACATGTCATTACTGCAGAAAGAGGGGCCACTGGATAAAATTATGTTTCAAGAGGAAACAAGACAGTGCCCAACACAACCTTCACAGCAGAGAGTCATCAAAACAAACACACCTTATGATGACTGAGGACCTTGACTCCAGTGAAGAAAGTGATCCTTCCACATTTGATACTGTGAAGATACTAACTTTCAGTAATGAACCAAAGAGAACGCAGGCTTTCTGCAAGGTACAATTCCGAATACCAGGAATTAAAAGGCACAAAGAAAGATATATTCGGTTCAAGATAGACACAGGTGCCCAAGGTAACACTCTACCCTTAAGAATATTCAGACAGATCATGCCTGACAAGGTGGATGAGCAAGGATTTCCCACAAGGGATGTAAAAAGTAGGAGTGGCAGGACAAAGCTAAGAGCTTACAATGGAACAAGTATAGACTGTTTCGGAGCAGTAACACTTGAATGTTTTATACAGAGACTCTGAATGGACATCGTCAACATTTTACTTGGTAGATGTTGAAGGACCTGCAATTTTGGGTTTACCAATGTGCGAAAAGCTGAGTGTGGTAACTATTAACAACATTAAAGCTGACAAAAAAGAACATCTTACTCTACACGTCACTGGAGTAGATGACCTTAAACAGCGATTCCCAGAACAGTTCGACAGAATAGGCAAACTTCCAGGAAAGGCAAGATTCTTTTTAAAAGACAACGCTGAGCCAAAGATAGACCCACCTAGAAAGTATCCTATACATGTTAAACAGAAACTTGCCACAGAACTAGAAAAGATGGTGCAGAATGATGTTATTAGAAAGGTTGAAGAGCATTCTGATTGGTGTAGTAGTATCACAACCGTTCTGAAGCAGGATGGTTCTCTTCGGGTTTGCCTTGACCCAAAACACTTAAACAACAGTCTAAAGCGCTGTCCACACAAAATGCATACAGTGGAAGAGATAACTCACAGATTCCACAATGCCAAATATTTTTCTAAACTAGATGCTGTACACGGATACTGGAGTGTTGAGATAGCAGAGGAAAGTCAACTCCTTACAACTTTTCGAACACCATTCGGCAGATATTGTTTCAAGAGACTCCCATTTGGTTTGAATGTATCACAAGACATCTTTCAACAGAAGATTGACAACATTGTTGAGCAATGTTCTGGTACAGTGGCTATTGCGGATGACATTGTAGTCTGCGGCAGGTCAGAACAAGAACACGACCGTAACTTGATTAACTTGATGCATGTAGCACAGGCCAATGGGCTAACATTCAACAGCAAAAAGTGTACAATTAAGGCAACGGAGATACAATTTTTTGGATTGCTGTACACCCAGAATGGTGTAAAACCAGACCCTAAAAAGGTTGAAGATATTCATGACATGCCAACACCAGCTACAAAGAAGGAACTGCAACAATTCTTAGGTGCTGTCAATTTCCTAGCACAATTCATACCAAATTTGTCAGCTGCTGCAGAACCTTTGCGATCTCTACTACAGAATGAAACTCCGTATGAATGGTCAGAAGACTACCAACACATATTCAACCACTTGTGACCTTCATATCATCTGATGCATGCTTGAAATACTATGACATGCGAGCACCCACTTTTCTCATGGTTGATTCCAGTCTGAAAGGCCTAGGAGCAGCACTTTTGCAACCAGACAAAAATCCTGAAGGACACTATGCCAAAGAACTTCGTCCTGTAGCTTACGCAAGCAAATCATTAAGTTCTGGCGAAAAGAAACTTGCAAACATTGAAAGAGAAATGCTAGCTGTACGTTTTGGAATCAAACGCTTCCACACATTTCTTTTCAACCGCCCATTTACAATTCTCTCAGATCACAAGCCACTTGAGATGATTCATAAAAAACCAATAGCTTCAGCACCACCACGACTACAAGCTCTGTTATTGGAAACACAAGGTTATGATTTTAATATTCAGTATATCCCAGGAGAGGATATAGGTCTTGCAGATGCTCTCAGCAGACTACCAAACCCCAACAAGACAGTAGATCTTACCCCAAACATCAAAGTTGATTTTGTCAAGTTTAGCGATAATCGGCTTGAACACATCAGAGAAGACACAATGAGAGATCCTATCCTTAACTCTCTCAAAGAACTGATATACCATGGATGGCCAAGCTCTATCAGGGAAGTTCCAACACACATCCGTCCATACTACTCGATGAGGGACGAGTTAAGCATCGAAGATGGTCTGATCCTTAAAGGAGATCGCATTGTTGTACCAGAAACACAACGCGATATCATCCTTAAACAGCTCCATAATAGTCACCTTGGTATTGTGAAGACACAACTGAGAGCAAAGAAAGATGTTTACTGGCCACAGATAAACAAGGACATAGAAACACTATGTAAAAACTGTTCAATTTGCCAAGAACATGCAAATAGGCAGTGCAGAGAACCTCTCATGCCATCAGACATACCACTGAGCCCTTGGAGCATTATAGGAACTGATATTTTCTCAATCGACAATAATGACTATCTTATTATTGCTGATTACTACAGCAAATTTCCCATCATTGAGAAACTTCCACAACCCTCACCATCAGCTGTTATTGCAGACATTACAAAGAAGTATTGCAGCATGTTTGGCATCCCAGATGAAATTAGATCAGACAACGGTCCACATTTCTCAGGTCAAGCATACAGAAACTTCACTAAGGACTGGAAGATCAAACACACAACATCATCACCTAGATACCCTAAATCTAATGGTTTCATTGAGAGACAGATACAAACTATCAAGTCAATCATGAAGAAAACAAGAAAAGAGGATGTACACCTAGCACTCTTGAGATGGAGAACAACACCGGTAGACAGTAAGATCGACAGTCCAGCAGAACTTATGTTTGATAGAAGAATTAAAGACCTCCTACCATCTAAGGTCCACTTCCGTCCACAACATAGAGAAAGCACATATGATCAACTTCAGCATCGTCAGCAAGTTCAGAAATCCAACTATGACAAATGTGCTAAAGACTTACCACCATTATATCCTGGTCAGCATGTGACTACCTACAACCACAACAATGACACATGGTCAAAAGCAACAATCATTTCCAGAAACCCTGAACCCAGGAGCTATACTTTAAGACCAGACAGCAGCAGCAACCTCCTGAGGCGAAACAGAGTGGACATAAGAGAAATCCCACAGAATACAACAGAACAGAGAATTCCCATGCTTTCAACAGACAATGCAGTAACTCCAGACCTTGGTGCCCCACAAAACCAACAAGCGCCAAGGCCGAAATCACAACCAACTCAAGCTAAACCAGGGACTTCCGCAGAACCACCAGCACTTTACACCACTCGTTCTGGCCGTACAGTGACACCTCCCAGCCGATACAGACAGTGACATATATACTCACACTGAGCATTACACATACTTATCCTTTATCACATGAAACATTTCGTTGGAAATGTTTGCACACATTTTTTTTTTCAAAAAAGGGGGGAATGTAATATAATACATAAATACGAAACCACACATTGTAATATAATGCGAATCTTGACATGTACGAGATCCTGTAAATAAACATGGCTACAAACTGAACATGCTTTTACTGAGTGCCTTCTGAAACATGTGTGTGCTTGTGTAGATGACGAGGTAATGCTCATATACATACATCATAACATTACAGAGAGCACCCATATTGGGGACACTGGACATGGATAATGGAGAGATACTAAGGGTAATTCATGATCGCCTGCTGGATAATGACACTGCTATGGATGAATCAACAAGGCTGAAACTGTTGGAGTTTGGCATCATACGTGGGACTAGCAGAAATGGACGCGAGAGAGGATTTATCCGTCGTATGTACAACGAGCGTGCTACAGGTACTATTAGCATTCATACTCATATATTACCTATTAGTTTTTTGTTTGTTTGTAATATTAAATTCATTTATTTGTTATTATATTGATTGTTTGTTTCTTAGAAACGGGAGGTCACACACAAAAACTTTCACACAAATTTAGTTTTGATTTACTCTATTTGGACTGAGTTTAGAACATTCAAGTGGACGTCTTTTTTTTTTTTAAATAAAATTTTGCCTCGTTTTGGCGAGGCGCGTCCCGTTCAACCTAGTCGGTTATATTAGGCGCATGTCCAAATGTAAAAGACTTCAGGTCTTGAAACAATATATAAACGTCTGAGAGTGTACAAAGAAGAAGGACTGAGTGGAGGGAGGAAAAAGGTGCTACATTTGGAAATCTGATTTTATTTTCTTGAATTAGTACACCATATGTCCTAATTGTAACCCGTCAAGGGTTGAACGGGATACTTTATAAAAAATTAAAAACAAAATGTAAATTTTTTTCGGTCGAATTGAAGTACGAAAGGACATGTTTAAAAAATCTGGTTTGTTGAAAGTAACAACAAACATGGACGTTTTGAATAATATTATCTGCTTTCTCACCTATATACGCATTTTTCTTTGCTTCATTTACATGGGCAGTGCCTCGCAAATATTCAGTATTTACCCCATGGATATGTTGTCAAAGGTGTTGCCGGGTGGTTGCCTATCGGCTGTGATGGGCAGATCACTGTTACTCAGAGTCGTGGGTGAAGGTTTGTCTACAGAAGATGGTCTCTTTTTCACGACGAGCAATACGAGTTGCAATTTTGTTAGAAGTACCGATACATTCTTCCTGTCCAGTGTTACCCACGATAACGCTAGTGCAATTATAAAAGCAAAATTCAAAGACCTTTATGGCAGTGAAGAATTTTGGTATATGTGTTTAGTTATGAAAGTTAGAATGGCAGATGATAAGAAGAAGCCGCATCAGGTTGTACATCAAGGATCCGTAGAATGGCTAAAAATTTCAGTGATTTCAGAAAAAGAGGAGGAGGACTTATTTTTGCCACTATGGCTTAAGATACTCTTCTGCGTAATACTTTTAGTGCTTTCTGGTCTTTTCAGTGGGCTGAATTTGGGTTTAATGGCTCTTGACCCTACAGAGTTGAAAATTATTGAAAGAGCGGGATCAGAAACTGAAAAGCAGCATGCGCGTCGCATTAGTCCGTTACGTAGTAGGGGTAATCTCCTTCTCTGTTCACTTTTGCTTGGAAATGTACTGGTAAACAGTACATTCACAATTTTGTTTGATAGTATGACAAACGGACTAGCTGCTGTCATTGTGTCTACAGTTGCCATTGTTATCTTAGGTGAAATTGTACCACAAGCCATTTGCTCTCGACATGGTTTGGCTGTAGGTGCCAGAACATACTGGATTACTGTTTGTTTTGTTATTATTACATTTCCAGCAGCATTTCCAATTTCTCTAGTCTTAGACTTTGTCTTGGGAGCAGAAATGGGACAAGCCTACAGTAAAGAAAAGCTGCAAGAATTGATACGTATGACTGCAGATCAGCGCATTTTACATGATAGTGAGGCAAACATAATCTCTGGTGCACTGCAGTTGACTAACAAACGCGTTGAAGATGTAATGACGAAGATAGAGGATGTATACATGCTTGAGATCAATACTGTGTTGGATTTTGAGACCATAACAGAGCTAATGCATCAAGGTTACACACGTATTCCCGTGTATGATGGTGAAAAAACTAACATAGTAAATCTACTCAACACTAAAGAACTTGCTCTCATTGATCCAGATGACAAAACTCTTCTCAGCACAGTGTGCAAGTTTTATGATCACAGACCTCTTTTTGTTGACCATGATGTAACACTGGATGCAATGCTGCAAGCATTTTTGCAAGGTAAGTAATGTCTGTTGGCACCAGTAGCATATTAAGTGGGGTGCGAGGGGAGGGGGTGTCTGCCCCAGGTGAGAGCCAGCAGGAGAGTGCCCTCGGACACTATTATGACAGTACTGTACTGTTTAAAAATCTACTTGCAAGCATAATATATTTTCTGTATTTTTGGGAGGGTGTCGAAGGAAGGATCTGTCTTGGAAGCCAAATACTTTATAACCCCTCGATAGCACTGTGCATTAATATCTCTATTTCAGAAATACCAGTGGAGCAAGAGGTAAGCAAAGACATTGGCATTGAAGAAGGACACGCTGAGGCAACCCGCTGGTCACGTTACAATGCAAGCCTTGTTTTAGAATTCCCTAAATGAAGTAGAGGGAGAACTCAAAAACATGGAAAAGGAAACTGGAGACAGACATAAAAAAGGATAGGGAGAACGTGGAAAGGATTTGATTGAATAGCACAGGACAACTAAGTTGAGAGCTTGGCTTGAGCTGTTTGAAAGCCTGTGTTTCAGAGGGTGAATGATGATGATGATGTGTTGTCTGTGTATTATAAGGCATGGAATTATCATGCTGGTAGTTAACACATTAACTACCGCAAGCCGCTGTCAGCGGCTCACAAAATAATCACATTTGGACCGCAAGCCGCTCAGAGCGCCAATCTAATTTTAGTAATAAAACGAATGAAAAATGTACTGAAACACTCTCTGATCTGGTTCGAGATTTTAAGTTGCCACCAGAAAACAAATTCCCAAAGCATGGTTGTTGTAGAACACTGGAAAATTGATATTATGTTCTTATTTTTCAGCGTTTTGGGTTAGTTACCAAATTGTGTAAAACTGTTTACCGTGGCAACTAGTGATAGGACTAAAAAAATGCGTGTACATCTCGTCTAACAGCTGAATAGGATAGAAACGTGTTTTAACAATTGACTGATAGATCTAGCGACGAGGACAAGAGTGAAAACGGTGTGCACATTGATTGATATTGTGATTTTGATAGAGATGGGGCGCAAGCAGTTATAATTGTGAAAATATTGCAAGTCCTCGGTCATCAGAGGGCCGTTAAATAGCAACAACCTCTATTAGAGTTACAACCAGTGCTTATGGAATAGTACATTCATTTATCTTTAAAATGACGTGTAATTCATAAAAATATGTAAACAATTACGAAAACTACAGCTTACTTTGTGCAAACACCTACAGGATGAAAATGGGAAAAATTTAATTCGGCCACAGTGTGTTTTTCAATTCGGTTGTTGTTGTTGTTGTTATTGATCCAGCGGCACTTGGGCTCTCGCCTTTCGGCCCTTTCAATTCGGTAGTTAATGTGTTAAATGACAGAAATTATATTAAAAAATTGCATCAATTTACTTTGCTCATTGCTGTGTAGGCCAAGGGCTTTAAAAAAAGAAAAATGAATCCTGCTTTGAGCTTCCAATGCCTATTTTATAGTTTCACATTCTTGTATTTCTTCAACATTTATCACGTCTTAATTTTTTTTGCTCAGTTTTTACCTTTCGCCATCTGTTAGTACAGTATTTCTCAACATTTTTACTATGGTACCTATGCTAAACAAGAAAGAAGGCTCAGTACCTTCCATCTAAGGTGTCTATGCCACATCCTTGGTATGTCATGGAAGGACAAAGTGACAAATGTTGAGGTGCTGTCCAGTGGCGTCCCAAAAGTATTTAGCACCGGGGGCGGATCCTACCTTTGGCACACACACCCCCCCCCCCCCCCCCCCCCCCATAGAAACACACTTGCAAGAGTATTTTTAACAGTAAGTACTTAATATTGTCCAACGGCACGCTCTTCCTGGCTGTCACCTGGGACGGACAGCCCCCATCACCTTCCCCTTAGTACGCCACTGGTGCTGTCATGTGCTGGCATTCAAAGCATGTATAAACTGCGTACATAGTGCAGACTACGCTGGCTTGGCATGTTTGCCACATGAAAGATGGTCGCATCCCCAAAGATATTTTCTACAGACAACTGGCATATAGCAGAAGAACAGTCAGGGACCGCAGCTGAGATTCAAAGATGTGTGCAAAAGAGACATGAAGTCACTGGACATAAATCTATCAACCTGGTTAGGATGAAGCTGCTGATCGCATCAAGTGGTGATGCTCTCTATGGCGCCACCTCAGATTGGGGGAAAAGGAGCTCTCATAACAAGCAGAAGAGAAAAGAACACACTGAAAGGAACACCAGAAAGAAATAAAAAAACAGCTGAGGGCGATCAACTCAGGGGTGCATTACCATAGTCAGTTATTACTGAAGGGGCAACTACTGCATTACTGCAGTGAAACCCTTAAAATAATTGCTCATTACAGACAGAGCCCAAAACTATAATAGGTTTAGATTCCAGAAAAATTTGATAGCAGGAAGTACCATTTACTTATTGCTACATTAAATGTAATTGAAAATTTAGTTTAAAGAAATTGATTGTATGTATATAATACAAGAAAACGAAGATGACTGTAGACCGCTCCACCTATGTCCCAGTCTTGGCGAATGGATGTGAGCCATGGGCAATGACTACAACCCACTAAAGCCAGATCCAAACCTCAGAAATGAGGTATCTGAGGAAGATGGTTGAAGTAACAAGAAGAGACATGGTCTGCAACCAGACGATACGTGAAGACCTAAAAACAAAACCCCTGCAGACCCAAGTAAAACAGTCCCAACTAAGATGGTTTGGCCATGTCTGCAGAATGGGAAAAGATAAGCTACCATGGCAAGCATGGGAAACTAAGAGCCAGGGATCCAGACCTCCAGGACGACCCCACCCCAAGTCCGCTGGGAGGACAACAATAGACAATCTTTGTAGGACCGAGGACTAGAATGGAACCAAGCCAGGAGGAAGACAGCCGATAGAACAGCATAGCGCTGTCTCTTACAAACCTCTACACCTCACGGTAGAAGAAGAACAACTAAGTAAGTAAGATTGTTAAGATTGTATGTATATAAAAAGATGGAAAGAACCAGACACATGCCAGTGGAACAAGAGGTGTTGGCATCGGATAGACACACAGATTGAGGAATCCAGTGGAAAGCATCACAAAGCAATCTGTCTGCAAGTGTTTATATAATATCTTATAACTGTAGGATTATAAATAGCTACACCCCTACCCACTTTCCCTGGCTGTTCAATAGCTAGCAACAAAAACACGCAAATTCTACAAAGCATTAACAATAGCAGATAACTGCCTTGTACACTGAACACCTGTCATGAAATCATTCCTAAAAATAAACCACTCTATGTATCATTATCAGTGAAATTCGTTGAACTGCCCAAAACGGCCTAAAAAAATGATCTATTACCTTATCATTATGCTTTAAATAAACAAAAATAACTTTCTCAGAAGATCAAAAGAAGTTTAAAAGATGATGGGGAGGGGAAAAAGTGCAGATAACTTAGGTAGCAGTCAGCAAGTTAAATGTATTATCTTACCTTGAACTGCAGAATGGGCCACAGCTTCCAGGAAGAAATTTGATGGCTGCTGTTCCTTATGGTGGAACACGGCTCACATTTTTTTTTTTTTTGTTGTGGTATTTTGTAGAGCATGGTGATTACTTTAATTCTGACAGTTGTTGAAAAAAAAAATATATTTCTGCATTTTGAAAGATTTGTATTTATTTATTCCTTGGGTCTTCAGGAAGTATGATAATGTCCCCTGGAACCCCTGGTAGGAAATCAGTCTGAGTAAAATTCCTTTCAAGGTCATCATTATACCTCTCAGCTTCTCTTCACCGTCTATGCTTTTCAGTATTTTGTCTGCACAATGAAACATCTGTTCTCTTCCAATTTTTTTTTCTTCAGTATCTTGTCTGCACAATGAAACATCTGTTCTCTTCCAATTTTTTTTTCTTCAGTATCTTGTCTGCACAATAAACATCTGTTCTCTTCCAATTTTTTTTTCTTCAGTATCTTGTCTGCACAATGAAACATCTGTTCTCTTCCAATTTTTTTTTTTCAGTATCTTGTCTGCACAATGAAACATCTGTTCTCTTCCAATTTTTTTTTCTTCAGTATCTTGTCTGCACAATGAAACATCTGTTCTCTTCCAATTTTTTTTTCTTCAGTATCTTGTCTGCACAATGAAACATCTGTTCTCTTCCAATTTTTTTTTTTCAGTATGCAGATTTTGCTATTTAGAATAGTCAAAATTGTGAAACGGGTTCAGTAAATCTGCACATTTCATGCAATAAATGGACTCTTACATGCAAGGCTCATTCAATGCTTATGAACCTGAGCCTAATTTTGTAATGTGGGCATTGTATAAGAAAACTTGTTTGCGCTTGGTGGAAACCCTGCTGCTACTGCCTGACAAATAGCCCTCTTCTCATCATCTGTGTAGTAAAGCTAGTATAGTTTGCGTATGACCATGCTACTCTGAATGTAGAGCAGGGCTGTATCATACAATTCTTAGCAAAAGAGAACCTGCAGAACTTCTTCATTTGTTAAATGCGTAGCATGGGGAGGCATAGGACAAACATTGAGGAAACCTGTTGATAGCATTACAAGGCAGTCATTATTCTGGATTCCTTGGAGTAAGGGAGGCAGAGGTAGACCTAAAAACACACGGAGAAGAGAACCGGAGGCAGAAGTGAAAATGATGAGGAAGACATGGAACGAACTTGAGCTGACAGCACATGACAGGAAGACTTGGCATGTGTTTTGTTGAAGGCCTATGCTCCTTGGGGAGCTAAAGGGTATTGATTGATTGACGAGGAGGAATAGACACACAGAGTTGTCCGTGATTGGTGCAATAAATTTTCTGAAGGTCTTGAAAAGGTCTCAGACATACTGCATGCTCTCAATTAGCCAACAGCTGTTATTACTTAGTCATTCTTCTTCTACCCTGGGGTGTAGACGTTTGCCAGAGAGTGCCATTCTATCCTATCGGCTGTCTTCCTCCTGGCCTGGTTCCAGTCTAAGTCCTTGATCCTTCAGAGATTTTCTAATGTCCTCCCAACAGCTGTTACAGATGATAATATTTGCTGCATCGAAGAGCTGATTTTGGGAAACAGGTGAATTAATATTAGAACGTAATATTGCAATCCACACGAGAGCAAGTGTTAGATGTGCTGAAACAATTATCAGCGAATACATATAATTCACAAAAATATGTACTGAGTGAGTTCCAAAGATGTTGACATTTGACTAAAAGTTTATGTATGTTGCTTTTTTCTGCCAACTATCTGCAGCAGATTGAAAGGAATTGAAGTTTCTGATGGTCTCTTAGGAGTTAAAAAAAAAAGCTCTACTGCTCCATCTGGTACATTCTAAAAGGTGACAGATACGCATTTGTACATGGGACTGGCAACCTCATCATGTAAAGCAGATTGCTACAGACACCCATTGCTGCAAGAGCAGATGGATGTTTAAGGGCCGGCTTCCTGCAAGGGGCTAGCTGCAATAGTGGCTCCATGCTCTGCAGGGAGCGTAAAGGAAAATGATGATGAATACTTTATTAACTGTAAACAACATTTATTTCCATGAAGAACAAAGAAAACTAACAGGAAATCATACCACGTTGAAACTTGTCATCATCATATCTGCCACTTCAGATTGGGACAGGCCGTCATTTAATTCCAGAATTTCTATCCCAAATTCTATACAGTTAAAGTTAATTGCTTATCCTTTACAGGACATGGCAATCAACCCCAGCTTTTATTGGCTGTTTGTGATTTTTCTAGGCAATTTTTTTCATTCAGTAGTTTGCCATTGCTTTCTGAACGGTACGGCGCTTATACCATTGTTAAAAATCCACACAAAGCGATCTGCTACCAAACCGCCTGCAGCAGGTTTCGAACCTGGTATATCTGGATTATGAAACTGCGTTCATATCCATTAGGCCACAGACGCCAATTCTATACAGAATTAGACAAATAAACAGTGTTCTCATAAGGCAGTTGTCAAAATCTGACAATTAGCTTTTCTATTTCCAGTAATATTTCTTCAAGTGGTGATCTTTCCACCAGGTAGCATCTTGGCAAATGCACAAATACACCTGACATTAGGTGCAGTGGAAAACCAGGAATATGAGCTGGTGTTACTGGATACATTTGTGCTATGCTGAGAACATGTCATTAATAGCTGAAAATTGGAAAGACATACAGAAATTGTTAGAAGTTGTAGTAAACTGCATGGAATCCCACCTATTTAACAAGCTAAAGATAGGAACTAGCAATGAGTGTACTTGTGGCACTGATAAAATGACTCCTGAACATCTGCTTCAAAGATGTCCAACATATGAGCAACAAAGCATATGGCCATCACCAGTGCCATTCCTGGAACAACTGCATGGAGATCCAAAAAGCCTCAAGCTGACCACTGCTTTCTTTGAAAAATTCTAGTAGACCCCTGAGAGTGCACGAAGAAGAAGAAGGATGAAGAAATAGTAAAAGAAAGTGCAGAAAAAGGACTCAGACTGAGCTGCACACACACACACACACAAAAACAGTAACATTGGTTATCTGCAAGCAAAGGGCCCCATCTAATTGCAAAATAATAATAAACAGAACAATACTTAAAACAAAAAGCATACTGTTGCCAGTTTAAAATGCAGAAACATAATGATGCACTGGAGGAAAAATACATAATTGGGATTAAGAACAAGCAAAACAGCATTTTATAATTTTAGGAACATTTTAAGAAATAAATTCATGTCACTGAACACAAGAAACAAAATTTAAAAGGGTCTTGATGTGTTACATCAAACTAATATTTTTGCATAAAGTGAATGCTGGACATGAGCCAACAAGTGCAAAAATTATAGGGGGGACCAGAGATTTGGTTTCTCACAGGAATGAAGTGTCCCATAAACCAGTGCTCCGCAACCTTTTTTGCTTCACGGCACACTTAAGTGTCCTTCAGAATTTCACGGCACACTATAATACTTAAGTTCATTAAAAGGTAAATGCATAGGTAGTTACTTATAGATACTAACGCAGGTGAGTAAAGTGTTAGAGAGTTCACTATACTAGATCCAGCTTTATGAGTAGGGGTGACCAGGTATATAAGGGAGTGGATGAGGTAAATATTTTTTATTTCCCTGCAATCATGAGACAACGCTCCCTAGTTTTTTTGTGATGGATCGGTGGTTTCTGTTGTTGTTGCTGCTGTTTAACTAAGGCTGCTGAGCTCATCCTTTTTTCACAGCCAACGCCAAGTTGAATTTGCAGAAAGCCCGGCATAGCTTTCTACTTTCAATGGAGAGTCCTGGGCAAGTGAGCACACGCTGAACTGTTTTGTATGGAGCAGGTCATCTGCATATGGATGGGCACAGTTGCGGCAGTTAGGCTCATGGGAGAAGTTTAATTTGTTTAGGTGTTTGTTGTTGTTTTTTTAGGTTATGATCTAAACTGGAAGATTGTGCTCTGCTTCACACATCGTAGGTTACTGTTGCTCTCATTCTTGGTGGATGAGTGGGTTCTTTATACAAGGCACGTCTTGTAGATCTTCTGCCCATCAGTTGAGCCATTCCTCATTGACGTTGTTTTGGAGTATTAATTTAGTTGGCTGCATATTGGCTAGACTGTGTATCTGAACCAAGCTACTCCTAGTTTTACAAGGCGGTCAGTTTTTTCCTTGATTGGTAAATCTGTGTATCCTGGTATCCACTGGAGAGTAACTCTGATGTTGTATGTTGTTAGCAGGCTGTCAATTGTTTCAGCCAGCTGTGTTATTTCTTTATTTTCAGTTTGGAAGTATTCTTCTGAAGCCTGAATTGTTAATTTTGAATCATTGAAGATTACGATATCTGAGGTCTTATATATTTTTTATTTAAATTTGCTGAGTATTGCTGGATAGTGGTGTTTATTGCTTTAATTTCTGCTTAGTGATTAGTACTGAATTCTCCACATAGTTCACATATTCTAGTGTTTTGCCATTTGGGTACTTCACGTAAGCTTCAAGCCAAGCGTTTATGGTGGCATTGAAGGCAGAGTCTTCTGTGTATGCATGTCTCAAACTACTGTTAGAGTAGTTTCTGTAGTCTCTATAGTAGCTGTCTTAGTGCTGTTGTTGGTATCGCTTGTTGTTGTGCTATCCATGAGTGTTGTTTTTATTATGGGTAGTTTTAATTCCTTACCGGGATGGAGGCGAGGGTATACAATTTCAATTATTTCTCGTGTCTGTGGAGGTAGTGTTGTTCTGCTATAGTTGTTGCTACTGGCAGGATTGATTTTCGATTTAATCTGCTTCTAGTTTTCAACCAACTGTCTGGTTTTGTGTTCTTTTCTTAATCTTCCATAGCGTTCTGTTTCCATAACAGCACATTTACGTCGTTGTCCATAAGTTCCATTTTTGTGTCGGTGTCACAGGCAGCTTTTGTCGTGGTTCTGATAACCCCACATATGAACATAAGAGCTTGGTTTTGGACTTTTTCTGCCTGGTGGTTTTGTTCATTGTCGACTGCAGTTGAGTAGGTTATTATCTATGACTGATTGGACATATCCCAGGCACAGCTGTCTCAGATTTACTTTGCCTGCTCCCCAGCTGGTGCTTGCAAAATGTTTCACAATGTTCAGGCGCCCAATTGCCTTATCTTCATTTTGTGCATGACGGTTTTGAGGAGTAGCTGTCTGTCAAGCTCCACTCCTAAGTAAGCTGGATTTTCTTCAAAGTAGATGTCCGTCAAGTTTTAGTTGGTACACCTCCTTGCTTTCCTGGACGCTCAAGTGAAAAAGTTGTATACTTGTTTTACATGTTTAGTTTTAGCTTCCAGAGCTTGCAAGACATAGCTATTGTAGCTAGGACTCTATTATTTTAGCTGGTGCCAGTTTGTTGTATTTTTCTGCTGTCCAAATGAACAGGTCTTCTGTATACAGTGCTTTTGATACCTTCAAGGTGGGAGGTCCGTTATGAAAAAGAGGGAGCAACTTAAATCTGACCATTATGGTAATCAACCTCCAGCTTTATTTTGTTGTTTTTGTGTGTAAATGATTTAGTGTCTTCTACTGTTGTTTGTATTGTTCTATTATTTAGGAATACTAAAATCCAGAGGTATATTTTCTCCGTGTGTGACTATTTTTGTCATTTTGGCGTAAAGCCTCTGTCTCTGCGCTGTGTTGTGTGTTTGCTGCAGAATGATGATACAACTGTGGTGTGTTTACCTTCTAGGAATGCATCTAAGTTTTTTTTTGTGTGTATGCACACAATGTAAGAGTTTTTCGTCTGTTCTGCAACCTTGTCTGAAGCCTGTCTGGCTATCATCGATGACCTTATTTCTTTCCAGCCACCAGTAAAGCCTATGATTCACCATTATCTCACCAAGTTTTCTAATTGCTTAGGTTAGTAGATTCCGGGTTCATCAGCGGCTTCTGTTTTTTAAGACTTGGTCAAAAGCAGGGCTGGTTGCAAAATTCGAAGGATGAGTAGGAACAGTACAAGCCAACAAATTTCTAATATTCTCAGCTCGACAGGAATAAACCTGGAGACCGATGCCGAAAAAAGATAGGGATAAAATAATATTTCTCTGTAGTTTTCTGCACTTTTGTAGAGACCAGTTCTGTAGTGAAACAATACTGCTGCCTTTGCCTTTTAGGGAAGTCATGAAAAACCAAAAGGTAGGGAAGCAGTCCTAAATAAATGCATGCTGATGTCGGTTGCACAAGGTGCACAAATAGTGCAACGCAAATCGCCTTAAGATGACATATACAAGTATTACTCAACGAGATGGTGCTCTACCCAAGGAGACCAGCCAGGTAGGAGAGTGCCGGACTCCTTATCTTGATGGGGTCCACCCAACGCTACTAGTTAAGATAAAATGAATGTAAAGGATCCCATTACATTCCCATTGAGGCACATTTGGAATATGGTATTTGGCCCATATTTTCTTGACCATCGGCACATTAGCGATGATGTTGTCAGCGTCATGCCGGCCGCCTTAACTTTCCCAGAAATGCTCTTGTACCAATTCATGAGGCTGGGTCGACCCAGGAGCCGTTTGCGGTCTAAAATAATCCCACCTCAACTGGGGATCGAACCACAAAGCTACCTGTACGACAACAATTTACTTCTCTCAACGAAAAACTGTTTGGAGATGTCAGAAACCTTCAGCTGACTACTGCCTTTATTAGAGCAATTAATGTAGAAGTCTGAGGGCAAACGAGGAAGAAGAACTTCCATAGATCGGTGGGTGATGATAACTCAGCTTATTATTTGTAAAATTTTACATGTGAAATTCTTTCGTGGTGTCGCGGCACACCAGGCAGACACTCGCGGCACACTGGTGTGCCACAGCGCACCGGTTGCGGAGCACTGCCATAAACAACAAAGATAACTAATGAAGAATGCTTGAGAAGAACTAATGAATAAAGGAAGGTAATAACAAATATAAGGAGAAGATAATCAAACTTGAACATGCGATTAGAAGAGGAGCACTAGAAAACGTCATGACCATGTGGAAAAGTAGAAGAGAAAAGAATTTAGAGGAAGACAGAGGCAAAAATAATGGATAGCTTGACACAATGGCATAGGAAGAGATCAGCAATAGAAATGATAGAGAGCATAACAAATTGTGGTCTGTAGAGGAACATTGTGGCCCTACACCTGGAGACATGACCACTTGGTGGACTTGATTCATGCTTTGCCTGCGGAATCAAGTCAAGAGAGACCACCAATGTAATTCAGTCACAAATAACAACATTAAGGGGAATAACTGATACAATCGTTACTACAAATGTAGCACTTTTATATTATTTGAAAAACAACACTAAGATGAATTCTGAACAGTAATCTTATGTGTGGTCTTGTCCCACTAATGTTAGATCCCTTTGTCTATTTTAGCTGGTAGCTCACACATGGCTATCGTCCAGAAGCTGCACAGCACAGTCGATCAGGACCCATATTTTGAAACCATGGGTGTCATCACACTAGAGGATGTGATTGAAGAAATCCTGCAGAGTGAGATAGTTGATGAGACAGATTTGAAGAGTAAGTCTTTAATATCTTTTATGTTCACAAAAACATCATAGCATGGCCCAGGATCCACAGGGAAAGGGTTTCGATGAAATAGGAACATTGGGCTCAGGGGGTTAAAGTACAATACAGTAGACTCGGTTATCTGGGATGCTATGGAAAACATTAATCCCAGTCAGTGAAATTCCAATTAATCACCATCCATAGGAAATATTTAAAAAATTGTCTTCAAAATTTTATACAAAAGTTGTATAGAAAAAACTGATATAGAAGAAAATCGAACCCAAAACAAAAGAATGAACTTGCTTCATTATTTAAAATACAACAAAGAAGTTTGCTTGTTCCCTTCATTCAACTTTTGGCAAATGGTGCTGTACAAATTTCTCAGCATTAGTTTCTCAGCAAGGGTGCTGGTTTGCTGTTGCTGCAGATAATCTAGCAGGGTTTCAGCATGAGTTAAAGCAGCAAGATGACTGATTCTTTTCTCTTATGCTGTCTTCTTTCTGGTCCAAATCATCAGGAGTTATGTTACCTTTTGGCAGTAATACATTGCACAACTTCTTTGTCATTTAGTACTTTATTACCAGACAAATTTAGGTCTTTTTCTCTTCATACTGCCACTTAAATTTCACTGCATATATCATGGTTGTGGAGTCGGCAAAAATTTATCAGACTTTGACTTGATATTTTAGAAACCCCGACTCTGGACTCACGACTATGACTATAGTTCTTTACTAGTCATATGGCATAAAATGTTGAGTAAATTCCTGTATACACATATTGGGATCCTTGCCGGTGCTATGGAGTTCATGCACTGTGCTGAGATCCTCCTAGTGTGATATAAGGGAGGAGATAGGAGCACTGATGAAGTTGTCCGTGTGCAATGAAGATGGTCCTTAAAACCACCCCCCCCCCCCCCCCAAAAAAAAACCGGAGTCAGAGTCTGGACATTTTTTACAGACACCACTAAAATACAACTGACTCCAAGACTCCAACTCCCCAGCCCTGGTATAAATACATAATACTGTATATCATTCATTACAATTATGTACATACTCAATATAATTTCAGCATCATATTACGCTGTTATTAACTGTACATTTTCAGCTGACATCTTCTGTTCCAAATTATTTAAACAAAATTTGTTTGCATTTGGCTTGGCATCCTGGTTAATGTGATTGCAGAAAATGTCTACTGTATATACATTTTACATTCATATTAAAACTTCTTATTTAAAATTACATATCATTTATCTCTTACTTACTTACTTACTTAGTCGTTCCCCTTCTACCGTGAGGTGTAGAGGTTTGGGAGAGAGAGCGCCAGACTATCCTATTGGCTGTCTTCCTCCTGGCCTGGTTCCATTCTAGTCCTTGGTCCTTCAAAGATTGTCTAATGTTGTCCTCCCAGTGGACTCTGGGTCGTCCTGGGAGTCTGGATCCCTGGCTCTTTGTTTCCCATGCTTGTTGTGGTAGCCTATCTTCTCCCATTCTGCAGACATGGCCAAACCATCTTAGTTGGGACTGTTCTACTTGGGTCTGCAGGGGGTAGGATTTTAGGCCTTGATGTATCGTCTGGTTGCGGACCATGTCTCTTCTTGTTACTTCAACCACCTTCCTCAGATACCTCATTTCTGAGGTTTGGATCTGGCTTTTGTGGGCTGTAGTCATTGCCAATGACTCGCATCCATATGTCTAGACTGGGACACAGGTGGAGTGGTATACAGCCATCTTCGTTTTCTTACCAACCTCTCTCTTGCTGAGGAATCCTCGATTTATGGCCTGAAAAAGTCTCCCAGCTGCTGCTTTTCGAGTGGCCAACTCTTCTTTGATGACTCCCCTTTGGTCTATAATAGCCCCAAGGTATTCAAAGTGGTGGGAGCCGCGCTGGTGTAATGGCTTCGGCGTTGTACTGGCGACCAGGTGTTCATGGTTCAAACCCGGGCGTCGGCGTTTGAAGAAATGTTTACGGCCGGAAATTTGACTGAATAGCCTGAACGGCTCCTGTGATAAACCCTCTGTGGATGGGAAGGAGCGAAGCTCCTGACCGGGTTGGAAGGAAAGTCCTCAGGTTCCCCAGCCTCGCAATGACATGTCATTGGGCCGAAGGGCTGAAAGCCCAAGTGCCGCTGGTTAAGAAAAAAAAAAAAAAAAAAAAAAAAAATTCAAAGTGGTCGACCTGCTCCAGGACCTGTTCTCCCAGCTTAATCTGATGTCTTCTTTCTTCTCGATCATTTATCTCTACATATTTAAAAGGCAACGTCTGTCTGTTACCTCATAACTCAAAAACAGCGGAACCGATTTTGATGCTGTTTTCTCCAGCGTATTGGACATTTTTCTGGAAAGGTTTTAAGCTAAATATCATCATGGTACAACATCAGGAGGCTGAGCAGTGAAGAAAAAACTCCAAACGTTCTTCTCAAGTATCGCAAGGGACATAAAAACTCTACCGTCGACCCTTATTATGGGTTAACGCCCTTATCTTACAAACTGTATAAGTCATAGATTTTTCTCCCTTTACGTTTTTACAAGTGCATTGCTTTGTGTTATGCAAATTTTCTAAACTGGATTCCTGACACAAGCTTTACCTATCACACCTGTAAGGGAAGGAAAGTTTCAATAATCCTTAGCTATCTAGAGTTGTTCATGATACGCCTCTAAGAATAAGTTACATTCACTAAATTTGCTCTGTGAATGTGTCCTGACCTTGGCATTTTGTGCCAGATTCTAAATCTAGGAGTTGTTTGACACCCTTATAGATTTTCGAGCAACGGTTCTTTATGGGACTGGAAGGCCCAAGATCCGTTGTCATCGTTAACTTCAAACAAACCAAACCAAGAAAACCACTGAAATACTAACGCCAATGCTGAAAGTCGTAAATAGTAGGAGAAGAAAAACGTTTTGTGGGCATGTGAGTTTGTGTGTGTGATGGGTACATTATTTAAAAAACAAAAAAATTTTTTACAAACTGGAAATAATCCTAATATCTTTAACATTATTTGATAGCAATTTAATTATGCCCATTCATCAAGAGAAATTGAGAAAGTATAACATGGGTGCAAGTATAAATGTGTATGTGGGGGAGTGGTTTTATACGTGTATTTGTGATGTATTATTGCCAATGAGAGAACGGAGAGAAAAAAAAAAGAAAAGGTGCTTCCAGGTTGAGGCCCTTCCATTGCACTCCGGTTGGGTTGACCCCTGCGATCTCCCTAAATGCGGGTGACTCGAGTGCGTAATTTTCGCTATCTCCTGATTAATGCAATAAACATGAGTGGTGGATATTGTACATAATTTATTTGACATTGTTAGATATGATATCTTCTTCTTCTTCTTTGTACACTCTCAGACGTCCACTTGAATGTTCTCAAAGAAAGCAGTAGTCAGTTTGAGGCTATTTGAATCCCCGTAAAGCTTTTCCACGAAAGGAGCTGGCGTCGGCCATATGCACTTTCTCTGTACCACATATAAGGGGCAACTTTGAAGCAGATGTTCAGCAGTCATTTTATCAGTGCCACAGTTACACTGATCGGTAGTTCCTATCTTTAGCTTGTTGAATAGATGGTATCTCAATCTGCTGTGGCCAGTGCGGAGTCTGAAGATTACCACTTGTTCTCTTCTGTGGAGCTGGTAGTAAGCATCATTCTGTGTGTGCCCTGGATGTTCTACATTCCATTTGTTTCTGTAACTGATTCTGATAAAACTCTTTGCCTCCTCAAAAGTTATTCTTGCAACAGGCTGAGGTAGACGTGAACCTTCTTTTGCCATTCTGTCAGCCTCTTCATTGCCGGCGATATTACAATGAGATGGGATCCATTGGATCACAACACTTTTGAATCGTTGACAAAGTTTGTGGAGCACTACTCTGAGATCATCCAGGTCTGTATTATTTTGGCTTTTCAACGTTGCAATTACTGACTGTGCATCAGTAAAGAAAGCAACTTGTCTCTCTGCCGTTTCTTCTGTCAATATAACCTCTTAGAAGGCAAAGACTCAAACGAAGTAATTTTGTAGAATCAACCAAACCACAAATGAGAGCAGTATCCATAGATAAAATATCCACTGTTAAACCCATCTACACTGCACACAAGCTTCCAGTTTGGAAACAAAATCGTTTCCCTAAAATGATAGAAAACATTCCTGGAATTGAAAGTAAAAAGAGCCAAACTGCAACAGATAGAAAATCCATAGCGACAAAATACATAGAGAAACATTATCCACGCAACACCTGGACCCATGCATACACAGATGGATCAGCAACAAATGCAACAGAAAATGGAGGTGGGGGTGTCTTTCTGACCTTAAGCACTGGTGCAGAAAAAAGGCTGTCAGTGGCGACAGGACGATTCTCCAGCAACTTCAGAGCAGAGGCAGAGGCCTTGAAAAAACTGCAGATATGATATGATGAGAGGTAATATACATTATATAAAACAAAACCAAATGAAGAAAGTCATTGAATTCAAAAACTTGTGATTCATACGTGTTGTCTATATACTTGGCAAGATATGCAATAGTACAGTTAAAACCAGAAAAAGTTAAACCTTCCTAAAACGATACGCACCAAATCCGACTTGCACGCATTCCGACATGGACCCATTGTAGAGGCCACCATCCTGACAGGTTGTAGTAGTGGGGAGAAAGTCTGCATACCAAGAATCCCGATGACTCCCTCCGATGTGCCGTTCAATTTTAAGAGACTCCAATTCCCTGTAAAAGTCTGTTTTTCAATGACCATTAATAAAGCACAAGGTCAAATGCTTCACATGACTTGAGCAATGAGTTCTTCTCACAGGGCCAACTGTATGTGGCATTTTCCCGAGTTAGCACACCAGAACACTTATACGTGTTGTCACCAAGTGACTGTACTTCCAATGTCGTCTACAAAGAAGCCCTTACTTAAATTTTTTGCGTTAGAAGCACACCTCAATGCAATAGTACAATTAAAACCAAAATAAGTTAAACCTTCCTAACACGATTCGCAGTGCACATATATTCATGTGCAATGAAAGCAATGCAGCAGTATCATCAGCATCATTAAGCCAGAGCTTCCCAAGGCGCACTGGCATCCTTTATAAGTCAGGTCTTTCTGTACTGTGCTGTCCACTCAGAATACCTCCATGGCCTCCCTATCCAGTGGCGTACTCAAGGGGGTGCGAGGGGGTCAAACCGCCCAGGGTGTCAGCCTGGATAGGGGTGCCATTTGACAATATTATGACAGTACTGTACTGTTTAAAAATGTACTTGCAAGCATTATATATTTTTCTTTGTGTTTATTTATGTGATAAGCGGTGCTATAGGAAAGATCTTCCCCGTGTGCCAAATATTTTAAGTGCGCCCCTGTCCCTACCCTTTTTTCTGTTATCTAGTTTTCTACTTCTTTATTATTCACGAGTGCCTGAAAGCATACCTTTTATGTGTGTGTAATATTTATGTACTGTTTACATGCCTCGGGTTTCCCTTCTTTATGTGTTTAAAATGTTTACTAGGAAGTTTAACATCATGGCATGGAAAGAAGTCAACAACAGAATTGATAAACAGCACTAGAGACAGGAAGTTTGGAGAGACATGATTACCTATCACATCAGGCATGATCCCATAAAGAGATAATATATTTTTCTCTCACAAGTGGGATCTTGGTGCTAGCCAGTGCAGCACACCTCGCACAGAAAGTGTAAATAGCTTCTCCCCATGAGCTCTTTTTTAAAAAAAATATTATAATTGCCAGTTTGTGCTCATATTCTGCAGTTGACAACCGTCAAAAGGGAGAGCCTCTACTGAGACGGAAAGAGGATTATGAATTGCTTGTGCCAGAAATGCGGATGTCCACCTTGCCAAAACAGCTGGCTTTTGCTGCATTTCAGTTCCTGACAACAAGTAAGCTTTCAGTCTTGTGTGCAGTAATTTTGTTATTTTTTTCAAAATGCCAGTTCTTAGTGTAATATAAGAGTGTCAGACATAATGAAACAATTATTAATCAATCAGATCAGATCAAGTGCCATCTCCATATCAAAAGTTGACAGTAATTGTCATAGATCTTCATAATTTATGTTGTTGCTTGCCTTGTTGATACACTGGTTAGATCATTTTTTTTCCCCACCCCACAATGTTTCCTTCCAACTTACAGCTTTTCTTTATTTGCCCATTTCCCTTGAAGCAGTCCTTCTGTCATGGCATTTTATCTCATTTTATGTATAATGTTGATCTTCTTCATATTTCTCCTTTTATTTCCAGTTGTTCCAGGATGTCTAATTACAAAAAAATTGTTTGTTGCTTCTATTTCTGTGAAGTGCAGCCTATTCTTATGTACACACTTCAATGGTCTCAATTCTTTCTTCTAGTTGTTTGTTAATTGTCCATGTTTCAGCACCACACAGTAATGAAGAGTATACTGTGTCATGTTTTATTTGTTATTGATTTGGATATTAATGTCATGTTGTTGAATTTATTTTTGATCTTACATATTCTTTTCTGTAATTTATGAAGAAGCCAAGGGGCACAGGCATCAGGAGCAGATATGGGAACAAGTGGGAAGGAGAGCATCCAGGCCACTGTAAACATAATGCATATTACCAGCTCAGTAGATGTGAACAAGTGATAATATCAGTAATGGCTAGAACATGTGTTTTGTGTTGCCACCCCTTTCTCTCTCTATCTTTCTGGATTCCATTATGGTTATGTCAGACACTGGCTTCAGGGTGAGAGTGTGACCTGTACAGTCTTCTTCTTCTTCTTCGTTCAGTTTGTAGTCATGCTAAATCTGCAGGCCTGTTGCCAAGGACAAAGTCCACAATCTTTTCCAGGTCAGCATGGCAGCCCCATAGCTTCTGCTTGAGATCAGCACCCCTTGGCCAGGTCAGATGTCATGGGTCATCATGGGACCTGTACAGTATATATGATTAGTTTTAGTTAGCCACAGGCAGGTAACCCAACAAAACATGATGAGGAAATAATTATGTTCTGCCCTATCCGCTGCATGTCCTGACAACAGCACTAATTCATCTGTGGTCATTTCACTTCTTTCCATTCTATTTCAGCTTCATTGGATCGTTGTAGTCAAATGGATCATGACTTCTGATCTATGGTTAATGCCCCATGAAAAAATTTAAACTCTTTTAATCAGTGTTCAATTATGCTTTCATGGTGCAATGCACACTTGTCCATATTTTCTTGAAAAGCTGATGGTATGTTTTCAGTGTGCATTACAGCTCGTTTCACCTAGACAACTTTCGAAGAGGCAAAGAGTTTATCAGAAGCAGATACAGGAATTAAATAGGAAGCAGAACATTCAGGCCACACACAGAAATGATACATATTATCAGCTCAGCAGAAGAGAACAAGTGGTAATCTTCAGACACCACATGGGCCAAATTGAATTCGGATAACAAGCTAAAGATAGGAGCTACGGATGAGTGTAACTGTGGCACCGATAAATGACTGCTGAACATCTGCTTCAAAGATGCCCAAAATATGAGGAACAGAAAATACATATGGCTGTCACCAGTACCATTCTTTGAAACACTCAACGGAGATAGAAATAGCCTCAAGCTCTCTTTGAACATATTGAAGTTGATGTCTGGAGAGTGTACAAAGAAGTTTCACTTAGACAATTAGTAATATGTGAATGGCAACTGTATAAGAACCCTGCAGTGTGCCTCATAATATTTCTAACTTTATTTTTATTATTTTTCAGCTGTAGAACCATTTTCCGATGTCCATCTGGCAAGAAATGTTTTAAAAACCTTAATGAGGAAGGACATTGTAGTGACTTTGTCCCCATCAGAAAAAGTGACCCAAAAAAATTACATCTATCAGAAAGGAGTTCCATCTGACAAGTTTGTCTTAATTCTGCAAGGTAGGAAATTAATAGCATCACATTCATTGAGGTGTTGCTTCAGTTGAAGAGTTATTTATTACTTTTACCATTGAAATAGCAGTCAAGTAGCTTTATTTACATAGTTTAGCAGAAGGAATTTAATTGAGTTAGTGAAACACAACAAGAAATGTAATTGGATCCTTTGCAATGTTTAAAAAGAGGCAAATAGAAAGCTATATGGAGGAAGGTAAAGGATCTTATTACACGTCCACTGAGGCATATTTGGGAATATGGTGTTAGGCCCATATTTTCTTGACCATCAGCACACTAAAGGTGATGTGGTCAGCATCACGCTGGCTGCCTTAACCTTCCCAGAGTTGCTCTGGTACCCAATTCATGAGGCTGGGTCTACCCCGGAGCCGTTTGCGATCTAAAACATCCCACTTCAACTGGGGATCGAACCAAGACTGCTGAGCTGGAAAGCCAGTGCATTAACCACTGAGCTATTGCAGCTCCTAATGGAGGAAGAGTGATCCAAATTAGCTCACCAGAATTTATTCTAATTAATGAAACAACTTGTTCTGTGTAGTTCTTGTGGGGTCTCTTATGATACAAAGAATAGGAACACTGCTCCCTTAGGCATGACTAATATGAGGTCCATGGGGCCTCGTCACGTAAAATTAATTTCTACAAAAACCACTGCTGGAAGAACGTGAATGCTTTGTGCTGGCTTCCTGACGGGGGCCAGCTACAGTGGGGGCTCCTTGCTTCATAGGGAGTTAAAATGGACAATAATAATAACACAGCTTCATTTTTCTTTTTGTAACACTTGTAGCTAAACAAAATTGTGATATTTACATGAAAAATGTTCCGTGCATACTGTGGTGAAACATGTTGAGAACCCAGCATTGCAAACTAAGCTTGGTGAAATCACTTGAACCCCAGACCTAATTCCTGGTTGACTGCCTGCAGGAGGATCTCACAGTGAATGGATGGCAGGTAAGGGGAGCTTAGGAGTGACTGCAGGATGTAACAAATACTTGGGAGAGCCCAGAGTCAAAGCGCAGTACTTTAGCCCTGCATATTTGGACAGCCCCATGGATTGTGGGGAAGGCACAGTATACCGTACTTCTCCCCACTACCAGTTTGAAACCAGAATTGAGGATACTTTAAATGTATGTTAAGCCAGGATAAAATACTAAGGAAAGAAACTGGAGCTCCTGACTTGAATTCAACAAGTTTCAGAAAAGCCATGATCTACAGTGCAGATTAAGGTTTCTCAACTGGGTTCCACCAGAGGTCACTAGGGGTTCTGCGAGAGATCGTAATTGAAAAAAAAATAATAAATGTTATTATTACATTTTGCATGGCGGGCGATGTTAGTGCTCGCAGTGGTGGGCAATGACTGAGAAGCCCTATATGGCAGTGCACAGTAAGAGCATGTTCACTCTTGCACATACCATATTTCATTAACGTCTTTTAGAGTAGAAATCTGTGATAAAACTTTTAGGCCTACTTGGATAAAGTTAAAAATCAAGTCGAAAGTTAAAAAAAGGAAAAACTTAAAACTCTACAAACTTGCATTAAGTCGAATCAGTCTATCTACTCTAAAAGGCATTAGAGTCGAATCACATTCAATCTACTTCTACTAATTTGCATTAAGTTCGATATCTTCTATGCTACTCTACTAACTTGCATTAGAGAGGTGGGCAAGCGCGTAAAAAGAAACGCTTTGATCAGCCAGAAGAAGGGAGTAAGTAAAATGGCATTATTCTACTCAAATTTGATTCAAGTGATGCAATATTGTAGGCTTATTATATTTGTTATTTGTCTTTTATTATATAGTGATGTATCATCATACGCGCATCTATGATTCAGTGTTAAACGTTCCAAGAATACCTTTGACTCTGTAGGTATAGAATTACTTTTTTGTTACAGGGGTGTTCCTCCTGAGACGATGATGACATTATTTAAGGTTTCCTCCTAGGATATAAATAGGTATTGAGTAAAGGTCTGGTGGTGATGTTAATTGCGCTCAATTGATTCGCTTTTCAACTTTTAACCATATGGCTGCAAAAGAGTGAAAGCTCAGATGCCCTAGTTAAACTCATACTAATATCGCATGCTCACTTGTCATTAGCAGTTTCCATAATGAGCAACAGTGGTCTCGCATTGATTTGCTTGTAGTTTTGCAGGAGGCAGTATTGTTGTAGGCATACTTTATTTTATGTTCATTTTAATGGACTGTTTTAGTTGTTTTGTCTAGACTTCAAAACGAGTAGAGAAAATTTACTGATACTACTAGTTTCTGTTCGAAGTGAGGTGAAAGGAAGATAAAGTTGATATAGTTCAGCGAAAAAGAAGTATTATTAGTATAACAACGCACTGAGAAGTAACTGTTTTCTGAGTTCAACTTTAACTATATTATCCAGGGTACAGGGAAAAGGTCTTTTAAGGTGTTTAGTTTTACTTAAATTTTTTAAAGAAAACGGTTTTGATGTTTCCAATTGTGATTGTGTGGAGTGTAAGATGAAGTTTTGTCTCTGTGCCGCGTTATTCTTACATTCGCTCCTATATCTTCCAACCTGAGAGTGTTTTGGTGGGTTCTCTAGTGGTTTAAGAGTGCTGGCCTTCATCTCAACTCAAAAGTGTTTAACAGGGTTTTCAAAATCAAAACTAGGCTTGTAGCAACAACGCTCAGTTCTACTCCCTGCCTGGTAAAATGGGTTACATTATCCTGATCTTGTGTTAAGTGGAGAACGCTTCAAAGCCCAGCAAGATACATACCTATCTCCCACCGCAGCGGGAAAATGAAAATACACTGTATGTACAAAAATATCAAAATCAAACATGTTGTACTTAATATAATCCAGATAGGAATAACTCTTTACCTAATCATTAAGCATATTTTAAGAAAGAACCATCAGTACATAAGGATTGACTGAACTACTCTGGGATTGTTGAGAAAAAAAATTATTACAACTGTTTTGTTTTTTGAGATCAAATCTCAAATCGAGCATTTTTGGTTCCACAGTCTCTTTTGCGGTAGTGATTGGTATTCCTGCATTGCACCTGTTTGTGTTTGTACTCATCCTTCCTCTTCTGTTCGCCTGACTTTTTTATCATTTGGTACAAAGCTATTCAGCATTTGGACATTAATATTCGATAACCTTCAATTATACTGGGCACGAGCGTTTATCACAACAGCGTGATGGCGGTGTGATCACATTCTCTATCAGGTTGTACCCGCTTAGTTGAATATAGTTTTCCAAGTGTGTAGGCCCTTTTAATAATCATCTAGTGACTTTTTTTCTGCTTTAGAGACCCATCATGTCTCGAGTCATGATGGAATTACAGGATGTTTGTAGGGAGTGCGTTGATTGAGTTAGGGTCGGTGTGTGTTTTTCTCTAGCAAGTCACAAATCTTGAAACAAATGTAATGCTGTATTGACTACTCCTCTTACATTTTTGATCTGTCATCAATAGCTATTTGAGGTACGGAAAGTGTGGCTCTTTCATCACGTAGATTCCTAAATTTCTTCAGTTGTAGGGTCTAAAAGAATCTAGGACTTGTATTACAGTACCGGGACAATGCTGAGTTCTAGGACGGCATCAAATTCAAGTCACCTGTCTCTTCATGCTCGACTCAAAGCGAAAAGGATTCCACCACACATCGAAATGCACTATAATGGTTAGATAAAAATAAGAAAATTTGTGGAAAATAATATCGATTGGATTCTGAAAAATTTTATGTTTTTTAAATATGGAAGCCGTTTTACATGTTTACTCGGAGAAAAAATACTCGTAAGGTCTCTGCTATAAACTGTGTGTTACCCATCTTCTCAAAATCTGATCATGGAACATTTAGCATCGCTCGACGTGTATTGTAGACTTTGGTTTTGCGCACTGGCATATTTGTTGGATTCAAATTTGTGTGTACAAGGGATTATTAAAATTGAGGGTTTGATAGAAAAAACTTGTACGCAGAATTAGAAATGTATGTGCAAGGGATTAAGATGTCTGGAATAACAAGGATAATAAATGGATTGTGTAGAGGGGTGTGTAACATGTAATCGCTCCAAACTCCTCTACACTCGTCTCACGCGATGTAGAAGGGGGGAAGGACTAAGTAAAGTAAGTATGCATGTATAGAACCATTGATAGACTTGGCATGGATATAGCTAACTGTATTTGATTGATCCGTGATTTTTCGATAAGGAAGGAGTAGACGACTCATCCCCACATAATGATAGAAGATAAGGCTAGGTGTGAGTTACTCTGGAATGTGTTATAAATGTGGACATTTCTCTGCTATCTACTCCCATTTCTACAGTAGTAGTTCTTGACTTATCGTGATTATGGGGGGATTACAATTTTACTTTTGACTTTCCTTTGTTTCACAAACACAGTTGCGTACCCTAAGTTCCTCTCTGAATCTGATTGTGTTTGGTGTTTGTTTCACCAATTACTCCTTCCTAATATTCTTTTTGTTTCACTTTATTCTTCAGCTTCTTAATTTGTTCGAAATTTTGAAGCTTTTTCTGTTTGCATACGTGTTTGTGTGTCTTACATGATGCCGCTGTACGTTTTAGATAATGAACCATGCTTCATGAAATTGATAGCATGGACCTTTAGTCTGGTTTGTTTCATTGTACCTTATCCGCTGCTGTTTAGAAAGAAAACTTTAGTTAAAAACCAGAGTGTTTATGTGAACTTAGTAAATAGGTGGTTTTTTTTTTATTTGTTTGCAGGTTACTGCCAGATGTTTATAGGCCGCTTTTGTCTGTGAGACGCAAGCGTTAATGATAATGAAAACGGTTGTGTGACGCATTATGCAATGACGTTGAGGTGTTAAAAAGTAATTCATGAAAAAGACGGATATATGATGATTGACTTTTCGCAAACTAAGAGATTTGTTAACTACATCTAACTATCCAGAGATTTTGACAAAAAACACACTGTGGCGCGGAAATTTAAAATTTTGTTCTCCCTTTTCATCCTGTAGGTGGTTTGCAGACTCTAGAAGAGTATAGCTGTTAGTTTTTGTACAGTAATTTGGTACAGATATTTTATGGAATATTATACTCGTCATTTTAAAATAGATTAGATGGAATTGTAGTAGCTATTAACTAAGGCACCGTTCACGGTATTACTCTTATAGAGGGTTGTTGCTATTTAACGGAATACAAATTTATATCTTGCTTGCGCGCCCCATCTCTAGTCAAAAATTCAGCAATTTTCAATCTATCTGTGCACACCCATTTAACACTAATGTGTCGCTGGCTCGTCGCATAGATCTTATTCAGGTCCAATTTTTGGTTGAAAGAACACGTTTCCTATTCGCTATTCAGATTCAAGAAGCCGTTAGAACGAGATGTACTCTACGCATTTTTTGAAGTCCTAAATCTAAGTAGGTTGAATGCCCCACGCGGTATAACAGTTTTTGCACGATACTTGGTTAAAACTTAAACTACACGCAAAGAAGCTGAACAGAAGTTTGATAGTCCTTATTAGAGAATATCAATTTTTCGCCTTCCCCCAGTGATTTCTCTAGACAACAACCACCAATGCTTTGGGAATTTATTTTCGATCCCCCCATTGCCACTTAAAAAAAAAAAAAAAAAAAAAAAATCAAAATCCAAAAACATAAAAAAAACTTTAAAAAATCTCAACAAACAAAACCAGATCAGCATAGTGTGTTTCAGTGACATTTTTAGATTTTTAAATTCCGTTTTAGCACCCCCCCACAAACACCCTCACAACACCCACCTCCCTCACCCACTACCCTCCCCCCCCGCCCACCTCTCCCCCCCCCCCACTAGAGTGCTATCTCCCCCCCCCTGCCCTAGGCTTTTATCGGCTCTCACTACCTCCACACCCTACCTACCCTCCTGTGCGCGCGCCATTTTGTAGAGCGCAACCGCCGCAAACACCTGACAGCTAGGCGTGCTTAAAACCGGCAACACACATAGTACACATGCTCGTTTTAGATTAAATTTCAATGATTGGCATGTACAAGTATGTTTTACAGGTTCGTAGAGAAATGTTGTTTAACAGCAAGCCTCACGTTAATTTTAAATATTTTCTTTGCCAAGGGCGCACTGTGGTAGAAGTGGAAATTAGGAATGTAATTTGAAAAGTCATTGATTTTTGTGTTCGAGACAGGACCGTTCAGCTATTTTGGCGTAGAATGCATCAATAGTAAGTAGCNTTTATGCATTGTGTGATAGGAACCGATGATTTTTGTCCTTTCTCAGGCTTCATGGTCATAGTTCTTGATATTTATAACATTTGAATTCTCTGGCTTGTAAATTAATCATACAGCTGATTATGGTTGCTGCAGTCTTTGAAAAATAAAGTTTAATCCTTTTTATTGTTGTTTTTAATTTAAATTTCAGATTGGGTCTTATATTCTCCTTCATTGTTTACCAACTCTCGTACTTTACATAAGAGGAATTTGGTTAACATAATTAATCATGCTTAATATTCTCATGGGGCAGTGTGGCAAGCACTAAAAAATGTTCTCCGCTTGGTCAGAGCAACAGTTCATATGATGGTTCGCAACTTTAATGAGAAATACTATTAGTGAAAAAAATAGCTCGCACATGAGAAATCAACTATCTGGATTGGGGATGTAAGGGGGAAGGAGATGAATTTGAGACCGGTTTGTTAAAAATCACCGTGACGAGGAAACTAGAGGACACAGAAATAGGGAAGGGTATGAGGAAGACGCATGGAAAGACCATGGGAACTAATGACACAGGACAGGGAGGACTTGATCCTAGAGTTCATAGAAGCCTCTGGAAGGTTTGTTTCATAGAGAAATGAAATACTCTAACGACACAGGACAGGAGGAACTTGTACCTGAGTTCATTGAAGCTCTAATGCTTTCTGAGTGGAGAACTAATGAGTCACAGGGACAAGAGGGACTTGACCTGAGTTCCATTGAGTAGCTCTATGCTTTTCTGAGAGAAGCTGATGACACAGGGGACAGGAGGGATTGACCTGAGGTTCATTGAAGAAGTCTATGCTTCTGAATAGAGAATCTGATGGATTATACGATAGTTAATGATGATGATGCTTCACACTTTAAAAGTATGGTATCTTTAACAGTAATCAAGTTATTAGGCTTTTACGGGAGTACAAAATCTATACGCTCTAAGGCAGATTTATCCAGCCTATTAGGAGCAGATGTTCATCGCTTAATTTGACGTCTTTACGTTTTCTCAAATTACTCTAAAGTGAGCATAGCCTACTCCATCAATCATTATCTCTTCGATGCCAAGTCCTTCCTTGTAGACATGCCATTCAGATTAAAGATCTTTCCATTTGTTTTCTTTCATCCCCTCATCATGTCTAGTGCGCTCTAGTGGTTTTCTGTTTTTCCGTGTGTTCTTTGGTTTGTCCACTGCCTATTCGTTGTAACCTGGTGGATTTTACCAGAAAAACTGGAATGGCATTTAATTGTTATGTTTGTTGTCTCTTATCCGCATCTACCAGCTTTACTATACTCATTTATCTACTTCCCGCCTCATTAAGATGCTATCACTAGGTAATGTTAAGTATGAGTGGTGTATTTATTGATTCATCTTGTGCTTTCTTCAGTTTGATTACTAATGTTTATACTAGCTCACATGCTATGACTAGGTAATGTTACTTACATTTCTTGCAGGATCAAAGACTGAATAAAGCCAGATGACGCATAGGACAAGTGATAAGACAACGAAGGTCTTGAAAAAAAAAGATTATATTGAAAGTATACCAACATCAAAGATACACAGAATACTAATACATGATTTAAATACCAAGTGCAAAGGAAAATTATGAGTATCTATATACAATACGCTAAAACTTGAAAATATAAAATGGAGAAATAAAATAAACCATAATCATAAAATTTAAAAACCTTGCACACTGGACAAAAGACAGTAGTTATTATATAGATTTAAATACAAAAAGATTAGTAAATAAAATGACACTAAATACCCCAATTAATTAGACCATTTTTGCAGGTTTGAACAGGGTTGACCAATGATTGAAAACTAGAAGAGGCATTATAAAGGGAGCTTGTTTTAAGTTGCTGTCCGCTTCCTAACCCTATCACCTTTTCCACCTAAACAACTAACTAGTACTAAGCAAAAACTTGCAGAGATAGTACTCAAGACTATAAAAAATTCAATACATCATCGTAGGTATCATTTTAAGTTAATGAGATTAGTTATGCTTAAGTGTCCTAGGAAGAAATACAAGGAAATTATGATTTAAGAGAAAAATGAGAACTAGTGACTATATATTAAGTAATGAAGATCTGTGTTTGGTATATTCTTTCGCTATGAATCTCTTGAACACAAATAGAATAGATTTCAACCATGCTTGAGCTTGATCTTTGAACTACAAATATTAGATTCATACCATTTACTTCTATGATCTTTCGAAGCGCACAAATATAGATCACACGCTATTCGCTTTGTCTATGGATTGTTTGGGACAAAAATATAGATTTCAGGTGCATTACTTTTTTATATGAGTGTTCTTTGGAACGCTACAGATATAGATAGATTTGCAATCGCCCGAATCTTCTTTGATCTGGGTGGACAAAAGTTATATGAGATCAACTTCTCTCTGATGGATTTAGGTGTTGAAACTCACAAATGTGTATTGATGGATCAATGGATATATGGGTTTTGGAAATAAGAGAGAGCATAGTCCGCGCTTGGTGTCAGAGAGAGATGATGCTGGTGGAGGCTGGGATTCGTCTTTGTGGGGACGGAGGACGCGCGCGGCTAGTAAGGATGAGTACGTCGAAGAGATAGAGATAACGTCTAGTGTCACGGAGTTGGAGCGCCCCAGAGCGCAAGACATTTATTTCATCAGATGAGAGATGAGGATAAGAACGTGTAGGCTAGATTTGTAGTAGGATACGATTAAAGAACTTAAAACTAAATATTAAAAAAGGAAAAACCTTAAGTATACTCTTCCCCTGTAGGGCAAAGGGACATTCGAAATAGATCATAACAGTGGATGTGGGTTGTAATAAGGAAAGTGACTTCCGCACCGGATGTGTATTCGACTAAGTAGCATTACTAAGAAAACTAAAAAAAAGATTGTGCAAATAATAACGTAAATGCTTGGAACGAATAAATACTAGTTCCCAAACGTACATATTTAAAGAAGTGAGTGGAGCGTGGAAATAGGAGAATACGTTGGACAGACTATGAGGGGATGGGAGAGATAAACTAATAATGTGATATAAAAAATCAAGGATATATCATAGATAGTATTAGGAAAAACAGGTGTGTTATTTCACGTTTTGGGCATATATGTATGGATGGCAGTTGTTTAGAAAAGAAGAGTAGGGAAGATTATGAATTAAGATGGAATGATTCAAATATAGAGAAGAGGTGGAAGGGTGAATCAGACGCAAAGAGATGTTGTAGTATAGAGTGTGGTAGGATTTGCCGGTGGTGTGTGTATTAGACAACCCAAGATTGCTGGTGGATTAGGACGTTTCGTGTCAAGTAGTTATCGGCGATGGACCTAGTGTCCAGTTGGTAGGCTCAGGGATCGTGATAGCGAATTGGTGACTATGGGATGTCCGAGATGGAGGAGCCTCATGGTAGTGGTCTCTCAGTGACCATTGATAGTGGATGTTTCGTCTTTTTTGGTAAATATTGGACATGATACTGGTGGTGTGGTACTTTTGCTGAGAGATTGTACATTTTATTGCTTCGGCTGAGCGCTGTCTCCCATGTCGTTATTGCCTGTTAGGCCATTATAGGTAGTTTGCAGCAAGTTTTACGCGTCACATTATGATTAATATAAATGACATTGTAGTCGAGTTCTGCATCATGAAAGCTACTTAGTTAGGATGGTGCTATCGTAAGCCTTAGGAACTAAGTGAGATCTCCTTCTCTGGAGATGATGATGACCCAAATTACAGATACAGTGTTGCATCGGGACTGTTTGATTTGTATCCTGACCATGAGTGTTAGTGTGGCAAGTGAGGTTGAGCATTTCACTTTTGGGAGACGCGGCTGTCGAACTAATGAAAGAACCTTCGAAGTTCGTGGTGATTTGCTCGAGTCCTATAGATTGCAGATCCAAAGCGTGCTTTCACCTGAATACTTCTTGGGTTCAGTCATGGCTCTAGCTTGGGGTGATAGGTGGTCGAGAGGGTGGAGCGGATATAAGATTCTGTTATGACTCAGTAGTTTGAATTTATACTTGTTGAGGGTGTGATGTGGTGTCATAGATTACATATTTGAGTCTCTATCCGATGTGGTGTGTTTATTAGTGAGCGTTTTTGAGGGGCTCTGACGAGCGAGATGGGGGAGTACTACGGTTGTGGAGTGCCAGATTGGTCGAAGATACATGTTCTAGGATAAAGGTCTGCTTTACGGATAGAAGGAAATCTCGACCAACATCTTCAACTTTGCCCGGAGGCAGTGGAAGTCTATCGGTAGTCACGTGATTGGGCACTATACGGCGGAGGCAGGGATGGGAGTTGTGATTAAGAAAAGGAAGGGTCGGTTTCTCACATATAAGCGCGTCCACTGGAAGGTATGAGGTAGAGGTATACCAGCGACAGGTAGGCTATGTGTGGGGTCATTCTTATCTGCTAGTGGTATACTTGAGGTTAATTATAAGCCGTGAGGGACGGATTGATGTCATCGGTATGATGGAGGCGTGTAGATAGTTAAGTGTTCGCAAGTAAAGTTGTAGACATGATTACTGTGGGAGTACGAGGAAGAGGGTGTACTTGTTTATGGTTAGGGGGTGAAAGTGAGTTTGAAGTAAAGTCGAATTGAGCGTGTATTAAAATTCACAAGTCTTTTGCGCGTCGGATCTTAGCTTTGTGATGATCCTCATGCCGGATTTGATCGATTACTCTGCGGTAATTAAATAACACTCAGGGGAAAGGAGAGTCCGGGGTATTTGTGCATAGTACTTGATATTGCAACCATTGTTGGGCCTATGGAACAAGGGCTAGGCATAGTTTAGGAGATCCTCATCTGTAGTTCCATGGCATCCACGCCACTTAAATGATTGGTCAAAACAAAACTGACCATTGAATTCAATGGGTAGACTGATTCAGTGTCGAATGGTCCAGTTTGTGTCAGCAAGGACGGTGAGAAGAGTTGTCTGAGCGATATAGAAGGAAGTGTAGGCTGAGTGTCGGTCCCTAGGTCAAGAAAAATTTTTTTTTATATTATCACCGAAGTGCTCGGAGACCTCATCCGATTGGGGGGTAATTTGAGAGTATTAAACAGGAGAGACTGAAGTTTCTTTCTAACTCATAGAAAAGATAGTGGGGGTAGGTTAGCAGTCTGCTGGGCGAAAGCGGATAGAGGAGAAAGTTGTAAGAGCGGCTGTAAGATTGAGTGTCCTTTTCGTGGGATTATATACACGTCTCGCAAAGGAGGGATTTGATCCTGTTCTCATCGATAGGCTGGTACGAATATGCTATCTAGGGAAGTTGTCACTTTAAAATGTGTTCAGTAGGACAGGAAAAAAGAGGGCTGAGAATCAATTTGTGTTAGCCTAGGGGTTTGTCGAATTCTTATAAATTTCTGGGGGTGCATTATAGAAGATAGCATGGCTTCGCCCAAAGTAGATTGTCATATGAATCAACTATAGAATTGAGGATGCATTTGGGCAGCAGTAAGAGGCCATTAGCTTGTGATGTGCTGTTTAAATAGTGTTTGGTGTTTGACATATTGCGATTGCTTAGAGAGGATACTAGTCACATCGCGCTGGTCTGTGGCCTGTAAAAAGATTCATCACTCCCATCGCTTCTATTTTGCTACGTGAACACAAATATAGATAAAAATCCATGTAATCATGCAAGAAATATATGATAGTCATGAATGGAAATAGACAGCAAACCACTTTAAGTTACTAAGTGAAGAGCAAATGGAAATCCAAGATACTTTGAGTAACCAAATAGAATAAAATATTAACTTATTTTGAATCAAAGTAGTGCCTAAAATATAAAAATATAAAAACTAGACACTATGATGGATGGTAAGGAGTTACAGTTTTGAAGCGAGAATAAAGTAGAATTCAAAAATGTGAACTGGTAAATATGGGAGAAGGAGATAAGAACTTATTTCAAAGAAGGTTTCGTTGTTTAGATGTGTGAAGCTTGGATGAATGTAAATTATGTGGGACTGAAAGGGACTACAAGAAAACAATCTTTTCACAAGGGAAATAGCACTGTATTCCAGCAGGCTTCTTACTAGCATTATGTTAGTGGACTATTTCCTGTAGGCTTGGGATCAGATATGAGTCTCGATCCTTTGTATACAAATAACTGGATGTCAATGACTTTGAAAGAGATCTCCAACCTCTCGGTTTATCAGAGTGGCAGAAAAATCGTCGCATTAGGAGAACGGTCTATGTGTTGTAGCGATATAGCTCATGAATTTGATATATAGCATTCCAATACGCAAGAAATCTTCAACTTTAGTCTTGAATTGTCTGCATAAGAGCGAAGAAAACTCAACAGCCTAGGTTAAAAATCAATCGAACTATCGCTTTAAACTGAAATGGTGCTGGAAATGTATAATCTGGTTTAAAATTAGTGCGTTTGGTTTAAGAGTCAAATGTTTGATGCTTACTTGTCTCATGTATCTTGTGTTTTATCTCGTAAGTGCGAATTCGTGCTCACCTTCGCGTTGTCATAGTGGTGTTTCTTCAGTTAGAATGAAGTATCTCAAAGAAACAACTCATTCTTTTGATGACCCTGAATCGCTGTTCTTCTTCCAACTTGTCTTCCTGTGGAAATATATGGTGAGATTTGGCCATAGAATAAAAGAAATCAATACAAGGATGTGGAACAGGTGGAGGGAATGAGTAGTTGGTAGTTTAGGCCAGGTTGTAATCGAGATTAACATGTGTGAAGACAAAGTCCAATTATATAATGGTCTACCATTGATAGTGAGAGAATATGCACTATTCTGAATAGTAGTTGAAAATTTGCTAAGCACTTGTATGTGTGTCCTGTCTGCTTATTGAGTAATTGGTATGACTTGTAATATTTACATTTGTTGGAGTGTAATGTTTACACACAAGGTAGAGACTCATATTCTTAGTGGCTTATTAACCTTTATGTTTGTTTACTTGGTTACGTGGTATATTAGGATTTATGGATCGAATGTGTTGATAGCATATTTTCAATTTACATTGTATTGTATACTTAATCATTTTATCAATTATTATAATCCTGTACGCTCAGCTCCGTGTCATGATCTCATACGATAAGTTGAGGCATTCCTCCATAGCATGAGTTCGCCGTGGAGAGAACTCCTAGTATTTATAGATCTAATTCCACACAGGCGCACAGCAGGTAGAATCCGCGTGAGCGCAGCTTGTTTGACGTTAGTGAATGGAGAGAGGCCGCTCGCACTGGAGCGAACCATCGTGTGCGCTCAACACGAGCGATTTGCACGTAAATAAATTTTGCTGTGATCACGTTATCTCATGTTGCCTTTCTTTCATATCGAATTGGATTTTTAGGGCTCGCTCTCTTTGAGGATAACGTTTCATCCTCAAAAGATATCTGTCTCATCACTATCAGTATAATGGGTTTATACTTTGCCACATGTGTTAGTACCTAGAGGACACGTAGTTCAGCGCAATATATGTATATTAAGAGAGGAGGGCATAGGGCTTACTCAGAAAAGTCAATAGTTAACTCACAGTGACGCTCAAATCTTTGATATATGCTCCTGAATCTGGCACACTTCATACTATAAAATAGTAATGTTTATAAACAGCAAAATGACTGCGTTGTTAAGATGAGTTGTCATTTGCGGCAGAAACGCTATTATAAAACTGACTCTCGTAACTTTAAATTTTACTGTGAATTGGTTTTTGAGACTTTATTTATTCTTTTTTTGTTGTGACTCTGGTTTTCTCATAGAGGGTGTACATGTCACGTATGTAAGTGGGATATCAGTAGAGAGTCAGTCAGATATTCCCGAAATTAAGGGAATATGGCTATAGAAGGCGTTAATAATTTTAGGTCTCTTGTGTGTTTGGATAAAGCAAATGTGAGAGCCATATTCATTTGTTTCTGACGTTTCAGTGAATGAACAATAATTATGAACTCATTTACTGTACATCGCCAGTTCTAACATGATGAATAAGGTTTTGCGATTGTGTTACATACTTTACAGTACAGGAACGCACACGCATATCCTCTTATGGATTTCGAAGTTTATCCTTATAACGCTAGGACTAAACCATATAAACAGATATCGTAGGTTATGTATGGATGCAATTGAGTTGGTATAAAAAGTACATAAGTTGAATACGTTTAGTGTAGGAAAGGAGGACGCATAATTTGTTTTTTTTTTTGTAACATTTTTGTTTAATTTATAATATGAATAATTTTCTTACATGTTTTGTATTTCGTTCTATAGTTTATTAATATGAATGTCGAGATTCTTGTACAATACTATATTTGTTATACTGTACGACATTTCAGGGTACAAGACTTAAAACAGCAGCAAGTACTCAGTCTGATGCATTAGTAAAGTATGGTTTATGTTCATAGAAATTTTCTGTGATCGATTTGTAGGCCTGGTCTTGATGTTTTAAGTATTTGTGCATATCACTAGGACGCAGAAATTGTCCAACTTTGTCGAGCTTTGCGTCAAACACCTTAAGAAATGTTTAACGGAGGTGGGTGTGCGATGGATAGTGAGGCTCAAGCGTTGATGCAGTCAGTGATGGCTTTTGACGGGTGACGTGATGGAGAAGGTATAGGTAGCAATGGGAGAAATCGAGTCGCAGACGCCTGGGCTATCCTTGGGATAATCTCAATATGTGTAGGATGCTGAGAGTAATTCGTACGGGCTAGGGGAGCGTCAGCGGCTGTGTCAAGAGTAGAGGATATTTTGATTAACTCAAAGAAGAAAATGTCCAACTGCACATCTGTTTGATCGCTCGCCTTATGCATTTTTCGCAATCAGGAAACATTGTCCTATGTATTGTGTCACAAGTTATGATCACCTAGCATCCAATTGAAGAGGGGAATTTTACAGAATAAAAGCAGGCGGACGGTCTTTTGATGATAGAGAAGCAAAGGTAAACTAGATAATGACCAGCTGATATGTTTGGAATGCTCACAATGGGGCGAATAGAGGCCTCGTCAAGCAGACAGAGGCAGTGAGAATAGACTCACTGTTACAGATGGGGTGAGAGGTGGACGAAGTTTTATTTGGTAATGTACCTAGGGGTACGAATTTTCCCACGCTGCTGATTGAACCTGGGTAAATGGGTGGACTCTAGAGGCATCTCTTCAAGTGGTCCTCTAACACATTCAGCAGTTGTTTTGACCTCTGGATCATTCATAATAATGCTAAGCATATCTTTTATTAAAAGAGTGCCTAGGTAGTAAGAAAGAGAAAACTCGGAGAGACTGTTAAATACGGATATGAAAGATGATATGAGACGACACTAAGTTGAGTTTGTGGGACGTCGGCCTGGCCGAGTAAATAAGTGTTCTACAGCAAAGTTCTATTTGTTGACACACTGGGATATGACAGGGTCCACAGATGGAGGTGTATGCAGCCAGCACAAAATCTCACGGGGACATGAATGCATCCTTGAGAGGCTTGCATAGTAAATAGTTTTATTGAGAGTGTATATAGTAGTGGACTGGTGGCCTTTGAGATGCTGTATATTCAGTGTGTTAATGGTGCCACTTGAGAGGCTTGGTATAGTAGTTAAATGGTGCCTTGCGTGAGAGCTCTGATATACTAGTTAATAGTTGCCCTTGTGAAACTGTTATAGTAAGTTTAGAATGAGTGCCCTTGAGAACTGTATAGTAGTATACGTGTGTGCCCTCTTGTAGAGCGTTGTATAGCAGTTAATGGTGGCTCCTTGAGTGCTGTTATAGTTAGTTTAATGGGAGCCCTTGATGATGCTGTTGTCTTATGGTCATAGACTAGTATTGCCATATTGTATACTATTATGTGAGAAGAACTGACAATTATTTAGAGTTAGATATGATGGTGCCTTGAGAAGTTTTTGTGATTGGAAAAGTGTAATTAGTATATTGAAGATCTGTAATAGTAGTTGTATTACTAAGTATCATTTGGAGTGCCTGATTTTTCCAGAAGAGTTTTAATGTTGGTAATCGATTGTCGGGAAGCTGTTATAGTTATTTCTAGTAGGTATAGTTGTGGAGTATTCATGTGAGGAGCTTTTGTTATATGTTGTTGATCTGTGTCTGCATGTCTTTTTGTATGAGGCTGAATACGTGTATATTGTAATCGGTTACATTTTGAATGGCTGCGTATGCAGATCTACTGGTTATCATGGCAGAAGCTGTTGTATAGTAAGTGTATCACAGTATAATTTGAGAGCTGTATAGTATGTGGTATTTGGTATCGCATTGTGAGCGAGCTGGTATAAGTAGCTTCATTATGGAATATCTATTTAAGGAGTTGATATGAGATGCGCTGATCAGATTGGATGTATTCATGGTGCTAATAGATTGTTTAGTACTGGTAATGATTGTGAGAGCTGTGGTGCATATGGATTATACTGAGGGTTAGCTATTGTGTGAGTCGTGTGGTGTTACTTGTGCGTGTATACTCTGTTGGCGGAGTTGCTGTGACTGTGAGTTTATTTTTTTATGTAAGTATCATTGATGTAACAGCTCTCTTACAAATGTTCCTGAGGAATCGCTATTGAGAACAGATATCATAGGACTTCTTTTGAGTATCATTGAGAGCTGAAAGATAGATAATTGATACGTTCATTCTAGAGAGTTGTTGTAGATTAGTGTAGACATTGATTGCTTAGCACGGCCAATGTAATTTAATTGAGAGCTGTGTGTAGTTTATTGGATATCTTTGAGCAGACTGGTTTAGTATGGTTGTTTAATAGTATTACGGACGGAAGAGCTTGTGAATAGTTAGATAATTGGTATGATTAGATGGGAGGAGTGTGGTTGGGATAGTTTTTGAACCTTGGTATCATTGTGAAGCTGTAATTTGTTTAGTAGTTTGTTATGGTATGGATTGAGTGCATGGTGTGTAGTTATCTGGTATCAATTGTTGTATGCTGTGTAGTAGTTAATGGTCATACAATGAAGATCTTATAGCGCTTGTGGGGTATTGCTCACTGGTTATAGAGTCAATTGAGAATACTGTGTAAGTAAGTTCACCTAGAATCATTGAAGTCACGCATCGAATATAGATTATGCTGGATCTTGGTATCATTTGAGGAGCTTGGAATAGGTATAAGTGTAGTATCATTTGGATTAGGCTGTGTGTAGTTTATGTAATAGTATTACGTTGAGTTTGGTTCTGTGAAAGTTTAGATAGAGTAGGTATGAAGGATGAGGACGTGTGGTGTTATTGCTAAAAAAAAAAAAAATAAAAAAAAAAATCAAAAAAATGACAACAATTTTTAGATCTCATTTTTGTCCACGTCTAAAACTCGGGTTGCTGTCATTTACACGTAGAAAAGCGCGTAGAATATAAATTAGATGTAATTTGATCGATATCTCGAATGGTAACTGACATTGGAAAGGTATGTAAGTGTGGTTAATATTTGATACACTCAGCGCTTAATAGTGTGGATACTCAGTGTAAAAATTAGGTTGAAAAAAATTGAAATTGTGCCATTGATTGGTTGTTTTCGATATGTGTTTTAGACATTGGTGCCTCAAAACGCAATTTCGCATCTTACTTTCTTAGTCGGGTTCCCTTCTTACGTGAGGTGTAGAGAAGTTTGGATATGAGAGAGCGCCAGACCATTCATATTAGTCTTGTCTTCTGTCCATGGCATGGTTCCTATTTTAGTCCACGGTCCGTTCAAAGATTGGTCTAATGTTGTCCTTCCAGCGGGTCATGCTGGGGTCGTCCTGGGAGTGTCTGATGCTAGGCTCTTTGTATTCATTACATTGCTTGTTCGTGGTAGTAGATTTACTTCCTCATGTCTGCTAGACATTGGCCATACCATCTTAGTTGGGACTGTTTATATTTGCGGTGTACTGCAGGAGTATATGGATTTGTAAGGCACTGTGACGGATCGTTTGGTCTAGCGGGACGCACATGGCTCTTCTTGATTACTTTTCGAAATACGCATCGTTTCTCAGATGTCTCATTATCTGAGTATTTGGATCTGGCTTTATTGGGTTGTTAGTACATTGCGTCGCCAATCGAACATTACTTACTTACTCTAGTGCGTTCCCTTCCTACAGTGAGAGTGTGTATTAAGGTTTGGAGTGTGGTGGTGCCTCACTCGATAAGATTCGATATATAATGATTGTATGTTATTAAAAGTTGTAAATGCGAGAACATTGTTTCCCAGCGGACTCTTTGTGTTCATCCTGGCTAGTTAGGTTCTTGAGATTTAGAATGTTTATCATTAAACCTTGGCTCAGTTATGTACACAATCTTATACCCTTAATGCTGTTTTATCGTAATTGGTAGCTCGATATTCTCCCATTCTGCGCTGATCTTTTCATATTATGCGCCAAACAAACCATAATTAGTTGTGGGACTGTTCTATTTAGGATAGTCGTGGCGATTTTAGGCATTGCGCGGATGTGACTGTGGTTGCTGGCACTCTCATTGTCTTTCGTTGTTACCATTCAATCAGCCCTGATTTGGTTTTGGACTGCGCTGGATCTTTATTTTCAACGACTTGAGCATTTCACATATGTCAAGAAAGACGCGCCACATGTTCACTTTCTGTTTTTTGCTTCTCTTTTTATCATGCGCGAAATAGACCTTCTGCTACGTGTATGAGCTTTTTAGAAAATATTGCGTTTTATGTTACGTTGAGGAGTCAGATTGTCTGGAATGGCTTCAAATGATTAACAGATAGGCGTGGGATATTGATATTAAATGAAGATCTTCAGTTCGCAGATGCGGTCGGTGGTTCGGAGCAAGCACGGGCTTGACTGTTTTCGCGAACTGGGTCTGGATCACTGTGTTCTTTTGTGTGTCTGTCTCCTTTCTTGAAGAGTATTCAGCTAGTATAATTGAATAATAATCTTGTCTCTGAGATATTTAAAAGTCGGTCGGACCATGCTCCAGGACCTGCTCGCCACGTGTGCTTCTCATACTTAGTCTGATCGTTTTTTGTTTATTTAAATGCTGAAAAGCTCTTTTGACGTCTTCTACTGTTGGTTTTGTATCCTATCCGACACGCTATTTATTGGGATTTTTCTGTTTTTGCAGGAGGCTAGCTTTAGGACCTGTATTCCTCGTATCTTCCTTCTCCAGTTCTTCCTTCGCCAGACTTGGCATTGTAGGGTTTGGATAGTGGAGATGTGCTGCTCTGTATTTCTAGGCGGAATTCAGGTAGGCGCAACACTAGAGTTATAGTACTCAAGAGTTATTATTTGAACAGATAATGTGATCCGCAGAGATTGTATCGCTAGAATTTGTATCTTTATTCAAGAATATCTGGTCTCATTTCCAGTATCTCCCAATTGAACAAATGACTTGTTTTGTTCTTCTACTAAGAAATATGTCCTCTGATGACATGCTGTCGCCATTTTATGGAGTTATGGTCGAGGTAAGTGTGTATAGGATATCACTTGTCAGACACCTGGTGGTGTTCCTGAACTTTTCTGACTATATGGTTTTGATGTTCTCTACATAATTTCTGCAAGACTTGTGTGAAGGTCATGTATAAGCTTTTGAATAGTGGTGCTGGGTATATTCTTGCACTTGCTCCAAAAATGTCCCAAAGTTTGCTCCATAGGGGTGATCTCCTTGTCAATTACGCCCTTTTCCGATCATATGAAACAAAAGATGGATCTGCCAACCGTCTTTAGTATTCTCAGGGTCGCTTTTCATACGCTAGCATGTAACTTGAGTGTTAGAGTCATAACGATTAAGGTCTTGAGTATTCGGGTTTTTTGCTATCGGAATCCGCAAGGTCTCCATTCATAAGACGCATTGTGGTCAAGTAGCGTCGATAAAGTTCTGCTCTTAGGATTTTTAGAGTTAGATTTTTTTAAGCCCAAGGGACCACTGAGAAGAGGATATGCCTTATTGGTTTCCACAATTGTCGATGTGTCAGACTCTTTTCGTAGATAAATTGGTGTTTATGATGGCAATCTCCCAATCCTTTGGTACTGGTTCTGGTGCAACTCATGCTGCCTGTAGGGACGCCTTTAAGAGAGTAGTAATAGGTCGCTGATTGCTCCCATTGTACTTAAACCATTTTCTGGTGTATTTATTTACCCTCATGCCCTGCTGCTTTGCCCATCTTGATTGTCTCTAGTGCTCCGCTCAGTTGTCTTCTCTCCTATCTTTTATGTCACTCGCTTCACCTCATCAGTTGGTTTCCTCTTCTGTGTCAGTGGGTTTGTTCATTCTGATGCTTTTATCATGCGTCTCACCAATCCAGGAGTTCTCAGTATTGTAAAAAGTTATTCTTTCCATCTTTCAAATTTTACTTCTTCGGTGGGTGAGTGGCTGTAAGCAATGATGGACATTGACTTTGTTTCATTGTATTAGAATCGTGGATTTTTTGCAGTGGGCTTATGGTTTTTCTCTTATCACGTACACTTGTTGACTTTGCGGGTAATGTTATTAGGACACTATTTATCTGAGTTTTTCTTGTGCTCAATCTTGTTTTCTAGCTCTTTTCTCCAAATTCTTCCCAGGAACATTGCGTTTTGCTGCTAGCAACGCTTTGTTATTTTGCTTCTGGTTCTGAGTGTCAAATATATTTACATATATTTCTTCCATTTGTACCTGGTTGTGTTTTTTGACTCCTATAGTTATTTGTTTTTTCGCATGCCCATATTTTCTTCCCCATTCTTATTTTCTACTTTGACTCTTCCTCTTGTTCTACACAAGGTATCCTTCTTTCTCTAAGGTGTTCCCAAGTCGGATCTGGGCTAGTAGCATGCTTCTGCTAAGCAGGCTGGTCTTTGATGATATCCCTTGAATTTTTTCCAGAGTGGTTTCCAGAAGTGCTCATGTGTCTGGTCGTTCTTCTGTTGATGTCTCATGATTCCTGTAGCAATATGCCTGTTATGTCTGAGTAAATAAAATTTCGTGGCCATCTATCAGGCTTTGTAGGTCCTAAATGCTCATTTCTCCTGCTGTCGTGTTATTGGTATCTCTTTGCGTGATGTGGGCAGTTCCTTAGGAGCCGAGTGATCTGAAGCTGAGAATCTTTAAGTGTTCGTTTGATTTGTTATGCAGGTAGTGCATCATTTACCAATCTCTTTGGCTCCCCTCCGTTGCAAGAATCTAATGCATCTCGTCGACGGACATGATCTGAATGAGCTTCGTTCCGGTAACAATGGCATAGTCGGATCCTGACTTCTCTATTCTCTTGGGTATGGGTTTCACATCTAGTTGTAGAGCAGTTGTATGCGCTCTTAGGGGGGGTAAACTGTTTGTGGTTTGGTAATGTTAATAAGATTTCTGCTCAACGTGTGGGCTGGGAATCTAAGGCGGAAGTAGTCTATTTCCATTGTTCAGTTTGTAGAGTATTCTCGTCTCTTATGTTCGCGATAACTCCCACTCCAATCTACCTTTGGTTACAGTTAGTAATAGTGCGCAAAACGATATGTAGCGCATATATCAAAGTGTCTTCCGAGCAAAATTGAACTTCAAGTCTATGGCCAGTGCATCCGACAGGTAGTTTGAATGCCGGGCTTTCGATGTGTAGATTCTCCTCTTTTTGACGCTCATGCTCTCTCTATCTCTCCTTCACTTTTTTGTGGTCCCCATATAGCATATGTGACCTGGGTTTGGGACATGGTTTCTCTCCTGTCTTTTAGATTTTACAATCCTATAAAGTGCCACTGTCCGAGTCCAAAGAGTTTCCATATCCCTCTTGATTATTACTATCTCTATGATTTTTGTAGGCCACAAATGTCAACCCACGCACCCCTTTAGATCTTTTCACCATGATATGGGTACATCCAACTTGTTAGTAGAAAGTGTTGCCATCGATGATCCATGGTTCTACCATTGTCCTTTTTTCTGTTTCCCAGTTATAGCCTGTGATTTCTAGTTTTGGCTTTCCCTCATTCTTCTGCTTTCTCACAAGCTCTTCCTCTTAACTTACTCTCTCATTTTATTCTTCTTGTTTGTCGCTCAGTGTTCACATAAGGATCGTTTCCAGTACCGTGTCTAAAGTTCGATCGCCTTTAGAATTTCAGTCCGCGTGTTCTTCTCTCTTGTATTTCGAGAGTAAAAGTCGAAATGAATGTTTTTAAAAGCTAATCAGGTTGATTGGGGGCTGTATGTAATGTGCATTCTGCCTTGTGTTATGTGTTGGAGGGGACTGCCTTCATGTATTTAGTTGTACGTTGGCCTCCATGTGAGGTTCCTGTCCTCCTCGCACTATTTTCAATCGTGGGCTTTGGGGAGACCAGGCATTTGGCGGAGTTTTCTAGAATTTGTCCACGATCTCAGGCTATTCCAATATGTCACAAGAACTGGGGGAGATAGGGTGATAGCTGGTATAAGCCAGCTCTTCCGTTTTTCCTTACCAACCTCTTTCTTGCTGAGCGCCATCCACGATATTATGGGGCCGCTTTGAAAAAAGCTTCTCCAGCCGCTGTGCTTTTCGGTTTTATAGTGGGCCAACTCTTCTTTGATTGGTTTGGATACTTCCTTTCGGGTCTTATAATAGCTCCGTGATATTTAAAAGTGGGATCAGGACACCTGCCTTACTAGGAGCCTGGGTTCTCCAAATCGCTTAATCTGTTTGTTTTTTATTTCGTTCTCGTTGATTTCTACCTTGGATTTTAGGTTTTAGAGGCTGCTTATGAGCCATCCCTCTTTCTTCTACAGCTCATTCCTTCCAGACTTCTGGCAGGGTATTGGTTTGGATGGATTTACAAATGTGCACTGTCTAGATTATGTATTTTAGTTTTTGCAATCAGGGCAGCATCATCAGCGCAAATGCCGCAGCTCCGAATATAGGAACTGTCTTCAAATACTGTCAGTAACACCTCTGATTACTTTGTCTTAGTTCTCTCCTTTACGTTGCCTTTGAATGGAGTGCATTCTGTCATTCGGAGTACTGATGGGTAAGGTGATAGGATATCAACTTGTTTACGTCCTCAAGTGGTCTGGTACACTGAATACTTCTTCTGACGACTTATGTTTGCTGTGCCTCACAGTTAATTTCTGGAAGAGACATTGTGATAAAAGCTCTGTTTGTATAGACATGGGAATCAGAGGTGCTCTTGGGAATTTTGTTTCCTTGCCTCATTATTATGGAGTCCATAAAGTTTGACTGTTCTCCAGGGGGAACCTTGTCAAAAACAACGTCCTTTCTAGAGTGAAGTTTTTGCTATGAAACAAAGTAATTGGTTTTCATTCTTCTTCTCAAGGGCCACTTTTTACATCTCAGCTGGTTCGAGTGTGAAGGATTAGGTCTTGTGTATTTCGTTTTGCTCGGAATCCGCAAATGGAACTCATGCCATATTGTGGCTCAGCTAGGCGTCGGGTAGTCTTTCTGCCTCTAGGATTCTGAGGAGTAGGATTTTATTCCCATGCGGGTACCACTGGAGGAATAGGGATATGCCACTTCTATGCGTTTTTGCCACACTGGTCGATGTGTCACTGCCTTTTTGATAAATTTGGTGTTCTATGATGGATGGCAGATTCTTTCCTCTAATACTCTTTGGTATATGGTCTTGTTGGCACCATGCTGTCCTGTGTAGTGGATTCCTCTTTTGTCAAGAGTAATAGGTTCGCCTGATGGCATTCCATCATTGTACTGCACTTAATCACACATAGTTTTGTTCCGATGTTATGAATGTCATCTCCCTGGGAAGCATTTAGGAGCTGTTATAATATAAAATCACTTGACATAACTGAAACATATTCAAGTCGACATCTGAGAGTGAACGTAGAAGAAGAAACGTAATGTTAGCAGTTTAGCATTGCCCAAATACTGAAACGTTTTACAAGCGATGCATAAGGTTACTGTCCACTTTGAATTATATTTAGATTAGCAATTCAAAATGAACTTGTAGCACCAGCAAATAGAACATTAACAATTGTGTCTGATCTGCAGGTCTTACAAATTCAAAGCACATGGTTTGACATTTTCAGACCTAGTACATGTTTATATCTTGTCCAGTATAGCTTGCTGGTTTGGTTAGCAGTATGATGCCTGCTTTGGTCACTGTCAAAGTTTTTTCCTATAGTTTCTCAAACAGATAATTTTGAGATATATGTTAGAGCATCTGATCGACAGAGTGATTAGAGCGCTTGTTTCTCGCAGTAAAGGTGCCAGGTTCAAATTACGGTACCACATGCTCCAGTCTACCCAGCTGTAAATGGGTACCTGACTCTAAGTTAGGGAAGGAAAAGGCAGCGAGGAAGAGAACTGGTCACCCCCACCTCTCAATGCTGGACCTAGTATGATGAAGTCTCTAATACTTCACTCCCCTAAGGCAGTATCTGCTATGGGACTACCTTTACCTTTTACATTAGAGCACTGGCCTCTTGCGGCGAATGTACTGGGTTCGAAACATGGTGGAATCACGCTCCAGTAATGGTTTGGTTTGGTTTAGTTTTAAGGACCATCTTCTTTGCACACGGACAACCTAGTAAGTGCTCCGATCTTCTCTTCACATGAGGAGGATCTCAGCACAGTGCACGAACTCCATAGCACTGGTGAGGATCCGAATGTGTGTATACAGGAATCACACATTCTGTAAATATTTTTGTGGTGGATAGGTTTCCTAATTTTTATATTTTGCCAGGGCAGTGACTGTATATCCTACTCTTTATGATTTCCAACTATCGATGGCTTTTTATCGTGTGCAACTTGTACACTGAACCTCCTATTTTTTCGCCCTTTTCCAAGAAGACAAGGCATCCAATGTCACTGCCAAGAAGATTGGTGGGGGTGGGGGAGGGGAGTATGACATCATTAGGAACCACAGGTTCTGAAAAAAATGTCCATCAGTTATATTCCCTGTAAATGGGTACCTGACTGGTCTTGAGTTAGGGAAGGTGAAAGCAGCAAGGAAGGGGACTGGTCACCCTCACCTATCAAAGCTGGACCTAGTATAGTGTAGTCTCTAACATTTCACTCCATACAGCATTATGTGCTGTGGGACTACCTTTAGTTTGACCTTTTTTTATGTGTAAACAGAATTTAAACAGCTAAAAAATCAAGTCACGTAACTTAAAATTCTAGTAAACAGAACTCGCTGTAAACCAAGAACATACTGTACCAGTAACCAGTATAGACATTTATGGTATACTAATTATTAGTACATACATTTTGTACACCTGTATAGTCATAGCAAATTTCTATATCTGATTCAGAATTTTATCAGAATCAGATACAGAAACAAATGGGATGTAGAGCATCCAGGTCACACACAAAAATGAAAAGGTATTTAATGAGTTTTACAAATGAAACAAACAAGGGACAAGTAACAAACAGAAAGACAAAAATAATCAAAAACAAATGATGAGAAATATACAACAAATGGACGATACAAGCAGATGGAAAAAGTGATGAGAGAAAAAAAGAACAATAATAATACAAGAAAACCGTAAAATCTAAAAGAAATACTGAAACAAGAAAGTAAATAATCAACAAAACGAAAAAAAGATGTTAGATTTTACGGTTTTCTTGTATTATTATTGTTCTTTTTTTCTCTCAACACTTTTTCCATCTGCTTGTATCGTCCATTTGTTGTATATTTCTCATCATCGTATAGTTTTGTAGTACCTATATGTAATTTTTGTCTTTGTCACCTGTTTGTTGCTGACGAAGGGTAAAACCCGAAACGTCCCTTGTTTCTTGTGAACCGTAATTTGTAAAACTGATTAAATACTGTGTTATTTATTTAAGTACTTATATTCCTTACCAGTTTTACAGCAGCCCCTTAATTTACTTACAAAATGATGCATGCTACCAGCTCAACAGAAGAGAACAAGTGGTAATCTTCAGACTCCGCACTAGCCACAACAGATTGAGATACCATCTATTCAACAAGCTAAAGATAGGAAGTACCTATCAGTGTAACAGTGGCACTGATAAAATGAGTGCTGAACATCTGCTTCAAAGTTGCCCAACATATGCAGAACAGACAAAGCGCACATGGCCGACACCAGAACCATTCTTGGAAAAGCTCTACGGAAATTCAAATAGCCTCAGGGAGCCGAGCTGATGTAATGGTTACCACACTGTGCTGGCGATCGGGTGACCCAGGTTCGAGCCGTGGCGAGCACATTTGAAGAAGTGTCGTCGACTTGGACTTGGACTGGAATAATTCTAGCCCTGGCGATGACATTTGAAGGAGTGTCATCGACCAGGGACTGGAATAACCTGAACGGCTCCTGAGCCGACCCAGCTCTTATGGATACCTTTGAAATCGGCGAGTATCTGCCTGAATGGTGAGAGGAAACCTGTCATTGTACAGGAAAAAAAAGGATACTCACGTAAAATCAGTCTCAGGTTAGACATATTAACTGGAGATTTCGCCTACAGTAATAGCGGGCATACGATTCAAAAAAAAAAAATAGCCTCAAACTGACTACTGCTTTCTTTGAAAACATTCAAGTGGACGTCTGAGAGTGTACGAAGAAGAAGATTACCATAGTCATAGCAAATACAGGCATCTATTAATGGATAAGTAGTAACCAATACGATATGAAAGTAAGAAATATTACCTCATGTAAAATAGTTGAATTGCAGCCGACCTTTGATCTGAGAATGATAGTAACCAGCATGTAAATTTGTATTATATTACGTGTCATTATAGATATTTGTAATACGGAAGTAGTAATATAGACATTTATTGTGTAGTCTTCTTCTTCTTCATATACCATGCCAGGGGGCGTAGGAGATCATGTCTCTCCACATCTTCCTAACCCTAGTACTGTTTATCAGCTGTGTTGTTAACTTCTCTCCATGCCATGATGTCAGGAGCCAATCATTGACATCAGTTGAGCAGAAGAATATAACCTAACCCTACCCTGCATATGGCTTCCTAGCTCAGTGGTCCATGGTTCGATCCCCAGTTGAGGTGGGATTTTTTTAGGCCGCAAACGGCTCCTGGGTCGACCCAGCCCCAATTGGGTACCAGAGCAACTCTTGGAAGGTTAAGGCAGCCGGCATGATGCTGACCACATCACCCCTAGTGTGCCGATGGTCGAGATAATATGGGCCTAACACCACATTCCCAATATGCCTCTACGGGCGTGTAAACGGGATCCTACCCTGCATATGTCACAGGCCAGTCAAAGATAAAATTGTCAGAATCATTTAGTATTTGCCTGTCATAAACTGTGATTGATACTTCATTGGCTGAGTTACCTGGTACATGTGCTTTTACATTCCATATTCAAGTCTTTCATCTTCTGTAGTTTACCAATGATAATTTATAGCATTGTTTCTGCTGCAACACTTTAGATAATCTCTGAAGGATCACGGACTAGATTGGAACCAGGCCAGGAGGAAGACGACCAATAGGATAGTAAGGTGCTCTCTCTGGTAAACCTCTTAGAGGAATGACTAAGTAAGTTTCTGCTGAAACAAGTAACATATGTTTCTGTTAAAATTATTTTCAAAGTCAGAAAAAATTTTTTTTTTTGGAGTATAAATATTACTTTCATTACTCTCTTTGCCACCATAAATATTCACAGCGGACACTGACACATCAACAGAGATATTTTACAAATTATTTGGAAACATCTGGGAGGTAGAAGTACACATAGACCGGAAAGAAGAATGTATGGTCAAGCTGCCAGTGAAGGGAGATTTACAGGAGTGTAGCAGTTACATAAAAGTATTGTAACTATCAGTGTTTGGAAAAAATATTAAACAACATCATCCTTGAGAGATTAGAAGAGGCCACAGACAGACAGCTGAAAAAAAAAACAAGTCGATTTTGAGAAAACAGATCATGTACAGGTCAGAAAGCCTTACTGTGAATAGTTTACCTTAGAACAAGCAAGTAGTGCTTTGAAATTTCTTCCAGTAGCATTAGTTTATGACTGTCACATAACCATACGTTGTCCACATCTATGTATAACTCTGTGTGGTTATAAATATTGAAGGTCTCTGGCTTAGATTTGAAGGTGTAGATATAATTATGTTTGTGAAGTTGTATGATATGCACATATGAATGAAAGAGAAAGAGAAGGAATTTGCCATTGTTTAAATTTATTTTTTTTCCTAGTTCAAACGTTCCTTGTTATTTCCAGACAGATTCATGGGTAAGAATACATGCAATAAAGAATTTGAGGACTGTTAATATTTGTTAGCTAGTGTAGTGAAGCCCTGAAAAGGGCTGTTAATATTTATTAGTTAGTGAAGTGAAGCCCTCAAGAGGGCTGTTAATATTTGTTAGTTAGTGAAGTGAAGCCCTGAAGAGGACTGTTTATATTTGTTAGTTAGCGTAGTGAAGCCCTGAAGAGGACTGTTAATATTTGTTAGCTAGTGAAGTGAAGCCCTGAAGAGGGCTGTTAATATTTGTTAGCTAGTGAAGTGAAGCCCTGAAGAGGGCTGTTAATATTTGTTAGCTAGTGAAGTGAAGCCCTGAAGAGGGCTGTTAATATTTGTTTGCTAGTGAAGCAAAGCCCTGAAGAGGGCTGTTAAATATTTTGAACTATAAATATCTATACGTTTTTTTTTCTTGTTGTTTAAATGTATAATACTTTGAAGATGAATATTTGATGAACTTTTTTTGTTTTAAAAAATATATGATATTTTTAGCTTGACAAGTGTTATATAACCCTGTGATTTTTAAAAATTTGTTTTGGTTTTGCTCGAATCTGATATTTTCACAATTGTTTTCCTCACAACTAGCTTTTTTTTTTTTTTATTCCACACCAAGTTTCATGTAGGTGCGTGTTAGTTTTAACAGAGAATTGTGGGTGCTTAGAATAAACATACAGCTAGACTTCAGCAGATGAATTTTAGTGAAGGTTGGCTTGAAAAGTTGGCACATTTCAATACAGTGATGGTACCATGTGAAAATTATGTTTGACTAATAGTCCTTTCTTGCCTGTCTTGCATGCCACATTATTAAATTATCATGTCTTGTCTCACTGTTGTTGTCATCTTTTTTTTTTTTAATAGTTTTATCACAGAAATGTGGGGACTCAAAACAAGCATACAGAAGATGAGTTAGAAATCAGAAGATGAGTTTCAGTGAAGGCTAGCTTGAAAAGTTGGCATGTTTCAATACATTGATGGTACCATGTGAAAATTATGTTTGACAATAGTACTGTCTTGCATGCCACATTATTAAATTATCATGTCTTGTCTCACCGTTGTCTGTCATCTTTTTTCTTTTATTTCATAGTTTTATCAGAGAAATGTGGGGACTCAAAACAAGCATACAGTTAGAATTCAGATGTGTTTCAGTGAAGGCTAGCTTGAAAAGTTGGCACGTTTCAATACATTGTTGATACCATGTGAGATTTAAAAAAATTTTTATTTAAAAAAAAACAAAAACAATTTTGCCTTGTTTTGGCGAGGCAAACCCATTCAACTTAGACACTTGGTTCGTCAGTTATATTAGAGTGCATGCCCAATTGTAAAAGTTCTTTTGATCTGGTTTTTTTAATGCCATGTGACAGATTTATTTTCCAGTAGTAAAACTAGTCTTTTGCTATCCTTTAAGCCAGTGCTACTGGTGAATGGTTCACCCAAGGGTGAATGAAATTATTTTGGGGCTGAATGAAAGATGAAGGGTGAATGACTTAATTTACTCAGATATTTAAATTTTGTCTATACTTAAAAAAGGCATTGCCATTAAAGTGGTTAAAGAGCTCTAATTACTTTTAAATGGCAGTGGAGTTGGAAAAGCTTTGTAAGTCTGATTTGGTAACCCTGGTTACACCACCACTGCTGCAGACACAGCCAGTATAGAAGTATACTGCTTGTCATTTTTGTGTGTGGTAAACGTACACAATAAGAAAACATTGTTTCTAAGAATCTAATTCTAAGACTGTTGTTTACTAACTTTACTTCATGTAAACTATAAAAATTCTGTTAATTTTTTTTGTCACTCCTAGTGTTCTTTACATGTTTTTAGGATGTTCAAAAACTTGAATAAAATAAGTACATAAGAAATTAGTTATTTTATGTTTTCTGCGCATGTGACAAAATTAATTATATATAAAATTATACACAAGGGGGAGTAAGATGAAAATTACCAAAACCATAAGGACATTTTGTGATAAAAACTCGAGTATGAATGACATTGAAATAGTTTAAGAAGTACTGCTCTAAGCCATGTTTGTAAATTATCGTGTCTCATCTCATTGCTGCAAATTTTTGTTCCTCGTAGTTTTATCAGTAATAATTGCATCAGGGAATTGTTGGTACTCAAAGTAATCAGCTAGAATTCAGAAAACTAGATAAAAGGAAGGCTAGCTTCATGAGTTGCCATATGTTCTATTACACTGATAGTACCACCTGATAGTTAATTTTGACCGGTAGTAGCAATTCCTTGTTTGTCTGTCTTTCATGTAATGTTATTTAACTATCATGTCTCATCTCTTTGTTGTGTTTTCTTTTCAAGGTTATAAAACATTTGTGTTTATGTTGAGGCAGGATTTTGTTTTTGAGTTATCGGAACTTGTAATGTTGTTACAACAGAAGATGGCAGATGTGAAACAGAAATCAAGAAGAGAATAGGAATGGCCAAAGCCACATTCAACAACATGAGACATATACTGACATCCAAACATTCTCACAAATTAAAACTGAGAATCATAAAGTGTTATATACAGTATATTCTGCATTTCTGTATGGTGCAGAAACATGGACGACGAATAAGCATTTGGAAGAAAGAATTGAGCCTCTTGAAATGTGGATATATAGAAGAATGGGGCGTATCTCATGGAAAGAGATGAAAACAAATAAGGAGGTCCTAGAAAATCTAGGTAAGAAAAGAGAACTAATGAGGGAGGTCAAAGTTCAGCAGCTAAAATACTTTGGCCACATAAAAAGGCATAACACCTTGCAGAAGACCATAACAGAAGGGAGAGTTGAAGGCAAACGTGCAAGGGGAAGACAGCACTATAAGTGGGAAGTTAACATCAAGAGATGGACAGGAAAGAGTCTATCAGAGTGCACCACCAAGACAAGAGACAGAAAACGTTGGAGATCCATTACAGCCAACCTTCGTTGTGGAGATGGCAACTGATGATGAATGTTGTTAACATACATGCTATAAGTAAAACAAGAAAAGAATTATTCGTTTTTTTTCTTGCGTTTTGTTGTGTTACCGTCCAAGACGCCACGTGATGGTGTTCTTAAACGTCTGGTTTTCGTGCAGTATTTTCATTGGCTCTCTCTCTCTCTCTCTCTCTCTCTCTCTCTCTCTCTAGTACTTTGCAAAAAAAATGGCAGTCATATTGCTCAGCTAAATAAGCTGAAATCTAATTAAATATGCATGTTCTGCCCCAAATTTGCACTCCACTGAAGTGAGCAAACACTACCAAAAGTAAAAGAAAAAATTAGCGTAGAGTAACGTCCCTTGATAATAGAGCAGACGACAATTTCTAATGCTAGTGGCAGAAAATGGATACAAAGTCAAAGTGTATGTTAATTTCACAGCTTTGGAATGAAGGAAATCAAACATGTTCCAACATTTCTAAAACCTTGAACATTCCTGAGTGGACTGTCTACAGAGTTAAGAGTAAATTAAAAGCAGGTAATGGAATCGAGCGAAAAAAAGGTAGTGGGAGGCCAAGAATTTTGGACACAAAGGACCATCGGCGTCTCGCCCAAATCGTTCGGGCTGGGCCAATGAAGAGTGTAGAAAACATACGGCAGCGCATGATCGAGTTGGGAAGCCCAGAGGTATCTAATGCTACTGTCAACCGGGAGCTACACAGGATGAATTACACAAAAAAGCGGGTAATTTCGTCACCATTGCTCACAGAGACTCACAAGCAGATGCGCTTGAACTGGTGCCACGAACACCAAAATTTGTCATGGGACAATGTGATTTTTTCAGATGAATGTTCTGTTTGATCTTATCCTGCTTGTAGTGAAATTGACAGAGATACAACGGTAAAATACCTCCAAAGATAACATTTAAGGATAAAAACATAATGCGTAGGCTGCGAATAGTACATGATCGCCTAGACCGCGGGTCATCATCCTCCATAATAATTGACTTGCTAGACAGGAGGGGAACGGCGGATCAAAAAGGAAAAAAATATGACTGGAAAGATTGCGTGAGACTAGAAAGGCTAAGGAGACGCAATTGGGGGGGGAAACGGAGAAAAGTCACGTTTCCCAAGTTGACATAAAAAGTAAGCAACTCGACAGAAGGGACCATAGATATGTTACGCCACAGTCATTTATTGGACGCTTTTGCAATACCAAGCCCTTGATTTGAATTCAGCGGCTAAAACGCAGATGTTTGGAATATTACAAAATTTAAAAAGTACTTTTTTTCTTAATATTAATGTTAGGAATATAAAAATTAGCTGGCCGGATGGCCCATTCTGAGCAGTGAACTAATATGTTCTTAAATTTACAGACGGATAGATAATATTGAAGATAATGACAAAAGACAGTGTTGTTCACATCATCGACAGACTGTATTGAATCTAAAAGTGTCGCTAATTGCACAAAAAAACACGACCTCGAGACGCAGATGTTCAAATCTACTTAGTATGGAAGAGACGGGGTATTTGTGGTGGCTGTATCTAAAAATAACTTTTAACGACAAAATTTTGGAGGGGAGAGAAAGGTTGGTTCAAAAATCAAGTACATTTTTGTAGAAACGCAAGTAGAGACGGACAGACTAACAGATAAACATCCATACTTGACTGAAGCATGACTGAAATGACTTTAGTGTAGGAAATTTGAAATTCAAAAAAACCTAGGCAGTGATTGGCCACAGACAAGCATATTGTCGGCGCTTAGACGCGGATTTGGGGTCATTTCTCAATAGTTGTTCAGTGATAGACACAGATTTTAAAGTGTGGTGATTTCCATATGAAAGAAAGTGAAAGAAGTTTAGGGACGCCATACTATAGCCAGCAGCTCAGCTGAGTTTTGCTAGCAATTCTGTGTTATTTATTCATAATCTGGTAAGATTGAAATTATTTCTTATATATTTTGAATATTGTTTCATGTTTGAGTGATTTGATACTGCCATATCGAAATCTAGCCTTACAAACAAGTAGGGATTTGCTCTAGACCCCCCGCCCAAGTCAGGGTCTAGGGACCAACAATATACATAAACTCCAGCAAGGGTTAGGCAAGACAGATCAAGTGTTGAGAATAATGAAACATATTACCTATCCTCTTTTAGGGCAGAAAACTAATAAATATTTTTCAGAATCTATAGTCTGGGAGGATCTATCTGATGTAAAACCACCATGGTAAATGTGCTGTTTGGTCAGAGAGATCTGACCTGTCTGTATGATGTGGTTGTTGTGTCAGTGTTGTGTCCAGACGTGGGTAGAGAATAGATTTTGACACATGGCCCATACTTTGATTGCAGAGCTGTGAGTTTCTGTTGTCAACAAAGCAGTGTCTATTCAGTTGGTGACTTTACTCGAGTGTATCTGTGCAGTACTTGTGACAGAGACCACCATTATTGCCCGCCAGCACGGAGAGGTGGGACCACCTGATTTCAGCACCAGAGCTACAACTACAAGATGAGTGAGCCTCTGGTCTGCTGGACATTCACCAACGCTTTGTAGTTACTAATATCCCCATAAAAATTCCCACCATTTTCTGGACACTGTGTAGTCAATATAGACAGGTGTGATGAGGCCACCCCAACAGCACAAACATTAACTATCCTCCCAAGTAGATGACTACTAGAACATTTTAATAAAACTAACTAGTATAGTACATATATATGTACACTATTGCATTTATGATATAATATTCCATGCATTTCTTTCATAATCTCTAAATCCTTTTAAGTTCTGGTCAACCTAAAAATTGACCCAGAACAAAATAAATGTAATATAATTCTATCAAAAAATTTTACACTATTGAGTTAGTTCAGTGTGTTGTAATATTTGTTAAATATTATTAGTCTTGTTAAATATCTGTGGGTATATCTATAACCTATTACACCACACTACATATCATAACCCTAGACACTTTACGTAGCCACATTCATTAAAAAAAAATAAGTGTGAGGTCGTAGTGGTAGCAAGAAAGGCCTTCTGACAATTCTCAACTACATTTTATCTCAGGAGCCTTCACAGCTGGCCTCATACAATTACATTTAGTAATATCACCATCATACAATACCATCAACACCACTACATAAATTGGGGTCTTGTCCAGGGATAATTAGCCCAACAGTAATATTAGGATCTCCTGGTGGGAGAAATAAAAGTAGGGAAATAAATTGTAAAATTCCCTTTAAAATTAAAAGTCCCTGCAGATAAAAGTTGGTGAATCTTCACAGCCAGTAATAATTAATTAGTTAACTGGTTAGTTAGAATTGGTTAGACTATAGTCATAAGAAGTACTTAGTGTATTTACTGGTTAGAGATTTATCTTGTATATTATTATATTGTCTAAAAAGTATGGCGGAGCTGGCAAAATTTAGATCAGCTGCTGTGCTCACCGCGAAGGAGATGGGAATGGATGGTCAAATTTTAATTCAATACGTAACGGCTGAATGTGATAAATATATTGAACGGGAAGAAAGGAGATTAGAAAAAGAGGCTGAAAGAAAATTGGAGTCTGACAGGTTGGTTGAAGAGAAGAAGTTAGAGGCTGAGACTAAGAGGCTGCAAATTGAGGCAGAAGAAAAACGACAGCAAAGGGAGGCAGAAGAAAAAAGGTTGACTGCCGAAAGGGAGGCAGAAGAAAAAAGGTTGACTGCCGAAAGGGAGGCAGAAGATAGAAGGTTGCAAAGGGAGCACGAATTACGACTAAGGGAGCTGGAATTACAAGGCCAGGCTCCTGAAAATGGTGCCAGCCCTTTTGCCTCAGATGCTACGCCCAGTCTGGGAGCCTCAAACTCAGCTATGGGGTTTCATTTAGACCATTTTGTTGAAAAAGACGATGACATAGAGGGGTACCTAGGACGTTTTGAGTTATTAGCTACTACATATGGGTTAGAGAGAGAGAGGTGGAGCTTAAAGCTATCACAAGGATTGAGAGGTACTTCTTATGAAGTATTTGCCAAAATGAACAGGGAAGACCAAGACAATTATGACATGTTAAAGCAGGCTTTGTTATTAAGGTACGAGAAGAATGGTGAATTTTATCGTAAGAAATTTAGAAATGCCAAACTGTTGTCTGGGGAGACATACCACCAATTCTCTGCTAGACTAGAAACCTATTTGGAGAAATGGACGGCTCTGGGGAAGACCCAAGATCTTAAAGAAATGATCATGATTGAGCAATTGAGAGAGTCCATGGCTCCAGACATGAGAAAATTTCTCATGGAACAAGGTGCAGAGAAGTTGGGGGAAATTTTAAATGTTGCTGAGAGGTATCAGGCAGCCCAGGCAGAGGTAAGTGGTGCTAAAAAGAAGCACATAGACAATTTTAAAGCTCCACAGCAATTTAATAAATTTGATAATAGAGAGCAGGGAAATAAAGGTAGGACAAACTTTGAGCGGCCAAGAAATGACTATCGCGACAGAAACTCACAGTTCAATGACCAAAAGTTCAATGAAAGAAAACCGTTGAACCAAGGAAAAAGATGGTGTAAATGGTGCAAGAAGGATAACCATAACACCGAATTTTGTAGAAGGAAACCTTCAAACATTGCTGCAATGAAGTCGGGGACGCAAAGATTAAAGGTTAATCCTAAGGGACAACAGGAACCTTATCACCCCCCCAGTTTGTGAGGATGTTATTTGTAATGGGGTCACCATAAGGTGCCTTTATGATACAGGTTTGGATTATGATTCAGTTGTGAAGTCTAGCCTAGTGGACCCAAGTCAGTATACCACAGAAACAGTGGAAATACAAGGGGCGACTAAGGACATACCACTCATGACACTTCCCATCGCAAGGATAACGGTGAAAACTCGCTATGTGGAAGGAGAAATCAGAGCAGCAGTGATAGATGAACCAATCTACCCTCTGATATTGGGGTGTAGATACGTCTTCTTGGGGAACCCCGAGAAACCTGTGATCATGGCGACAGTGCAGACCAGGTCACAGAAGAAGGAGGAAGAAGGTGAACCTATAAATGCTCATCCAGAGGAGATGAGGAAGGCGCAGGCTGAGGATAGGACACTCAAGCCCTGTTTTAAAAAATTGCCCAAATGCCACACACCTCCGAGCAAGGGGGAATATTTCATGAAGAACAAACTATTATACAGGAAGACAGGAACTAGATCCACTGGTCACGGACAGTTAGTTCTTCCCAAGATATATAGGGCAAACTTAATAAGGAGCTTACATGTTGGAAAAGATGGTGACCATGAGAAAGTCGGTACCATCTGCCAAAAGATTGCTCGAAAATACTATTGGCCCGACGTAAATGTCGATGTTGAAAACTTTGTAGAAGCATGTGGCGTATTTCATGAGGGAACACCCACAAAGGGAAAATATGTGCAGGACCTAGAAACGCCACGGGGCAACTTTAGGCCTGAAAGGAAAACTAATTATACTCGGGTAGACAAAGTGGAATGGGAGCCCCCTTTTCACACCCAGTCTTCACTTGAATGGATTAACATGGCCACTATGCGAAGAGTACAAAGAAGAAATTTTACCCAGGATAGGATGACAATCCCTCGGTCAGACTTATATAAACTGGAAGAACAGACAAGAGAGCGAAGATCTCTCATAAGCAATCTAAAGTGGGGAGACAAACCCCAGAAAAAAATTGGTAGTGGTCGATTTGTGAGTGATGATTCTAGGAAGAAAAGTCCTCATTATAGAGCTTCTAATGGACGGGACCCGATGGGTTCCATGAAAAATAAGTATGATAAATTAAAGATCCAGATGTAACCCTATTAAGGACCTGGACAGATGAGAAGGCGGAAGAGACTGTTACCTCATCGTATCAATACGTGAACGAACTGACCACTCGTTTGAAAGCTGGATGGAAACTGGCAAATGATAATTTGAAGCAAGCCAGGAAGAAACATGCAGCATATTTTAATAGGAAGGCAAAGGACAGGGAACTGGCAGTCGGAGAGAAGGTGCTGCTTCTACTACCGGGAAGCCAGAATAAATTACAAATTGGTTGGCAAGGTCCATATACAGTTCTAGAGAAGGTGTCTAGAACAAACTATAAAATTGACAAAAAGGGGAAGGAGAAAGTTTATCATGTAAACCTGTTAAAGAAGTATCTGGACAGACCACTCCAGGAAAGCACCCCCTTATTGACCTTGGCTATTGCAACCCAGATGCAAAAAGAACCACTCACCTCACATGAATACCCATTACATCCTTGTGAAACCGCAGCACAGGTAAAAGTCAGTAAGCACCTGACTAAAAACCAGAGGGAGAGAGTTCAACAAGTTCTGGAGGAACATACAGATGTATTAACAGATAAACCAGGCCATACAAATTTGCTACAGTATGACATGAAACTGGTAGACTCAAACCCAATCTGTATGAGAGCCTATTCTATTCCGTTCGCGAAGGAGAAGGCATTGAAGGAAGAAATAGAGTATTTGTTGAAGGAGGGGATTATTTCGCACAGTGAATCATCTTTTAGTTCTAGTGTCGTTTTGTTGAGGAAACCGTCTGGGGAACACAGACTGTGCATAGATTACAGGAAACTGAATGCTGTCACAGAAGGACAAGTGGATCCATTACCAGACACAAAACAGTTATTTGCCAGACTGAACAAGGCAAAATACTTTTCAAAGGTGGATCTTAGTAAAGGCTATTACCAGATCCCAGTGAAGCCTGAAGTGAGACCTTATTTGGCTTTTAGCACTTCGGATGGACATTATGAATTCAATATGCTACCATTCGGACTGAAAAATGCTCCGAGTGTGTTTTCAAGGATGATGCGAAAATTGTTGGATCCCCTGAATAACCCATGTATCACGAATTTCATGGATGATATTCTCGTCGCCACAGAGACATTTGAAGAACACATTGAAGCTCTGGAGATGTTGTTTGATAGACTTCGGGAGGCGAACTTAACTGCTAGGCCAACAAAATGTTGTATCGGATGCAAAGAGTTGGAATTCTTGGGACACATGTATATCAGGGTAATATGACCCCTGATCCTAAGAACTTGGAAAAACTGCAGAGAGCACCTAGGCCACAAACAAAAAAAAGACGTGCGATCATTCGTGTCGTTATGCGGATTTTATCAGAAATACATCAAAAATTTTAACGCTATATGTGCTCCTCTGACTGATCTGACTCGCAAGGGACTTCCAGATAAAATTATTTGGACTGCACAATGTGAACTAGCGTTCCAAGAGTTAAAGGAAAAACTCACTAGCAAGCCTATTCTCAAACTGCCTGATTTGACACAGGACTTTGTCTTAAGAACCGATGCAAGTAATGTAGGACTCGGAGGGGCTTTGTTGCAAAGATCATCTTCACCTGATGGGGAACTGAAACCAGTCGCTTATGCAAGCCGTAAATTGAATGTCGGTGCAGATTTCCTCAGTCGGCACCCCTGTGATCAAAATTAGAGTAGTGGCAGACGTGAGGAGTAATTTTACCTATGTGTATCGCTGGTTTTGGAACTTGCCATAGGCATGTTTTCAAGTGGGGAGATGTGTAGTGAAATTGACAGAGATACAACGGTAAAATACCTCCAAAGATAACATTTAAGGATAAAAACATAATGCGTAGGCTGCGAATAGTACATGATCGCCTAGACCGCGGGTCATCATCCTCCATAATAATTGACTTGCTAGACAGGAGGGGAACGGCGGATCAAAAAGGAAAAAAATATGACTGGAAAGATTGCGTGAGACTAGAAAGGCTAAGGAGACGCAATTGGGGGGGAAACGGAGAAAAGTCACGTTTCCCAAGTTGACATAAAAAGTAAGCAACTCGACAGAAGGGACCATAGATATGTTACGCCACAGTCATTTATTGGACGCTTTTGCAATACCAAGCCCTTGATTTGAATTCAGCGGCTAAAACGCAGATGTTTGGAATATTACAAAATTTAAAAAGTACTTTTTTTCTTAATATTAATGTTAGGAATATAAAAATTAGCTGGCCGGATGGCCCATTCTGAGCAGTGAACTAATATGTTCTTAAATTTACAGACGGATATATAATATTGAAGATAATGACAAAAGACAGTGTTGTTCACATCATCGACAGACTGTATTGAATCTAAAAGTGTCGCTAATTGCACAAAAAAAACACGACCTCGAGACGCAGGTGTTCAAATCTACTTAGTATGGAAGAGACGGGATATTTAATTTGAAATTCAAAAAAACCTAGGCAGTGATTGGCCACAGACAAGCATATTGTCGGCGCTTAGACGCGGATTTGGGGTCATTTCTCAATAGTTGTTCAGTGATAGACACAGATTTTAAAGTGTGGTGATTTCCATATGAAAGAAAGTGAAAGAAGTTTAGGGACGCCATACTATAGCCAGCAGCTCAGCTGAGTTTTGCTAGCAATTCTGTGTTATTTATTCATAATCTGGTAAGATTGAAATTATTTCCTTATATATTTTGAATATTGTTTCATGTTTGAGTGATTTGATACTGCCATATCGAAATCTAGCCTTACAAACAAGTAGGGATTTGCTCTAGACCCCCCGCCCAAGTCAGGGTCTAGGGACCAACAATATACATAAACTCCAGCAAGGGTTAGGCAAGACAGATCAAGTGTTGAGAATAATGAAACATATTACCTATCCTCTTTTAGGGCAGAAAACTAATAAATATTTTTTCAGAATCTCTAGTCTGGGAGGATCTATCTGATGTAAAACCACCATGGTAAATGTGCTGTTTGGTCAGAGAGATCTGACCTGTCTGTATGATGTGGTTGTTGTGTCAGTGTTGTGTCCAGACGTGGGTAGAGAATAGATTTTGACACATGGCCCATACTTTGATTGCAGAGCTGTGAGTTTCTGTTGTCAACAAAGCAGTGTCTATTCAGTTGGTGACTTTACTCGAGTGTATCTGTGCAGTACTTGTGACAGAGACCACCATTATTGCCCGCCAGCACGGAGAGGTGGGACCACCTGATTTCAGCACCAGAGCTACAACTACAAGATGAGTGAGCCTCTGGTCTGCTGGACATTCACCAACGCTTTGTAGTTACTAATATCCCCATAAAAATTCCCACCATTTTCTGGACACTGTGTAGTCAATATAGACAGGTGTGATGAGGCCACCCCAACAGCACAAACATTAACTATCCTCCCAAGTAGATGACTACTAGAACATTTTAATAAAACTAACTAGTATAGTACATATATATGTACACTATTGCATTTATGATATAATATTCCATGCATTTCTTTCATAATCTCTAAATCCTTTTAAGTTCTGGTCAACCTAAAAATTGACCCAGAACAAAATAAATGTAATATAATTCTATCAAAAAATTTTACACTATTGAGTTAGTTCAGTGTGTTGTAATATTTGTTAAATATTATTAGTCTTGTTAAATATCTGTGGGTATATCTATAACCTATTACACCACACTACATATCATAACCCTAGACACTTTACGTAGCCACATTCATTAAAAAAAAAAAATTAAGTGTGAGGTCGTAGTGGTAGCAAGAAAGGCCTTCTGACAATTCTCAACTACATTTTATCTCAGGAGCCTTCACAGCTGGCCTCATACAATTACATTTAGTAATATCACCATCATACAATACCATCAACACCACTACACTGCTCAAATAAATATTTGGACGAAAGGCTCTGTAACGCCTGTGTACCAGCGACCGAAACATACCTAGATATTCCATCTTTGGGGAGGGGTGTCAGCAAGAGGGGCCATCCCACTGTGTGTTTTCACAGGAATTCTCACGAAAGAAAGGTACATCAACATACCAGAGGGACACCTTCTGCTATTTATGCAGGTCATGTACCCCGATGGGTGCACATTTCAACATGACAATGACTCAAAGCATACAGCTCATACCACCAAAGCATGGCTGCAAGAGAAGAATGTGATAGTGCTGAAGTGGCCCAGCAACAGTTCCGATCTAAACCCAATTGAAAAAGTTTGGGCACTACTCAAGAATCATTTTAAAAAGAGTGGACTCAGAGACGTTGAACAATTGAAGAAGGTAGCTGAAAAATACTGGGACAGTCTGACTCACAATTACCTACAAACATTTGTGGGAAGTATGCGTCGCCGGCTCCAGGCTTGCCTTGCTGGATAAGGCAACATTATATTGTACTGAAACCACTTTTAATAGATAGGGGAGATACCAATCTTCCTCTGGACATACAGTTTTTATAATTATTTGCTTCTATGGGTGTGCTGCGTTGCGAAAATATGACTGCCATTTTTTTTGCAAAGTACTGTATATATATATATATATATATATATATATATATATATATATATATATATATATATATATATATATAGAGAGAGAGAGAGAGAGAGAGAGAGAGAGAGAGAGAGAGAGATATGAACTCCACCTAGGCTGGTCCCAAGCCCGGCTGAAAAAGGAGGAGGGCGACCTGCATGGAGGCCGTAAGGAGGCAGCCCCTCCACCATGCAAAGGCACAACAGGCCAAACACCTGTTTGCTTTAAATTATGATTACGCGAACTACAAGAGAGAAAACCGGACTGATTCTACAGGCGACGAACTGGTACGGACTACGACTTATGGAACTTGGAACACAAGAAGTATTAATGGGAAAGAAGAGGAGCTGGTGGTAGAGATTAGGAAAGCAAAACTAGAAATCCTGGCTATAACAGAAACAAAGAAAAAGGGACAAGGAGTCATGGATCTCGATGGCAACATGCTGCTCTACAGTGGTGTACCCACATCTCAAAGAGCTAAAGGGGGCGTGGGTTGCATTGTGGTCAAAAACCAAAAAAGATAGTATCAAGGGATGGAACTTTGTCTCGGAGCGCTTTATGGTTGTAAAACTAAAAGAAGGAGAAACCATAGTCAACCTGGTCATAGTGTATGGGCCAAATGAGGATGAGAGAGCAGAGGTCAAGGAGGAATTCTTCGAGCTGCTTCAAAGGATAGTGGATGACTGCCTAGATGAAATTATCATGCTTGGAGATTTCCCCCATAAGCGCATACATGCATACACTAGGTGTGAACCAACAAAGAATGAGAAGTCAGTGATCGACTATGCCATTGTTCGGAGAAGCTCATTCAAATATGTCCGGGATGCTAGAGTCTGGAGGGGGCCAGAGATTGGAAGTGATCACTACCTGCTTACAATCAAAAGAACAACGGAAAGAGTTGCTCAGCCTAGGAACTGCCCAACATCACGCAAGAAACCAAGTAAACGAACGGGAGGAATGAACATTAAGACCTACAAGCTGAGAGAGCCAGAAATTAAGACCAGATATCAGGGGCTTATTGCTGCAGCAGTGAGAAACACAGAAGAACAACCTGATGACTTGGAAACCCTCTGGCTTAAATTCAAGGACATCATAAAGACAGCTGCTGCAGAAGCATGTGGTGAAATCCGACTTGGGAACAAGAGAAAGAGGACACCTTGGTGGACAGAGGAAGTCAAAGAGAAAATAAGAGAGAAGAAAATGGCATGGAAACAATACATAGGAGCTAAAAACACAGCAGGACAAATAGAGAATATCTGACACTCTGAACAGAAGCAAAGAACAAGGTGCTAGCAGCAAAACAGAAGTCCTGGGAAGAATTTGGAGAAAAGCTTGAAAAAGATGCGCAAGAAAACCAGAATATGTTCTATAAGACCCTAAAGAACATGGTGCAACAAGACCATACCAAAAGATTGGGAGATTGCCATCATAACACCAATTTTCAAAAAGGGTGACAATCGACAATGTGGAAACCATAGAGGCATATCCCTTCTCACTGTCCCTGGTAAAATCTACTCTAGAATCCTACAGCAGAGACTCCAACGCCTAGCCTAGCTGAGCCACAATTGGATGAGGTCCAGTGCGGATTCCGAGCAAACCGAAGTACTCAAGACCTAATCTTCACACTCAGACAGCTGAGTGAAAAGGCCCTTGAGTATAAGAGTGAGATCCATCTTTGTTTCATAGATCTGGAAAAGGCGTTTGACAGGAGCAAACTTTGGGACTGTTTGGCAAGGAAGAACATTCCAGCACCTCTGATTCATGCTATACAGAGTTTCTACAAGTCTTGCAGAAATTATGTGAGGACAGCAAACCATAAGTCAGAAGAGTTCAGGACCACCACTGGTGTAAGACAAGGTGATGTCCTGTCACCTTATCTTTTCATACACCTCATGGACGATGTCATCAAGGCATGTAAGGAGAGAACAAGAAAGTATTCAGTGGGGTACTAGAAGATGAGACAGGTCTGTATTTTAGAGCTGGCATTTGCTGATGATGTTGCCCTGATTGCTAAATCAGAGGCACATCTCCAATCCAACCTGCAAGTCTCGAAAGAAGAGCTGGAGAAGAGAGGATTGGTCATAAGCAGCTCTAAAACAAAATCCATGGTGATATCACGAGAAGAAAGAAGACATCAGATTAAGCTGGGAGAACAGGTCCTGGAGCAGGTCGACCACTTTAAATACCTCGGAGCTATTATAGACCGAAAGGGAGGCATCAAAGAAGAGTTGGCCACTCGAAAAGCAGCAGCTGGGAGACTTTTTCAGGCCAAAAGTCGATGATTCCTCAGCAAGAGAGAGGTTGGTAAGAAAACGAAGATGGCTGTATACCGCTCCACCTATGTCCCAGTCTTAACATATGGATGCGAGTCATGGGCAATGACTACAATCCACAAAAGCCAGATCCAAACCTCAGAAATGAGGTATCTGAGGAAGATGGTTGAAGTAACAAGAAGAGACATGGTCCGCAACCAGATGATACGTCAAGGCCTAAAATCCCACTCCCTGCAGACCCAAGTAGAACAGTCCCAACTAAGATGGTTTGCCCATGTCTGCAGAATGGGAGAAGATCGGCTACCACGACAAGCATGGGAAACAAAGACCCAGGGATCCAGACCCACAGGACGACCCAGAGTCCGCTGGGAGGACAACATTAGACAATCTTTGAAGGACCGAGGACTAGAATGGAACCAGGTGTCGTGAAATATTCTAATCCACATATATAAATTATCAGGTAAATATAAAGCCTAATAAATACATATAATAAAGAAAGGAAGAAGAATGGTAAAGAACAGTGCTGTCACAATGACAGTACTCGAAATCCCCTTTGTTTTATGCTTCGTCTGCAAATTGTAACGTTTCCACGTTAAATAAAAGCCACTGCATAAATACAAGCGTTTCCACAACACATTAAAACGGGTATTGCATTTCTAAGAAAAACATTGAGAGGCACACTGCGTAATGACCTAAATTAATCCTAACATTAATTATACTACGTTACCAAAACGAACGAACAGATGGACTCAAATAGAAAGAAGGGAGGGCTGAAAAGCAGGAACGCATGCAAAATTAAACACGCGTCTCGCTATTAATGCCACCCCCAACAAGCGTAACGCGATACACAATTACTACTATCACGCGTGTAAGGCCACATGCACTAACTTTTTCGGACGGACAGTGATAAAAACACTAACCTTCCCAGAGTTAGGTTTTAAAAAATCCTGGAAAACGCTTATTAGAAAAGATGACATTAGATGGGTTTACGTTTGAAAACATTACAGTACCCAGACAGCACATCTTCGAAACAGGAGGTAGAAGAAATTGCATATTTTGAACGCAGCCACTTGGCTCTTTTAAATTTGTATATTTGGGTTCCTTAGGGCTTGATGACAAAGAATATGTTAAGTGTTATGCAAATAGTCTAGGAATTAACAAGTTATAACCAAAATAAAATGATGGTGCTGTCAGACAACACCCAAAATCAGAATCGCTCAGTGGTAGATTTTTTAAACCACCATTGTACGGGAAATGGGCCACAAGTTACATTTGAACTGATTGGCTGGAATGATATGTAAGGCTAAACACGATTAGTCGGACTATAAATGCTATCCTTGGTTGTTAGGGGAGACGTAGGAAGGTAAAATTTTTTCAAACACTTGTCGAAACGTGGCTCCATTGGCCAGACTCGCTGATATAATCACTTGGGAGCGTTAGTTCGAGACCACTAGTTCAAATAAGCTTGATAAAGCAACAGTGCGTTGAAGCCAGCTCATATTTTTGCTAAATAAAAGCCTGGAACATAAGCAGATGGGAATTTGTGCCAGTATTTGTGCCAGAATTCATTGCTAGTCAACGTATCTGTGTTTATTTCCATGAATTGTGGTAAGCTTGAAACATTCAGTATCTTTTAATGAAAATTGAATGTGAATTGTTAATTTATGCCTGTATATATGTGTAGTTCAGTAGCAAACATGATGTAAAGCCTATAATGCTCCAGCCTGAACAGAAGGTGTCGGAGGAAAGTAAAACGGCATGGAATGGCCAAACAGTACACTGACACCTAGATGATTGACTAGAAAGAAATAATGCTGGAATTGCAGAGGCGTAGTAACCATTAAGGAGGTTAATACTGGTATAAAGTATTTCAGATGAAGCTGACAGTTGGCCTAACGCTCTGAACTCAATGTTTGTGATGTATTGTGATCAGTGTAGAAAGAGAGTATAAATTAGTTATGACGTAGAAGGTACATCCTTCTTGTTTTCAGGGACCGTGGTCTTGACGTTATTGAGCAGCACCTGGTCAGAGCTTTGCTGAATCCAGAGTCGGACAGCATACTCCTTGGTCCATTTAGCTATCAGTGAGGTGTCTCCAGAGCCCAGGGGAGAAATCGAGCAGAGGAGTCTTTTCCTGCCGCCATCACGCAAGATAAGCTGATGTGGCCAGCTGAGCTCAACATTATGTACCCCCATCTTAAAATGACAGTGTAAAATACAATTAAGAGGGGAATTTAATTGTTTTAATATCAGGAACTGAGAACATCTCCAATACTAGTTCCAATAAAGACAAACTATTGAAGTCATGATGACAAATACCAACAGAGCTTGAACAAAACAAAACCAGTATTACCTCATATTACTACTACACAACTGACACACATAGGATATTTTTAATAATATATGTCACTACAATATTCATATTGATAAATTCTGTACATATAACTTGTAATTAAAATTGATTGTGATTCCTGGTTCCCTTTGTATTTGAATCAGGACACATATACATTCATGACAGCAATGAATACATATTGCTATTTGAACAGTTATCAGTGACTCCTTTAATATATCCTTGTAGAGTGTTTTATGTACGTGAGTGTCACAGTGTTGTCAAGTGTAGTGGAATAAATTAAATTGTTTATCTGTCTGTTGTTGTTTTGACTTACACTTCATCATACACATACCCTAGACATATAACGTAGTCATCACACTATTCCAGAATAATTCTGACTGAGGTATACATATGTGGCAGCAAGTAAGGTTATATATAATACACTACTCTTATTAGATATATATACCTTCACAGCTGATCTCAGTCAGTACACTAAGTCCCCTATAAATATTTATAACATCCCACTTCACCACACCAGGCCAGGAGGAAGACAGCCGATAGAATAATCTGGCGCTCTTTTCCAAACCTCTACACCTCACGGTAGAAGGTGAACAACTAAGTAAGTAAGTATGTATGCATATGTGTGTGTGTGCATGCTTGCGCGATCACATTCTTCTCGTTCTGCATCTGTGCTATCTCGCTTGTCCAGTCATTTTTTTTGCTATCATTTGTAACTTATTTTTCTTAATGTCTTTTTCGTGTTGTCTGTCTGCCTGTCTGTCTGTCTGTGGCCATTGACATATAAGCTGGGTGATGATGATGGTTGTCTATTATACGCTTGAAAACGTCTGTTGGGAGCCGCGCTGGTGTAATGGCTTCGGCGTTGTACTGGCGACCAGGTGTTCATGGTTCAAACCCGGGCGTCGGCGTTTGAAGAAATGTTTACGGCCGGAAATTTGACTGAATAGCCTGAACGGCTCCTGTGATAAACCCTCTGTGGATGGGAAGGAGCGAAGCTCCTGACCGGGTTGGAAGGAAAGTCCTCAGGTTCCCCAGCCTCGCAATGACATGTCATTGGGCCGAAGGGCTGAAAGCCCAAGTGCTGCTGGTTAAGGAAAAAAAAAAAAAAAAAAAAAAGAAAACGTCTGTTATTTTTAGGGTGTAGTACTGGCCATCACTGTAGAGGTCTTCTTCACGACTGAAACAGGACTTGTTTGGGTTACCACTGCATAATTGAATCAACCGGTCATGATGACATAGAGTGAGAGTATCAGGTACGCGAATGGGTGTACTGTTCTGTGTAGTTGACCACTTGATAATGTTACACTCACACACTCTTATGAAAGTCAATGATGGCTGGAACTATAGCTGACGTTTCGTACAGTTTAATTTGACGCACACATTTGGACAGAACGGGTACAGTTACAGGCACACAGGTCGACATCAATAGCATATTGTTGACCCACGGTGTACAATAATAAATTGGCATTCATGTTGAGGAAAATCACAATGGAACGTCAGTATACAAGCATTCAGAGTTCCATATCTTATATAAATATTCATCAGGCCTTACTGACTGATCATGTCAGTTAATATACAATGTTCCCACCTGATTCCTAGACCGAACCTCTTTAGCATAAACGTAACTTGCACTCTAGCGGAGATTCCGTTAAATACAGTTCAGCCAATATTTCCTGAGAAAACGTTAAACTACCAATAGTAGGTTTTCCTTTCATAAGTATGATCTCTTTATCATCACCTGATAATAAGGGCGTCCCTGTTCTCTGGTAAATGATCAACAATAAATAGCATTCCAAAATGGCTTCTAGTCTTGTGAGCCTCGCTCACGATAATGAGACACAATGAAGCTTCAATAAAGATGCAGTTCATGAACATAACTGTTTCTATAACATTCAGCATATTCCTTCCTCATAGTTGCTGCATATATACATAATCAGTGCTGCTAGATAACATGTCGTTCTGACATGGTTCAATTCATGTAGCTGTCTGCCCATATTAAGCCTAGGAATGGAAAAAGTTCGGTAAACAGTTCTTTACCTTGGCATAGGAAAAAAACCACTAGCAAACACAGAAACGCTCTTCTCCTCGCGTTATGGAATGAACACTAGGGAACTCATGGATTTAACCATCCCAGAAGAAATTATCTTCGCTCCCATAATCAAAAAGAGATCACAAACTTTGGGCAGGTCTAAGACATGACTTCCCGCCATAGGCTTCTACATCACTGAAGAACTCCCTAACGTATCTTCATGCGCCGAAAAGCACATTGACCCCAAAATATAGTACAAGGAAAATAGTCCGACATAGACATACAAAGATAACCCGATATAAAATTGAATCGTCTCCAACAGACACTGAGTAAACATAGACTCGGACCATAAACATCCCTGCATAAACCTAAGCAAGAATAATCTGTTTTCTGTCCGAACAAAGAATAGATCAACGGAGTCTAGATCCATCCGCCAAATCGATATTCAAGAGAGATCACCCATACAAAAAAAAGTATGAATTAATCATGGGTGATATAACTTTGACCATGAGAGCATTTCAACATAAATACTGTTCATATTAAATAGTCATACAATACATTTGTATGCCTACCTACCTACAGTAATCCGTGCGTCGCATAATTCCATACAAAAGAATATGTGCGCAACAACGCTACTTCTATTTTTGTTGTTGATCGTATAGGTTCTACCCTAACAGTAGGCAGCTTAATTGTGGTATTACACACACAGATAAGTGACGACAGTTAGACGCACAAACGTGAAACTATATTAATGGAGTAGGGATATTGGGCTTAGCTGACCGACACAGGAAATTAAGTTTTATGTTAAGTTTATTTATCATAAAGAAAACTTCACAACAGCTATTATCAAAATATAACATGATAGGTTACAGAATTAATAAAGAAATAGACGCATAAGTGCAATCCCCTCTGTTGAGACAAGATCCCACAAGAAGAAGTTAATTAACCCCCAAAAGGTCAAAAGATTAGCACGATGGTATAGGATTTGACTATACTGTAAAGAACAGAGTTTCTGGTTAATCTATTCTGAAATGAACAGTATGAGCAAACATAAGAAGGAGAAAAAAAAAACAAACAAAGTGAATACATTAGTTATACAATATGAGAATTATTCATCCCTGCTTTCTCTCGCTCTGACAAACATGTGATCACATTTCATTCTCGCTTACCAAATAAGGGTTGACAACAGCTTGAACATATCTCCATGCTCCAGGTAACAGATTCAGTGTCGGTTCTTTTCGCAAAGTAAGCCCCGGTTCCTCAAATGACTGATTAATCCTATTATTTGGTGAACGTTTACTTTGTTATTTATTATTATTGACTCTGTTCATGTCACAGCAATTAGTCCAGGTATGAAACACAACTTCGAGATCAAATGTCACAGTGTACAATAGCTTGAAATATTAGATAATGAAATAGAATGTCAGGTAGATAAATCTTTTCTGGATAAATCCTCGCCACAACCCAAGTGGTCGGTATTCGGGAAATGTTAAATTTGATATTCTTCGCCACAGGGGGCTGAATGTAGATGAAAATGCAAAAGAAATCTGGGTAGCTAAATGTCCAGTTAAATTTTATTCTTATAGTGTCATATATTGGTACGCTCTCTCTCTCTCTCTCTAGGTGAGACAAGAGGCCAACCAGGTCAACCTCGAAGACTCGATAATTACAATAAGAATGTATTTTCTTGCATCTGTTGGACTAGACTTAGACCCTTTCTCAGATTAAGGCCGCTGGTAGATTTTGGGTTTGTGACCCGTACTAGATATAGGAAGAAATGTACAAACATTTTAACCACAATCTCAATTCAATCCTAACCCGCGTAAAGGTATAACTTATTATTATCGTTTAAAAAAAAACCCCGTGAAATAAGCGCTAGTCATTTATAAAATTACTCATAATGAATTAGAAATAAATATATATTTCGTCAGTACTCATAATGAATAGTGCATTTATTAGTCGATTAAAATATCTCTTACTGGTTAATAGCATTTGATTAAATCAATGCTACAGCCAGAACATTTTAGCTATAAATTATTTTAATTCTGCTAGCCAATTAACACAGTAAATCCTAGTGAAATATAAATGACGAACTTTTAACAATTAAATCACTCAACACTGAAAATCTTAGTGAAATATAATGCCGGACTTAACAATTAAATCACTCAAAATTATACTATAATATTTACAGCAACACAGAAATATGACTATCTCCAATCAGAAAAACTAAGAAATTCCACTGGTATAATGGATCTAGAATTCGAAGCTAGACGTCTGAAAATTCTGTGGGTACTAGATAAGCTGAGTTGAAAAGCTGGAGTATATAAATTAAATGGTCAGAAAATCGCTATCACTTGCTATATTTCAAGCCTTCGCTTAGATTTTGGGGAATTCTTCGGTCGAATGCTGAATCAAAGCTTATTTTTACACTTATGCCGACCGTAGACGTCGCCAACGAGCAACTAGTCTTTTTGATCTCGTCTCGTCTGTAGCTAATTACGTTCACGAAGGAACGGATGTGGGGGGGGGGGGGAACTGTTGATTATCTCCCCTTTCCTCAGATTAATTCCCCCTGACCAAAGTAATTACCGAAAAAGTACGTCTTAACTTATCGCCCTTGATTTTAAAGTTAGACGACTCATTCTCCTATCTGTCAATATTTCAGCGATTGCCCAATCGTTCGCGTGATAAATACAGTTAACGGCTTAGGACTAACTAATAGGTCTGTTGGTAAACATTACTAGTGCCTGATAGACAGAGAACACGACAATAGGCGTGGCTACAATTTGAGTTCGACAGATATCGAAGCGCATGCCTTCTGCGTTAAAAAAACGTGGACATTAAAAAGCAAAGAGAAGTGGGAAACAGGTGGAAGCAAAAACGTGTTGATACATGTAAATATATTTACATACTCTGTCACCGTACGTCCCGCTTGAAGATATGAAACCATTCATGTCTATTTTATGGAAATAGAGTTACCTGTATACGTAGCTTCCAGGTGACTGTTTTCTTCAATCTCATCCGATTCCTACTTTGTGCTCCAATTGTGACTCATAAAGTCTGCCCCTTCGTTTTCCTTTCCTGGAATGTATTCCCATTGCGTTTGAAAGAGTGTCGCCGAGTTTGACATCGTTGAAAGATTCCGTGTGTTTGCAGTGGTAATTCCCTGCAACTATCGTCATCTTCGTTATCCTCGGTAGCTATGGCGACCGCCAGGAGATGTTCGGAGGACGGCACCGGTCTTTCCAAGTATTTCTTTAACAGATTTACATGGTAGACCTTCTCCTTTCCTTTAATAGAGATCTGGTAGTTAGCCCTTGAGATCTTTTTAAGGATGGTAAACGGTCCGTGCCATCCGATACGTAGTTTGTTGTTCCCGGTTGGGACTAGCAACAAAACTTTCTCTCCTGGTTGCAATTCTCTTTCTTTCGCGGCTTTCTTGTATCGTTTAGCGTGCTTTGCGCGTGCTCGCTTAAGGTTGGTCGTTGCTAGATCCCATCCTAGTTGTAACCTTTCCTTTAATTCCGATACATATTTACTGGCTGAGACGACTGTCTCATCCGCCTTCTGGTCTGTCAGGGATCGAAGTAAGGCTTCTAGCGGCCCCTTTATAGGTCTGCCGAATAAAAGAGTAGCTGGGGGAAATCCTGTAGAGGCATGTGGGACTTCCCTGTAGGCGAATAAGGCTGCAGGAATGTAAAGGTCCCAATCTTCAGGTTTCTCTTGACCCAGTTTACTTAACATCATGGTGAGGCTTCCGTTAACACGTTCTACTGACCCACTTCCGGCCGGATTATAAGGGCTTGTGTAGATGTGCTGGTTCCTCAAGATCTTAAAGATTTCCTCCATAAACAGGCTACGGTATTGGGATCCGTTATCCGTCAAAACTTGTTGAGGGAATCCCAACCGTGTAAATGTCTGCACAAGGGCTTCTGCAACATGCTTGGAATCCGTGCATGTTGGCGGTATAGCTTCTGCCCACAAAGTGCATGTGTCGACTAAGGTCAGGATGAACCTGTGCCTTCTTTTAGTCCTTTCTAGGGGTCCTAACATGTCGATTACAACCCGTTCAAATGGTGTCCCCATTATTGGCCTTTCACCAGTGGGAACTGTGGATGTCCAATGCTTGGGTGCCACACGTTGGCACTTGGCGCAGGATTTCACGTATCTGATAATATCAGTGTTCATTTCTGGCCACCAATAGTGAGTCGATATTCGCTGATTAGTGGCGTTTTGTCCCATATATCCGCTAAAGGGAAGAGAGTGCCCCATTTCTAAGATTTGGTCTGTGTACTGTGTCGGTACTAGGAGCTGGTTATGCCCTTGATCATGGTTGCCCGTTCTACGATATAGTACGCCATCCTTAGAAAAAATGTCCCCGTTGTGTCTGGGGTCCTTGGCCATGGGCAGTTTCCCAAAGCAGGGCTCCAAGGTAGGGTCCTTTTGTTGCGCCTCTTTTAGTTCCTTAGGTAACAAATTTGGCGCAGGCTCCCGTTCCTTCTTGGTTTGCCCTCTTGTGGTTACGGCTGCCACAATTGAATCTTTCGGTCTCCCAAGAAACACATATCTACAGCCAAGTATAACTGGGTAGATAGGGTCATCCATACCAGCCGCTTTGATCACACCTCTGACAAAATCAGAGTGTATCTCCACCAATGCGATGGGAAGCGTCATGGGTGCATCCCCTTTGAAAACTGCACAAAGTTTGACAGTTTCTTCTGTCACTTGACCAGGTTTGACCAAATGCCTTGCGACAATACAATCAAAAGATAAACCTGTATCAAACAAACAATATGTTGAAGTCCCGTTCAAAATAACAGTACCTCGCGTTGAGGGCCTCTCCCCCTCAGGTTGAGAATCACTGACACTAATTCTTCTTTGCGACGCTGTTTGCAAGCATCCGATGCGATTCGGCCCGGTGTGCTTGCTCTGATCAGATGTCCCGTGCGCAGGGGTTTTCCCTTTGTCACCCTGTCCTTTCTGGCCGCGCTGCCATGTAGACTGGTTAGGTTGATCAGAATTTTTGTTGTTGGTGGGGTACTTGTTTTTATAGTATTTAGATTTTTCCGGAGAGGAATTCTGGGGTACAGTTTCTCTGGGGTTATGGTGGTGAGAAGAATGGGAAGACTGTTCTAGATTATTTTTCCGAGAAGGCTCTTCTGTCGGTTTACGTTTTGTTCCTGGCAGTTCGGCCAGCGCATTGTTATATCGCTCCGCCTTGCTCAAAATGTCTTCTAGTTTTTCTGCGCTTTGTTCGGCCAGAAATCTACGGGTGTCACTTGACAACGTGTTCTTTATTTGTTTGCTTACAACGAACTCCTCAAGTCCTTCATAGGGAGAGGAAAGCTGTGAAAGCTGCAGGCACTTTGTCAAGTATCCCTTCAGACGAGAAGAGAACTGGTGAAAAGTTTTAGTGTTCTCCTTTCTGCTGTTCCGGAACAGTTGCAAACATTTTCAAGCGTTCATTTCGAAACGCTCAAGCAAAGCCTTCTTCAACATGTCGTAATCGTCTTGGTGAGTGCTTTCCAGTTTTGCGTATGCATCATACGCAGAGCCTTTTAAAGCCTGGGAACGCTTCAAACACCAACGCGACCTTTCTAACCCGTACAGATTTGCCATTTTCTCAAATTTTTCTAGATAACAGTCAATTTTTTCATTAGGGCTTGGGAAGGATTCAAGGTCAAAGGACATAACTGTGAGTTGGGGAGATTGAGTGCTGGCTTGATCGGTTAAAGAAGAATGGGGAGAAGACGGCTCTCCACTGCTGAAAGTAGAGGCAGCCCCACGGCTTTGGACCCCTAGAGCCTTAAGAGCCAATTCGTGCTGTCTGTCGTTCTCTCTTTCCTCATGCTGTCTCTCCTTCTCTCTTTCCTCATGATGTCTCCCCTTCTCTCTTTCCTCATGCTGTCTCTCCTTATCTCTTTCGTTTGCCCTGCGAGCTTCCATTTCTGCCTCAATTTTCTTCTGCTCCAGTTGACGCTCTTCCGCTTCTTTCTTCTCCGCATCATATCTGTCAAGTTCTTCATTGACAAACGCTTTCGCTTCTTCTCCCTGTAATCCCTCTTCCCTTGCTTCCTCTCTTAGCATTTGCCTAAGTTTTGCACGCGCAGCCATTGCAAAAAACTGACTGTGACTTACTCGAGAAAGAAGGAAGAAAAGGATACACTGGTTCCCTACCAATTACGAGAAAAATACGGAAGAGAAAAAAAATATTTAACTGTGATACCTCCTCCTGTTATCAGCTATCTGATCTATCGCTGTTATTATCTGGCAATTAAGGCTTCTAATACAGACGACTAGCCAAATAAATGGTAGATTAGGCTAATAACTGAAAAAAACTACAATGTTATTACAGTGGAAAGTAAAAATTTTAAGGAGAAAAAAATCCCTTAATTTTTAAGTCCACCTACAAGTGCACACCCGAAGTCAGTTAGGGTAAGGGAGGCTATTAACTTTACGTGTTAGTCTGAATGCGCGCCTTAACTTAGCTCAAAACACCTCTGTTTCAAAAAACCTGGTGATTGTCAGACAATCACACGCTACCAGCGGCCTTGTATTACAAAATCATTACATAACATCTACCCGACAAAGATCACCCTCTAAATCAAATTGTATATACTCTAACAGTGCTGTGGAAAAAACAATTGATAAATGTGTGTGGTCAGCAAGCCAATAAACAGATCGTTTGTCTAGGGGAATATTATTATTAAAGTTACTTAACCTCACGAGACAACCACACTCATGCCCTATCTAGACTATAAAAGATTTGATCTGATTTTAGTCAATTTTCTAGATACAGATTCGACCCAAATTTGGAAACAAAGTCAATCTGGCGTACTAGAAAAGACAAATCTAAGGAATTCGCACCCTTTCAGTGGTACTAGTTCAAGATCTAGCTCAAATTCCCGGAAAACGAGCACTCCATTCTGTCGTAGATTTAATGATAGATATTTAAGATAGAACTGGAAAAGGTGGTAACTCAGTGAGAGATAAGGTAAAGAAATAGATTTCACCAGTGAAATGGTGGAAAGGTAGAGTCTGTCCCTGGATTTAGAATATACTCTAGTCCAGCCTATCTTACGACTGAAATTTGTTGATCAGACAGTTTTCTTTCTGTATATATTAATATACAGTATATATATATATATATATATATATATATATATATATATATATATATATATATATATATATATATATATATATATATATATATATATATAAACCACTCTATTACACACACACACACACAATAAGTGACTACAGTTAGACGCACAAACGTGAAACTATATTAATGAAGTAGGGATATTGGGCCGAGCTGACCGACACAGGAAATTAAGTTTTATGTTAAGTTTATTTATCATAAAGAAAACTTCACAACAGCTATTATCAAAATATCAAATATAAAATGATAGGTTACAGAATTAATAAAGAAATAGACGCATAAGTGCAATTCCCTCCAAACCGTGAGACAAGATCCCACAAGAAGAAGTTAATTAACCCCCAAAAGGTCAAAAGATTAGCACGATGGTATAGGATTTGACTATACTGTAAAGAACAGAGTTTCTGGTTAATCTATTCTGAAATGAACAGTATGAGCAAACATAAGAAGGAGAACAAACAAACAAACAAAGTTAGTACATTAGTTATACAATATAAGATTTATTCATCCCTGCTTTCTCTCGCTCTGACAAACATGTGATCACATTTCATTCTCGCTTACCAAATAAGGGTTGACAACAGCTTGAACATATCTCCATGCTTCAGATAACAGATTCAGTGTCAGTTCTTTTCGCAAACTAAGCCCCAGTTCCTCAAATGACTGATTAATCCTATTATTTGGTGAACGCTTACTTTGTTATTTATTATTATTGACTCTGTTCATGTCACAGCAATTAGTCCAGGTATGAAACACAACTTCGAGATCAAATGTCACAGTGTACAGTAGCTTGAAATATTCGATAGTTAAATAGAATGTCAGGTAGATAAATCTTTTCTGGATAAATCCTCGTCACAACCCAAGAGGTCGGTATTCGGGAAATGTCTAATTTGATATTCTTCGCCACAGGGGGCTGAATGTAGATGAAAATGCAAAAGAAATCTGGGTAGCTAAATGTCCAGTTAAATTTTATTCTTATAGTGTCATATATTGGTACGCTCTCTCTCTCTAGGTGAGACAAGAGGCCAACCAGGTCAACCTCGAAGACCCGATAATTACAATAAGAATGTTTTTTCTTGTATTTGTTGGACTAGACTTAGACCCTTTCTCAGATTAAGGCCGCTGTTAGATTTTGGGTTTGTGACCCGTACTAGATATAGGAAGAAAAGTACAAACATTTTAACCACAATCTCAATTCAATCCTAACCCGCGTAAAGGTATAATTTATTATTATCGTTTAAAAAAACCCCCCGTGAAATAAGCGCTAGTCATTTATAACATTACTCATAATGAATTAGAAATAAATATATATTTCGTCAGTACTCATAATGAATTGTGCATTTACTAGTCGATTAAAATATCTCTTACTGGTTAATAGCAATTGATTACATCAACGCTACAGCCGGAACATTTTAGCTATAAATTATTTTAATTCTGCTAGCCAATTAACACAGTAAATCCTAGTGAAATATAAATGACGAACTCTTATCAATTAAATCACTCAACACAGAAAATCTTAGTGAAATATAATGCCGGACTTAACAATTAAATCACTCAAAATTCTAGTATAATATTTACCGCAATGTCGTAGATTTTTGATAGGAGAATTAAGACTTGGGTTGGTCCCTTCTGAATAGGTTGGAATGAGTGATAGTCACAGTGTGAGATAGCAATACAAAATAGATTTCCACGAGTGAGGTGGTAGAATAGTGATAGAGGCTGTCTCTGAGAGCGGGAAATCTTCTCTCTATCTCACCTATCTTCTACGACAGATCTAGAGTAGTCAGACAGTCTAACACATATACATTAAATATATATATTTATCCACTCACGTGCACGCACATTCAAGTGACGACAGGTAGACACACAGACGTGGGAAACTATAACAAATGATTATATAGATATTTAGAACGAGCTGACCAACCTGCTGCTACAATTTATTGTTAAGTTTATTTATCAGAGTAAACTTACGTCACAACATGTAAAATTACATCAAAAAGGCATATACACAAAGTCAAAAAACAAATCAAGGAATGCTACAAGAACTGATAGACCCACAGTTATGATCTTCCCTCGATGGATAGCCCACAGTCCCGTTAGGAGAAAGATGATAGCACAAAGAGTCCCAGATACATATGATTGAGTCTAAGAAATTTTCCCCCTTTAAGGTATGAACAGACCTGATACTATAATCTAGTTTAAGGGAAAATATTGTTAGCAAAAAACAAACTTGCATGAAGAAAGTTATGACAGCAAATATGTGCCAAAATACAACGGTAAAATAACACTCAGATCTGCTTTCACTCTATTCATTCAGCCGTGGCCACGTGCGCACATTTATACTTACAGCTTCGATCGCTGCCTCTGGGAACATAATAACTTCTAGGACCTTCACACAGACCCGTAAATGCAGTCTCGACCAAGAAATCCCCAGTTCCAAAAAAAAAGACGTACTGAATTCTCTGTCTCAGGGAACGATTCCTTGGGTGTTCTTATTTTTCGGATGTCTGTTTAAGTCACATAAAATTTGTCCAGGCATGAAAGTTAGCTGAGCACAGTGTCACTAGCGTAGGTTTCTAAAAAATATGGAATGTCAGATCGGTGTCTACTTTCAGGAAAGTACTATATTTGGTCACCACACTACTAGTCAGAACTCTGTCGGGATGTACTGATATTTTGCTTGCCACAGCGGCTGATCTGTACTTAAGTGTTATTCTGAAAGAATTAATTCTGGCGCGATAGGCCTTTTACTTCATTTAACTGTTACAGTTCATGTAATGAAAGTGCTTAAGTTCTTCACAGAAATAATGTTCACGTACTAGAACGCTGGCAAAGATTGGGTACCACAGTATTCACTGAATAAAGAAAAAACACATATGAAATATTTTACATATTACGTACTCACTATAACTTACATTTTTAAACTGCAAGCGTATAGCTTGTCTTATAGTTTAACCCTTCCCGTGGAATAAGTTATATTTTTAAAAAAATCATAAATCCTCATGAATTAGGAACACGTGCGTATTCCGTCAACACTCATGAGGCTTCTAGCATTTATAAGTTAGTTTAGAAAAATATGTTCTCGTCTGATTATTTAGCAGTAAAATTAAATTCATTATATCTACATTGTTGTTTAAGCTAGAAATTATAATTTATTCTGCTTTCCACTGAAACACGTCACTAGAAAATAATACAGACTTATGTATTAAGCGCTCAGCACCAAATCTAACTAGTGAAATAAAATAAGCGATTTAACACTTTAAACACTTCACGAAATACTAGATAATATGTACAATATTTTACACCCACACAGAATTTACAGGCGATCGCACAATTTTGGAATTATATGCTTATATTTATTGGTAGTCTAGAAGTTCGGCAAAATTTCTGCCAAGAACAAACTAAGACTTCGCTATACAGCTTATTCTCTTTGCACGAAACGTCCTGTCTACTGCGAATTAGGAGCGAGAATGAAAATCTAGTTTCAAACTCTGGTTATATCTATTACCAGACAAAGAGGTAAACTTTTATTTCGCCAAATCGAAAAAATCCCCCTTTCCGTCTATAACACTACGTTTAACACCTAAACGCATGTCGTAACTGCCACCTACTGACCGAGAGGGCGCGTGTCAGTTGTGAATCTCAGACGGCTAGTCTCCAATGCCCCGGCAGTTTTTCACACTTCACGCTGACCATGGCCCACAATGAGGGTCGTGTCAAGTGGGATTTCCAGACAAAATTTCTCAAACTGCGCCAAGGAGACGTCATTTATCGCGCCTTTCTGAGCGTTCAGCCGACACCACTCGTTGTGGCAGGTGAAAATGCAGACAAATTTGTCGCCTATATGTCTGGCGAAAACGAATATTCACAGTTTACATCCACAACGCGATAACCTCCCGAGCCTGGCATCTACGTAATAACCTCACTAGTGCGTTTCAAAATGAGAAACTAAACCCGGCGAAAGTTAGAATGGGAAAATAGTAATATATATATATTCGCAAACGAACGAATGCGAAAAACGCAGGAAAAAGGAAGAGAGCGACAATAAAAATAGAGGATACGGGTGAAAGAAAAGAAGAGGAAAATGTAGAAAATTCAATGAACATAACTCTCCGTGACACGCAACACAGAAATATGACTATCTCCAATCAGAAAAACTAAGAAATTCCACTGGTATAATGGATCTAGAATTCGAAGCTAGACGTCTGAAAATTCTGTGGGTACTAGATAAACTGAGTTAAAAAGCTGGAGTATATAAATTACATGGTCAGAAAATTGCTATCACTTGCTAGATTTCATGCCTTCGCTTAGATTTTGGGGAATTCTTCGGTCGAATGCTGAATCAAAGCTTATTTTTACACTTATGCCGACCGTAGACGTCTCCAACGAGCAACTAGTCTTTTTGATCTCATCTCGTCTGTAGCTAATTACGTTCACGAAGGAACGGATGTGGGGGGGGGGGTAAACTGTTGATTATCTCCCCTTTCCTCAGATTAATTCCCCCTGACCAAAGTAATTGCCGAAAAATTACGTTGATAATGGTGGTTTTAGGATGCCGTCAAATTACCACCTCTATCGACACCAGGTATTACAATGCAAGATGTGGGTGTCTTATCTGGTTTAGATTGTTGCTGTGTGTGTGTTGCAGTAGAACAGTTCAGGGTACACCACAGGCAACATGACGTGTAGAGTCATAGAAATGGTAACTTCGCTTTAGGTTTATACCATTTATTGCACGCCACAAAACAGTCATGATACTTATGTTATCATCGGCATAGTACAACGAATGCAGCATTCAAACTCATGTTAACTGACAGTCATGTAGAAGTCAATACTCAATAGTTGTATGGAAAACAAATATCATAGCGAAGCTTGATAAATAATACATATAACTTCTGCAACCGTGGTCAGCTGCAGATCCTTAATGTTCATAGACAATAATAATTATTCCTTCCTGATGCTAGCAGATCAGATGTATACAATACGTCCGTTTACTGTCTGCACGTGAGTAGCATACATGGATTACAGGTCAGCTCGACCTTTATAACCTTCCTAAGTCTAACCATCTGACTTGGACGTGATCTCTGATATAACGAATCCTGGAACACAGACAATAGTCTTGTTGGTCTAGAGCGACCCATAGATATATAACTAGTTCAGGTATAAAGATACCGGTGACTTAATCCTAGTCAAAGTACCTCTCCATTTTGAATCACACAGGCGAGCAAAAAGGCGACAAAATGACGAACCTCTAGATGATAGCCTAAAGTTCGATACAAGAGGAATTACCTTATTTCGGAAAATCAACCATGAACATATGCCTCCAGGCAGGCTTGAATAATACGGGGAAATAGTCTAGTTAGCTAACTAACTCACAAAGACAATGTATTTCCCTCAGAGAATCACAAGACGCAGTCGCGTCCGCTCGCTAATCAGTCCATTTCTCAACTCCCGACCTGGGCGGAACAACAAACGACAACCCAAGTCGAGACATGCGCAGAGTGACAATCTCTGAGTCGCTGTTCACAATAAGACGATTCTAAGAACATTCGAGATAAAAGTCTTACACAGTCGCGCCTTTTATGGACATGAACAGAAGCGTTAAGAAAGGTTTCAAACATCTACAACAGTTGACTGATACTACCAAATAAGGAGATATGGTCACGCTTCGTTCAAGACATTATAGACCGAACGTGTCTCTATACAAGAGGAGGTAAACTCATAAAAAATAGCAGTATCGATATATCGGATTCTGTCCCTTTGACCATAAAATATATATAACATGCATTTCAGTCAAATAATGATCATACATACGAAAAACGATCATACAAAGACTTTGGAAAAAAGTAATTATTTGTGCGTAACATTACCGCACCCTCCCGGGAAAAAAAAAATGAAACATTTTTTTTTTTTAAAATCCTGGAGCCGGAAAAATCTAGGCTCCTAACGCACGTATGATGCGCGGATATACCTAACAAAATAGCTCAACACTTGGAGCGAAACTGAGATCATATCCCAGGTCCTTAGAGAAAAATTTATCTAAGTATACGCGTATATATCCCAGGAAGGTGCCACCAACACAAACCACAATGCTGGCAACATCATAATAAAAGTCAAATTATTCTCATACCAATATATGAAATCAAATATATTATTATGATATCATACAATGTGTTGCAAATAGCGGTGTAATATATTAATATACCGCACTATTTTATTACATTATGTAATGCATCAGTAACTAATAAGTAATACATGTGTTGATCTTCGTTGACATAAAATATTCAATAGAAGAAGATGTGGACATCATCCGCTCCCAATCTAGGACAGGACTTGATATACTCAAAGTTCCACAATGGACACAATCTCGCATCTTCAATGATGTGCTGCGAAAATATCAATAACACAAATCTTAAAGACAACTGGTAAATCTCTCAATACAATCCTGAAAATAATTTATTTAAATGTGGCCGAGTGATCTTTTGGCCCGTATATCACTAACTAAGCCTTCTTAGATAATTACATGGAACAATGTTATAAATTCCCCCTCAAAAAAGTGAGAAAAAAAAATCTACCAACATGTCATTATAACATTGGACTGTATATCAGGAAATATATATATGACAGAAGAATCATGTGGAATCGTGTGGGCATCTGGACAGAATGTCCGCCATTACATTATCCGAACCACGGATAGCTCGAACCGAGAAATGAAATGGTTGAAGAGCTATGGCATAACGAGTGGACCTCGAGCTCTTCAAGTTTTTACTCTGAATAGCAGTAAGCGCTTTCTGGTCGGTTTCCACAATGAAATGTGCGCCTAGAAGAAATCTTTGTAACTTCAGAATAGACCATACCATAGCCAATAACTCACGGTCTAAAACCGAGTAATTCTTTTCTGCAGCATTTAATTTCCTAGAGATATACATCACCGGATGCAGAGTATCAGAATACTCCTGCATTAGTGCTGCCCCAATCCCAGTTGACGAGGCGTCACTTCGAAGAACAAAAGTCTTCTCAATAGTAGGTAACCTAAGAATAGGTGGAGATGAAAATAGGTCTTTAACCTGGTCCAATGAGGATTGACATTCTTTTGACCAGCGGATCAAATTAGGCGACCCTTTCTTCAATAAAGTAGAAAGCGGTGCCATAATGGAGGACAGATTCGGAATGAATCGTCCGTAGAATTGGATCAAACCTAATAGACTCCTTACTTGTTTCTTTGTCTTAGGGACCGAAATGTTAAGTATTTTTGAAACATTGTGGTCTTCTGTCTTTAAAAGACCATGACCAACACGATGACCTAGGAAAGAAATCTCACTAAATCCTATAAAGGCTTTAGAGGGTTTTGCAGTCAAGTTATACTCGCGAAGAGTAGACAGTAATTCGTATAAACCCAAATAGTGATCTTCCCAGGAATCACTGAATAGACAGATATCATCTAGATATGCTATGACATCTGTACGATATGCGAGAATTCGCCGCATCATGCGTACGAATGTAGCAGGGGCGTTCATAAGACCAAAAGGCATGAAATTCCATTGGAATAAACCCCTAGGTGTAGAAAAAGCTGTAAAAGGTTTGGCACGTTCAGTTAGCGGGACTTGCCAATAACCTTTAGACAAATCTAGTTTGGTAAAGAATCTAGAATTAGAAAGTTTATTGAGTAGCTCTTCTAATGAAGGCATAGGTTCAGCGTCGAACTTCGTAACTTGGTTCAATTTGCGATAATCTACGCAAATGCGAATGTTATTATCCTTCTTTCGAACAATAACCATAGACGAAGAGTATGCTGAAGTGGATGGTTCAATGATTTCCAAACGTATCATTTCATCCAATTCTTTTTCGACTTGAGACTGGAAATGGATAGGTATTGGATAGGGTCTGACTCTGATAGGATTATGATCAGTTAGCACAATGTCATGTTCAATGACATGTGTGTGTCCCGGGATGTCTGTAAGAACATCCTGAAATGTTTGCAACATCGAAGAAACTTGTCGATGTTCCTCAGCGGAAGATTTGGAGAAACGGTCACGTTTTTCCAAGATTCCGTAGAATAAAGTGGGACCATAGAAAGAGGAAGATTGACATCAGAAAAAGTAGTTTCCTCATCCTGTATAACTGACAGCGATGAGTATTGACCATGAGGTACTTGAGAATTGTCCGTTGCCTGGAAAATAGGCTGCAAATAGTCTGGTCTTTCATGAAATTCCGTGAGCATATTTATGTGGAAAGTTTTATGCTTTCCATCAATATCGACAACATAGTCGACATCAGAAATTTTGGAGACTATTGCATATGGACCTTTTCATGCAATTAGAAGTCTGTTCTCCCTTGAAGGAAGTAGGACGAGAGCTTTGTCACCTGGACAAAGTTGTCGTAGACATCTATTCTTATTCGCAAACTGCCTTGCCTTTTCTTTAGCAAATTCGGAAGACGAAGTTGCTAGTCTGCATGCCTCAATGATTTTTTTCCTAAGAGCAATGACGTACTCATAAGAAGACTGAGTCTCATCGCTAATATTATCGGCAGTGATTAGATCGTGAAGTAAAGACATAGGGCCGCGCGGTTGCGCGCCAAAGACAAGTTCAAAAGGGGAAAACCCCGTATGTTCATTGGGGACCTCTCTATACGCAAAGAGAGCCGCGGGTAAGACCCTGTCCCAATCCTGAGGATGATCCTCAGTTATTTTACCCAGTAAAGTTTTTAGAGTCCTATTTAAACGTTCGACCAACCCATTAGACATTGGGTTATAGATACTGCTGAGAGACCTTTTTATATGTAGCATAGACATTACCTGTGACATAGTGTCTGATATAAGTTGAGTGCCATGGTCTGACAATATTTCTCCGGGAAAACCCAAGCGAGAAAATATCAGCCAAAGAGCGTCTGCGATATCAGCAGTTGAGATGCTCTTGAGAGGTATTGCCTCTGGCCAACGTGTGCACATATCGACACATGTAAGAATAAATTGATGCCCTCTAGCCGACTTAATTCTAAAAGGACCGATAATATCTATTGCCATTTTTTGAAAAGGGCGAATTGGAATGTCAGCAGCCTGAATAGGCGCAGCATGTCGTGGTCCTTTAGATTTGACCTCCTGACATACTTTGCAAGAGCGACAGTACTTTCGTATGTCCTTGCTCACAAATGGCCAAAAGAAAGCCGCAAGAACTCTCGACTTTGTACGGGAAAAACCCATATGTCCAGCACATTGCGAGTCATGAGCATGTTGCAATATTTGCACCCTCATGCTCTTAGGCACAAGAATTTGTGAATGAGTGGATGTAGTCGAGTCTTGTACCATACGTACAAGTACGCCGTTCTTCATAGAAATCCAAGATTTTCTATTAGTATTTTGATTAGGATCACCTTTTTTTGCTAGAATGAAGAATTTTTGTAACGACGGATCTTCTTCTTGCAATTTGATAAATGAGTCACGTGTAATAGTCAAGTGACTATTTTGTTCATTTACTTCATCATTATTAGTTAATGAAGTTTGAGGTGGATCCAGAGCATGTGCTCTTGTGACCACCGTATTGGTAGCTTCAATGTTTTGCTCTTCCCAAACAGCAATCTGCTGTGGGGTACATTCCCTAACTCCGTGAATACGACCAATAATAAGGTCCGCAATACGGTTTGGAAGTAGACACGCGTGGACCTCTCCCGTGAAGAAAGGAGTAGCAATATGTATTATGGCAGTAGGATATTTTTCCAACGTGCCACCAAATGTGACACATTTGATGACCTTTCCTGTAGCACAGAATGGATCTACAAGAGATTGCCTAACCCCGACAGTAGTACATCCAGAATCAAACAACACCGAGACTGGATTACTATTTACAAGCCCCTTATGTAATATAAGAGAACCTCTCCCATCATGAGCAACATTAGCAGGAAGAGCGGGCAAAGGATGACCACAGCTTAGAGTACTAATGGTTTTCGGATCAAATAAAGTACTGCATTGGATACATTTATTTGCCCTACCAAAGTCAAAAGATGAGCATCCGATAGCATTATGGTCTTTATCATTATTAACCTGTTTATCTGCTCCCTGAGATTCTTGTTGAACAGAGTTTGTCTGTTGATATCTTTTTCTCTTCTGTTGCGATCTACCGCGACCATTATTGCCTCTGCAATTATCATTAAAGTCCCTACTGTAATTTTTATCCTGGTTTGCGTTCCAGTTTCCATAACTGTCATTACCATCTCTATGCTGTTGAGAACCTCTATTATCTTGGTATTGAGGTCTCTGCAAATAATATTTTCCTCTATACCGATTACCTTTATGAAAATTTATAAAGTTACCGGGAATAGAATACCGTGTAATATTAGGTTGTCTCCAGTTCTGGGAAGAAGAATCTCCCTGAAATTGATTAGCATGGTTCTGGGCATAATTACGGTTACTCTTTTTATTGAAATTTTGCTGGCTACCCTGAAATTTACGCATAAAATTCGGGCCATAAGGTGCTGCCGAAGCAACTGGCAGACCTTCTTTTACCTTAGAGTTGCTAACGGTTATGTGAGGATGTGCAGTAACATACTGGCTACAGTATTCTTCCATTTCTTTTATATTTTTAGGCTTACGCTCATGAAGAAAAGAAAGAAAAGCTTCATTAACAGAAGACATAACCTTGTCTCTAAGAAGTAAGTCCATGAGGGCTTCAAATGTACTTTCTGTCTTAGAAAGCTCAACCCATCGTAAAAAAGTAAGACGTATGCCTGAGATGAATTCTGAGAATTCAACTCCAGTTTCTGGTAACATGTTTTTAAATTTAAGACGATATCCGTCTTCGTTAAGTTGGTACTTCTTTAACAATGCCGCCCTGATAACCTCATAGTTGTTCTTGTCAGGCACATCTACCATACCCAACAAAGTCAAAGCATCACCTCTAAGTATCTTGGACAGATGATAAACATATAATGTTTTATCTATATTATGCACCTTACATGCACTTTCAAATCTATCTAGATAAAATGTTATATCATCAATTGAAGCATTGAATGCTGGTAAATTAAGCTTGAAATCAACAGCATTAGACTTATTAGCAGATGATACCTTATTAGCATCATTAGCATTACTAGATAACTTCAACTTTTCTAACTCCAAAGCTAAGAGTTTTTCTTCATGTTCCATTTTTGCTTTTCTCTCATCAGACTCTCTTTGTAACCTTCTTTCCTCAGCCTCAGCCTGTAACTTTCTTTCCTCAGCTTCAGCCTGTAACTTTTTTTCTAATCTTTTATTTTCAGCCTCTATTTCAAGTCTCTTATTTTCAGCTTCTTTTTCAAGTCTCTTATTTTCAGCTTCTTTTTCAAGTCTCTTATTTTCAACCTCAGCCTGAAGTCTCTTCTCCTGAGATTCTGCTTCTCTTTTTTGTTTTTCCATTTCCATTTGTAATCTCTTTTCATCTACCTGCATCTGCAGTTTTAAATTTTCAGCATCTATTCTCTTTTGTTCAGTTAGTTCTTTCATTTTCTTTTCCTCCGACTTCAATGCCTTGGCATATTGAACAGTCGCAAATTCTTCTAATTTATCACCTGTCTTCCCAAGGGCTTTACCCTGCTCAATAAAGTACTCAAATGTAGACATGATGTCTAAAATGTGAGTACAGAACCTGAAATAATTAATTATCTTATTTCAATCTTAATAGCAACAAGACTTAATAAAGTGCTTGTATAATTACTATGTTCACTCCAATCTCTGTGGGAAACAAGACTTGACACCAATTTGTATTATCAGTTGTACAATAATATCACAAGTCACCTCTTAATTATCAGTGCACTACCCAAATCAGTGCATAACCATCAGTTATTTATCATAACTGCACTACAATAGTGCATAAGGAAAAAACCACCAGCTAGTTATGATAAGTGCACTCTAGATCAATAGTGCATGAGCATATATGTAACAATAGTGAAAGCTAACTATGCAAAACCTATGCAAACAATAACAAGACAATGTAAACAATAACAAAGTCATCAACAATGTAAACAAAACAAAGATCAAAGTCAATGTAAACAATAACAAAGATCAACGTCAATGTAAACAATAACAAAAATCAAACAATACGAAAACATTCGCATAAGTCAAATAAATAAACAGCGAAACTAAAAAGAATATGATGACAGAATGCGAAGATATGACAAACAAATGACGCTACAGTATATACACAAAAATTTACGTGAAGAACTGAATAATAGAAAAGAGGAGACCTACAAATACAAACAATTGAAATCGAAACTAAAAAACAGAAAGAAAGAGAGAAACAAAAAAAAATATACAAAAAACGAAAATAAAGCACAACTCGTCACAACTAAACAGATATAGCAACGATTGTCGCTAGCAAATTCCACAGTAGGCAATTCGCACAGTCCCTAACGAAAACGCTAACAGTAGAACCTCTGTGGCGTGGTATCTTCTACTGAAAGACACCGCCCAACCGAGAAAACCCGCAGAAATATAAACATATAAATACAAATCCAAATAACATATAACATGTAAACATATAAAGAGTGCGAAAAATGTGATAGACAGAAGGCTCAGTTAGAACATAAGGGCACAGTTCTCAAACAAAACAGGCCACTTAACTTCTATGTATCCACAAAGTCAGCACAGTTCAGAACAGGATGTGATCAGCATTCTTAGGACAATGATCCAACGTTGATCCATATCTGCTCTCGTAAACTGCCATGACGAAGGAAATGAGCTTCTAACAGGAAACAGCTTCTGACAGGAAACAGCTTCTGAACTTGACCTTCTGAATCTGCAACAGTAATTCTGAGACCGGAACAGTTGTTACGGCACTTGTCCTTCTTCTCAACAGATCAGGAAATCCATTCGCTCGGTACTTGTCCTTCTATTTGTAGACAAACTTCAATACCGCCGAGCAGCGCCGGGTAGTTTCAAAATATCAACAACTGTCAGTACTGCTGCGTCTTTCAAAAAATTTCATCAAAGGTGATGAATAGCAACTGCAATGTTGTCTTGTAGTCTGCTGATGATGTCTGGGTTTGTTGACCCCCTTGAGAGTTGGTACCAGAATAAACCAACTATTGGCCACCATGAATTGATAAGGGTGGAATTAGGATGCCGTCAAATTACCACCTCTATCGACACCAGGTATTACAATGCAAGATGTGGGTGTCTTATCTGGTTTAGATTGTTGCTGTGTGTGTGTTGCAGTAGAACAGTTCAGGGTACACCACAGGCAACATGACGTGTAGAGTCATAGAAATGGTAACTTCGCTTTAGGTTTATACCATTTATTGCACGCCACAAAACAGTCATGATACTTATGTTATCATCGGCATAGTACAACGAATGCAGCATTCAAACTCATGTTAACTGACAGTCATGTAGAAGTCAATACTCAATAGTTGTATGGAAAACAAATATCATAGCGAAGCTTGATAAATAATACATATAACTTCTGCAACCGTGGTCAGCTGCAGATCCTTAATGTTCATAGACAATAATAATTATTCCTTCCTGATGCTAGCAGATCAGATGTATACAATACGTCCGTTTACTGTCTGCACGTGAGTAGCATACATGGATTACAGGTCAGCTCGACCTTTATAACCTTCCTAAGTCTAACCATCTGACTTGGACGTGATCTCTGATATAACGAATCCTGGAACACAGACAATAGTCTTGTTGGTCTAGAGCGACCCATAGATATATAACTAGTTCAGGTATAAAGATACCGGTGACTTAATCCTAGTCAAAGTACCTCTCCATTTTGAATCACACAGGCGAGCAAAAAGGCGACAAAATGACGAACCTCTAGATGATAGCCTAAAGTTCGATACAAGAGGAATTACCTTATTTCGGAAAATCAACCATGAACATATGCCTCCAGGCAGGCTTGAATAATACGGGGAAATAGTCTAGTTAGCTAACTAACTCACAAAGACAATGTATTTCCCTCAGAGAATCACAAGACGCAGTCGCGTCCGCTCGCTAATCAGTCCATTTCTCAACTCCCCGACCTGGGCGGAACAACAAACGACAACCAAGTCGAGACATGCGCAGAGTGACAATCTCTGAGTCGCTGTTCACAATAAGACGATTCTAAGAACATTCGAGATAAAAGTCTTACACAGTCGCGCCTTTTATGGACATGAACAGAAGCGTTAAGAAAGGTTTCAAACATCTACAACAGTTGACTGATACTACCAAATAAGGAGATATGGTCACGCTTCGTTCAAGACATTATAGACCGAACGTGTCTCTATACAAGAGGAGGTAAACTCATAAAAAATAGCAGTATCGATATATCGGATTCTGTCCCTTTGACCATAAAATATATATAACATGCATTTCAGTCAAATAATGATCATACATACGAAAAACGATCATACAAAGACTTTGCAAAAAAGTAATTATTTGTGCGTAACATACGTCTTAACTTATCGCCCTTGATTTTAAAATTAGATGACTCATTCTCTGATCTGTCAATATTTCAGCGATTGCCCAATCGTTCGCGTGATAAATACAGTTAACGGCTCAGGACTAACTAATAGGTCTGTTGGTAAACATTACTAGTGCCCGATAGACAGAGGACAAGAAAATAGGCGTGGCTACAATTTGAGTTCGACAGATATCGAAGCGCATGCCTTCTGCGTTAAAGAAACGTGGATATTAAAAAGCAAAGAGAGGTGGGAAACAGGTGGAAGCAAAAACGTGTTGATACATGTAAATATATTTACATACTCTGTCCCAATAATTGATCAAAGAAAATGTATAAATGATATGCCTAACCTTCCACCGAGGCGATAATTTACAAACATGGCTTAGAGCAGTACTTCTTAAACTATTTCAATGTCATTCATACTCGAGTTTTTATCACAAAATTTCCTTATGGTTTTGGTAATTTTCATCTAACTCCCTCTTGTGTATAATTTTATATATAATTAATTTTGTCACATGCGCAGAAAACATAAAATAACTAATTTCTTATGTACTTATTTTATTCAAGTTTTTGAACATCCTAAAAACATGTAAAGAACACTAGAAGTGACAAAAAGAATTAACAGAATTGTTATAGTTTACATAAAGTAAAGTTAGTAAACAACAGTCTTAAAACTTAGAATTAGATTCTTAGAAACAATGTTTTCTTATTGCGTACGTTTACCACACAAAAATAGGACAAGCAGTATACTTCTATACTGGCTGTGTCTGCAGCAGTGGTGGTGTAACCAGGGTTACCAAATCAGACTTACAAAATACTGAAGTCGCTAGAATAAAACATGCAGAATATCACGACAAGAAAGTGGCACAATCTAACTTTAGATTGCCTAAAAACGGGGCTTAAATCTCCATAATATAGCTAGAATTCATGTTGCTTGATGTCAATAAGTGCTAGTATATTGAAGTACAGTAAATATGTATAGAATTCTAGTTCTAGCAGAAAAGTAGCTTAATTAGCCACACTAAGTAAAGTTACAGTTCAACAGTTGCATACGGTGATCCTCTAGTGTTGCTTTTATAAATTGTGATTCCCACTAGCTCGTCTGGTCTCCCCTAAAATGTTATATTACTGTAAATTTGAGCAATATCTTGTAACTTTGAATTAATACAGTGTTACTCTCTCTTTCTTCCTCTCTTGCTGCTTCAGTATTAGAACGCCATAATGGCTGAACAAGAAAACCCCTTTTTCTGCTCCGTCTGCATAAACTACACGCGTGTCTAAAAATAAAACGGGTACTGTGTTTCTTAGAAAACCTTGAGATACGCAAACTGCTTAATGACCTAGATATAATACTACATTAATGTCATTATAACACACTACGTTAACCTAAAAGACAGACGGGCTTAGAAGAGAGAGAGATGCACGGAGGAACGCATGCAATACTACCACGTCGTCTCGCGATTAAAAAGTGAACGCCAATCCCACGCGAAAGGCATGAAGACCTGATTTTTTCAAATAAACAGTAATAAAAAACACTACCAATACGAGGTTAGGTTTTGAAAACAGGTTTAAAATCTTATTGGGAAACCTGACATTCTACTGATTTATGTCTAAGCTCCTGACATTAGTCTGACAGTACAGAAGACATCCTATGATAAAGAAGTGAACGGGTGGTAAAAAAAAAAAAACAACAAATACACGACTATCCTATAATAATACATATTTTGAACGAAGCCACTTGGCCCCATTAAACTTATATATTTGTGTGCCTTAGGACTTGCTGACAAAGAATATGTTATGTGTTACGGAAATAGGCTAGTAATTAACCAATTATAGCCAAAATACTATAGTGGGGTTGTCTGACAGCACAAGATCATATTTGCTCATAATGGCATGTTTGAAACACTGCTTTAGGGGAAATGAGGCCAACAAGTTAGATACGATTTGATTGGCTGTAGTAATATGTAAGGCAAAACCTTATTAGTCGAACTGCAAATACTATTATGGTGGTTAATGGCAACATGTAGGATAGGTAACATTTTTTCAAAGGCTCTTGTAAACATGGTCTCATTGGTTAGAGCGTTTGATATAGTCAAATAGAAGCGTCAGTTCAGGGCCAGTTTTGAAAATACATTTTGTGAGAAGCAAGTGCGTTGAGAGCAAGCTAATATTTTTCTAAATAAAAGCCTGGGATACGGCAGATCGAAATTGTGCCAAAATTCATCGCCAGTCAACATTGCTTGTGTATATTTCCATGAATTGTGGTAAGCTAGAAATATTTCATATATATATATATATATATATATATATAAAAATATATATAAATATATAAATATATATATATATATATATATATATATATATATATATATATATATATATATATATATATATATATATATATATATATAATATGAAAATTGAATATGAAATGATAAATTGTGTCTGTATGTGTGTGGTTCAGTAGCAAACAGAAGGCAAAGCCTAGATATTCCTCCACCTTGTAAAAGCTTGTCAGAGAGGAGTATAACTGCATAGGCATATATAGGATTGCCAAATAGTAACATGACACCTATCCTATTATATAGAAGGAATTAACGCTGGAATTGCAGAGGCGTTGTAACTATTAGGGAGAGGAATACTGGTGTATATTGTCACATGAGAAGCTAGCAGTTGGCCTACAGCGCTGAACTCTGTGTTTGTAATGTCCTGTACTTCATTGTGGAAATAGATTATATATATTAGTTCTGAAGAAGGAGGTACAACCTTCTTATTTCAGGGACCGTGGTACTGAAGTATTAGAGCAGCACCTGGTCTGAGTTTTGCTGGATCCAGAGGGCTGGCAGCAGACTCCTTGTCCAAGATATCGACCAGTGGTGTATTTCAAGATAACTGAGAAGCAAGCGAGCAGACGATACAGTTTTCCTGCCGCCGACACATAAGTTAAGACTTCGTCAGCCAGAGCAGCTCACCCTTGTATAACCCACTGTTGCGTGATAAATTCTCGCAACATCATTTTATTACAATATCTATTTTATAACGCAAGGGCAACAACTGCTTGAAATTTATAGTCACTTTTCTCGGTAAGCATTTGTCTTCTCGCGTTGGTATCGAATGCAGTTAAGTTTTGAGCTAGGGTCATTTTGCGCTGGACTGCGCATGACTTGTCTTGCTTCTTGGTCGATCGGTTTCCGCCCACCACTAGTGGAGTGAGCGATTTGGAATGGCGAAAGAGATGCCTCGTTGAAGAGGGGATCTCCGCTATTTTTTGTTCTGTCAGGGATGTGTAGTCCTCTTAATGGATATTTCGTTTATTCGAGATAATACCTCTAGTGTATTTGCACATGCCGGGAGGCATAATATTTCTGTGTATTTCTGGAAAGCAAGGTAAATTGACTTTTTCATTAACTCTATCGATTTTTGGTCGTGAACGATTTCTGGTTCATAGCCTGTCTTCGAAAGTCGTCGTCACGAGATGTTTTCCTAGCTCACATGTCGCTGTATTGTACTGCATCGGTTGATGCATGTTCCAAGGACCATTACTTGCTACTTGGTTACCTGAACTAGGTTTGAAAAACCTTTGTTAGCTAGAGGATATTTTTGAGGACATTATTTATACTTCGGCAGACGTGTCTGTCTTGCTGAAGTCAGACTAAGGAGAGTGAACTGATCTCATACATCTGGTTATCTCCTGGCTGTTATAGAAAAGGATGGAGTTTTTCACCTGACTACATTTACAGCACTATGAAATATAACATGCATCTGACTCATCATTGTAATGCTGTCTACCGTCTATTGCTGTATTGAATGTTGCTGTGATAATGACTGTTTGATGTGTCTACATATTCGCGTAACCATTTTGTCACTGTGGCGTCCACAATAAATAATGAAGAAAAACGTCAACGGCTGTTTCAAGAATCATTGACTTTATACGTCGTGAGTTTACTGACGTCCTATGTGGATTGCCCTGTTATTTTTGTATGAACATTGTTTTGACTGAACACATCTGCACACTACACAAAACCAGACATGCGGATACCATCCATCATCATATGGCATCACGCATCACCCACCCTAAAATTGACTGTAATACTAAATAAAGAGGGACAGTTATTGTTGTACCAATAAAAAGAAACTGTGATCCCTTCAATATTATTTACACCAGTAACAAACACATGAAGTCGTGATGACAAACAACAACCTAGCTTCAAAAGCCAGTATTACCTCATAATACTACATCACAGCCTACACACATATTGTAATAATATTAAATGTCAGGACAAAGATCCTTTGTATAAATTTTGTACATACACATTGTGTTTACATTTGATTGTGATTCCTGATTCACTCTGTAGTTGGATCAGGATATCTATTATTGAAAGAAATTAATACATAATTTAAAAGTTAACACTTGACTTACTTAAGCTAGTCTTCTAGAGTGTTATATGTATGTGCTTGTCATAGTGTTGTAAAGTGTTGTGAATCTTAATTAAAGTGTTTATCTGTCTGTTGGTTGTTGTGAACTTACACTTCATCACTATCATAACCCTAGACATTCAACGTAGTCATCACAATATTCCAGAATAAGTCTGACTGAGGTCTAAATGTGGTAGCAAAGTAAGGTCATCTGTAACACACTACACTTATTAGATACAGATACCTTCACAGCTGATCTCAGTCAGTACACTAAGTCCCCGATAACTATTTATATAATCCCAACTTACCACAGTAGAGTGGATGGTGATAAGTACGTGAGGAAAAAAGGTGTGAGAAATATATTTCACGGGTGATAGCTTAAGGAGAAGATATGTCTCTAGAATGTGTAAGTTTCTCAATTCCAGCCTATCTATACGTCTATAATTTAATACAAGACAATCTTGCCCTCCTCATACATATACATATAAATATAAGTTTAACTACACACACACACACAGCTATGTGACAACAAGACACACAAACGTGAAAAACGACGGTTAATTGGGTATGGGTCTGACCAACACACAAGTTAAGTTTCTTTTGTTGTTTATTTTCATTTAAACTTGACAACATCAAATATCTAAAGAAAGATCAAATAAAAAAATCAGAGTTACATACATATGAAATAGCAGAATAAATGTGCCTTCCCCTTATGGAGAAAAGAACCCAAAAATTTAATTACCCAAAGGTCGAAGGTTTGCACTATGTTACAAAGTAGATAGTAAAGTAAACAAGTTCCTACTTTAGGCCACCCAGTAAAGTTAACAAGTTTAAGCAAATCCAGTTTTGGTAAAGTCCCTGTAACAAAGAGAAATATTCACTCTCTCTTTCATACAGTGGCCACTCAATCACTCTTACCTACTCTTGGTGATTTCCCTTGGAATTACAATTTTTCCGGACTATATAAAATGTTAGGTTTATTTCCCAAATTGGCCCAAGTCCATCCTCTAACAAATAAAGACTAGTGAGGTGAACGACGAATCTGGTGTGGTTTTTTCCTGGATGAACAAAATGTCACCGCCAATAGTTGATGTAGAAACGTGATCATGGGGTTCACAGTTAAAAGAGGAAAATACTTCCAGTATTGGGAAACATCTGATTGCTAAAAATGTTACAATTGATAAATGATGATAATCCTATCGGCTGGCTCTTTGGTAGAGTGCCGATTCTGAAACAGCGTAACTTCTGGATGCTACGCTTGAATACGACTGTCAGAAGTCGGGAATAAATGTTTTTGTTTTCACACAATAGTGGGCTGATAAAAATTGAAAAAAATATTGCTGGGATTGGTAAGTCCAGTTAAATTTACAAGTTAAAATGTTTTCTCATGTATCGTTGGCAAATACTTGCTCACCAATGAAATTGGTGACGCACAAGCCAAGAAAAGACAACATTAACCATTCAGTAAAAAAAGAAAAGACCGCTGGACGCCCTTGATCGCTACGAATATATAAGAAACATTTATGGAAAAATGTTACTATTCGATATAGCTACATATATTCACACAGACGGGGACAAGACAATCTCTTATCCACTCCGTCAGTCCTGATTAAATTTAAAAGGCAAACGGTGTCTTTAGCCTACCCTATCGCCCGTCGCTAGCGCTGAGTTTTCAGGTCGGATGAGTTATGCGACTCTCCCCCCTCTTGCTCGCGCTTAACGATCAGCGTACAATGTCAATTATCACAAACTATCGCCGGTCGTTAAGTAGCTATTAATTTGGTCGGCGTCTGATAGTTTAGTCGTATGATATTAAATAATAGGCACTTATAATAAATACGCACAATGAGATAAAACGTAAATTCTTTTCTGTCACTGTCAGTCGCACCTAGCATTTAACCAGTCAGCTAAAACCGTCTCTTCTTGTGTGAGAAGGCGTGTGGTGAAAATTAACATGATAACTGAACATCTGGTATGAAATAGCTACGCGTTATTTTATTTCACTAGTTTTAACGCTAGAAAATCAAAGTGAATTATAATGGTAAAAGCTAACACTTTTAATTGGTAAAAGCTAACTCTTTTAAACACGTAAACACTAGATTCTATTACCAGAATGAAAATCCCCACGAATGCTATTAACACATTTAGCGAAATAGTTCTAGAACTGCGTGCTTAGACTCCAAAAATTCTGAGTGACAACTGAGAGCAGGTTTAAGAATTCACAGTTTATATATCATTATGTTTCTCTGATCTATAGATGATGTTACTTTTCGCACTATTGTGTGACTAACGGAGAATCAGAACAGAGTTCCCAGATAAAGGCTTATGATTGGTCTTCCGTCGAGCGTTACTAACCGACATCAGAAGAATTCTTACGTCTAACGGGTCTTCTCTGTACGAATGCCCGCTTCCGAAGATCAAAGAGCCCAGGGGTTTCTGACTTTTTCTGAGAACGAACTTCAAAAGATTCTGTGTTATTCACGTGCGGTCTGTCAGGTATCGTATGATTGACAGATAAGCTCGCGCGATGAGACGAAGTAAACAAACCTGATTCGCTACCTGTTATGACGGGCAGGTCACGAAAGTTTGTAAACACTTCGTTTGCTTATGTTCAAAGAAAAGAGGCGTGACGAAAAAGTGAGTAAACACAGGCTGTAATTGCATGGTTTTCCTAGCAAATCCTAGAACGCTACGAGGTCACAAAAGACTGTCAGATTACTGTAGGCTCTTTTTCCATTATATGTAACAGCGGGTCATAACCATTTTTTTTGGCTTCCCAGTGCACATAAAAGCCTAAAATCATGTTTACACTTGTTTTTTTTTTAAAAAAAGGAAATACTTTACCGAATGCTAACTTCACTTCAAAGCAAAGATCGCTTTCTGTGTTATACAGTTCATTAATAAAGTGATTTTCAGTAAGCTAGGTTGCGGGTTTTCATTGGGAATGCAGTAAAAGTACTTTTTAACACGAGGACGCCTCCTTTTAAGTGCTAGTTTGAGGGGGATAGTCAGAAATTTACCTAGGTTAAAAATTATTTTTACCCCTCCATCACCTAAAGATCTACCAAATTATGCCTTGGGATCTATCGGTATATCAAGATCGACCGTTGCCGACCCCTGGATAGACTATATGCAATGTTCGTTCTTGCTTTTATCACGTGCATTAAAACTGTACGCATTGGAGGATCGAGTGGCTCAGAGATGTGGCGTCCGCCTCTGATTCTAAAGGTACTGGGTTCGCTCTCAGTACAGGGAATATAATTGATGGAATTTTTTTTCAGAACCAGTGGTTTCTAATGATGTCATACTCTAGTGAGATCGGATGCCTGGCCTTCTCGGAAACGGGCGAAAAAAATAGGAGGTCCCGTGTGCATGTTGCGCATGTTAAAAATTCTTCAACAGTTGGAAATCGTAAAGAGTAGGCCATATGACCGCTGTCCAGGTAAAAATCTAAAATTAAAAACCTACCCACCACGAAAATATTTATAGAAAGTTTGAATCCTGTATACACACATTGGGATCATCGCAGGTGCTACGGATTTCGTGCACTGTACTGAAATCCTCCTTGTGTGATCTAAGGGAGGAGATCGGAGCATTGATGGAGTTGTCCATGTGCAATGAAAATGGTCCTTACAACCAAAACCAAAACAAACTTGCGCATTTTGCGACGATTTCTCTTAATGGAAAAGGGAAAAACCTCATCACTGATGAGAGCTGAAATGTTAGGATATTTTTTAAGGTTTAATCTTAGCAAAGAAAAGTTTGAAGGAAATGAATTTTCAAGGTAACCGCGATGCCCCGGATTTAACGGCTTAAAACTCAAGGATTATGTCTGCGCGAAGGAAGGTTTAATCTTTAAAAATCTTGAATTCGTGACTTTATCCGTTCCTTCCTGTCAATCCACAGCTTATTAAAAAATGTCTTGGGATGTAAATTCAACGGCTTTCAGCGGATGGCACATAGAATAACCAGACCACGCGGTCTTTTTTATATATGGACATGCGCTCTAATATAACCGACAAAACCTGTGTCTAAGTTGAACGGAACTCGCCTTCCAAAAAGCGGCAACAAAAAAAAGATGACCGATTTGGACGTTATGCACACAGTATGCTTGCCCCGTATGGTTCCCGGTTGTCTCTGATCAGACAAAACAAAATTAGAAATACTATACCCTCAGGCAATTTGTACAAGGCGTATGAGGTTAAGCATAGACTGGCAACCTCATCATATAAAATGAGTTACCACAGAAACCACTGCTGTAAGAACATGTGACTGCTTCATGTTGGCTTCCTGACAAGGATACTAGCTGCAATAGTGGGTCTATGCTCAGTATGAAGTAGAAAGCAAAATGAATGAATAAATACAGTATGCTTGGCCATACAGGTCATAATTTATATTCTTATTAACTAGATGGATGCGAGTCATGGGCAAGGACTACAGCCTATTAAAGCCTGATCTAAACCTCAGAAATGAGGTATCCGAGGAAGGTGGTTGAAGTAACAAGAATAGACATGGTCCGCAACCAGACGATACGTCAAGGCCTAATATCCTACCCCCTGCAGACCCAAGTAGAACAGTCCCGACTGAGCTGGTTTGGCCATGTCTGCAGAATGGGAGAAGATCGGCTACCACGGCAAGCATGGGAAACTAAGAGCCAGGGATCCAGACCTCCAGGACGACCCAAAGTCCGCTGGGAGGACAACATTTGACAATCTTTGAAGGACCGAGGACTAGAATGGAACCAGACCAGGAGGAAGACAGCCGATAGAAGTCTGGCGCTCTCTCTTCCAAACCTCTACACCTCACGGTAGAAATGGAAAGACTAAGTAAGTAACTAACTAGATTACCACTTGTAGTTCCCGGGGGTCTCCGAAGAGACACAGAAAGAATAGAACTACTGCACCCTCATGTACTTCGTACATGGAGGCTAATATGAGGTTACACATAGGACGGGCAAACTCATCATGTTCAACTAATATCCACAGAAATCACCGCTGCAATAGCATTTGGGGGGAGGATCCATAAAAGACGTCCACAAAATTATGGCATTTTTTAAACCCTGCCCTCCACATGTTCACCTCTGTCCACTTTTGATTGACACCCCCCCCCCCCCCCCACCCCACCCTCCACCCTTGTGGACGTCCACATAAGCTTAAATTTTTAATCACCTACCTATATTTTAAACGTAGTTTAGTTCTATACAATACATCATTTGTGTACAGATAACTCTATTTAATTATGTGAAACACGAGTTCCTAAATATTGCACATTACATAGTAACATACAAGTCTCAACTCAGTGTTGCGTACAACTGAAACAGTTTTAGCTTAATATCTTACAGTAAGTAACAAAAAAAAAAACCCCCGCTAAACCTACGTAAATTCGCATAGAAAAGAATCTAATTATGAAATCACAATGATTGTGATGTCGGTTCCCAGAGAGTTAATACGAGGGTTGTTTGTTCCAGAGAACAGGAGCATAGAAGTTAAAACCTCTTCGTATTAGAGATTTTGAGTCTAGAAGGACTGGAAGGCCTGGCAAGAGGAACAAAATCCGAAGAACGTTTATCTGGGTTTAGCTGGACAGTAAGAAGCTTTCGATGATAAGAGGGTTTGTTACTCTTGATAGATTTGTGTGTGAGTGAGAGTTGCCATGTGGTTTGTGAATTGGACGTCCACTTTCAACTTAAATACACCCCCCCCCCTCCCCCCATGTCCACTTTTCACATACACCTCCCTCCCCCCTCTCCAGTGGACGTCTTTTATGGAGAGCCCTTTGAATGCTTAATGAAGGTTTCCCGCAAAAGAACAAGCTACAGTGGTGGCTCCACCATGCTGCTTGTTTGTCTGTCCCTGACGAAGGCCTTGTGACTGCAACGTAGGTTTTTTCCTTGTCCTGTCTCGTAGTAAGACGTATTACTATTTGTGTTTTTGTGTGTGTTTTCTGCATAAAGAGCGCAAAGAATAATAATAATGATGACAAACTAGATTTCTTTTAAATAAGAGGTTCTAATGGCAGAGGAAAGCATGTAGAGACGAGTTGTTTTCTTCACAGACGCGCTGTCAGTTGTTGCAACGCTGAGGAGTCAGAATAAGGCAGATCTGGATGACCTAAAAGTAGTGCTCCACAAGCTAAATCAATGATTCAAAAGAGTTGTGATATAAAGGATCCCATCTCATTGTAACATCCCCGGCAATGAAGAGGCTGACAAATTGGCAAAGTAAGGCGGAAAGCTACTTCAACCTGATACAAGCATAACTTTCGAAGAAGCAAAGAGTTTTATCAGAACCAGATACAGATACGAATGGGATGCAGAGCATCCTGGACACACAAACAATGATGAATTTTACCAACTCAGTAGATGAGAACAAGTGATAATCTTCAGACTTCGCATGGCTGCAATTGACTGGAATATCATCTTTTCAACAAGCTGAAACTGGGAACTGCCGATGAGTGTAAATGTATGTCGTGTGAAATTCTAATCCACATATATAAATTAAAAAGTAAATGTAAAGCCTAACAAATAACTTCAATAAAAGGAAAGAAGAATGGTAAAGAACAGTGCTGTCACAATGACTGTACTCGAAATCCCCTTGTTTTCTACTTCGTCTGCAAATTGTAACGTTTCACGTTGATAGTAAAAGCCTACTGCATCACTACACGCTTTCTTCAATAAAACGTGTACTGCCTTTCTAAGAAAAACCTTGAGATACGCAAGCTGACCTATATTGAATATTCCATTCATGTCATTTTATACACTAAGTTACCATAAACGAACGGACAGATGGACTTAGGATAGAAAGAAAGGGAGGGCTGAAAGCCGGGACGCATACAACACTAAACACGCGTCTCGCTATACAATTAAAGTCATCACGCGTGTAAGGCCACAAGCACTAAATTTTTTTTCAAATCGACAGTGATAAAAAACACTACCCATACGAGAGTTAGGTTTTAAAAACCTGAAAAACGCTTATTAGGAAACATGACATTATACTGTTTTATGTCTGAAAACATGACAGTACACCAGACACCATAAAGTTTGGAAGTGAGGAGGTGGCAACAGCACGACTATCCTAGAAGAAAATGCATATTTTGAACGCAGCCACTTAGCTCCTTTAAATTTGTATATTTGGGTTCCTTAGGACTTGCTGACAAAGAATATGTTAAACGTTACGCAAATAGTCTAGGAATTAACAAATTATAGCCAAAAGAAATAGTGAGGGTGTCAGACAACACCAAAATCAGAATCGCTCAGTGGCAGATTTTGACACCACCATTGTACGGGAAATAGGTCCCCATGTTAAATCCTATTTGATTGGAGCGCAGTAAATGTAAGGCTAAACACGATTAGTCGGGCTACAAATACTATCTTTTGTTGTTAGGGGAGACGGAAGGAAGGGTACTTTTTTTTCAAACGCTTGTGTAAACATGGCTCGATTGGTTAGACCCGCCAATATAGTCAATTAGGAGCGTTAGTTCAGTACCACATTTTTCAAATAAACTTACTAAAGAACCAGTGCGTTGAGCGCCAGTGCATATTTTTCTAAATAAAAGCCTGGGACATCGGCAGATCGAAATTGTGCTATATTTATTGCCAGTCAACGTAACTGTGTATTATTCCATGAATTGTGGTAAGCTTGATATATTCAATATCTTTTTAATGAAAATTGAATGGAAATTGATAATTTATGTCTGTATATGTGTGTGGTTCAGTAGCGAACATGAGGCAAAGCCTATATAGTGCTCCAACCTGAACAGAAGGTGTCAGAGGAAAGTAAAACTACATGGAATTGCCAAACAGTACACTGACACCTATCTTATTGACTAGAAAGAAATAATGCTGGAATTACAGAGGCGTAGTAACCATTAGGGAGGAGTATACTGATGTCAATTGTTTCAGATGAAGATAGCAGTTGGCCTACCGCTCTGAACTCAGTGTTTGTTATGTATTGTGTTCAGTCTGGAAATAGATTATAAATTAGTTATGAAGTTGGAGGTACAACCTTCTTGTTTCAGGGACTGTGGTCCTAAAGTTATTGAGCAGCACCTGGTCTGAGCTTTGCTCAAACTGGAGGCTGACAGCATACTCCTGGGTCCAGATAGCGACTAGTGAGGTGTCTCCAGAACACAGGGGAGCAATCGAGCAGAGGAGTCTTTTCCTGCCGCCATCACGAAAGTTAAGCCTCTGTGGCCAGTGGAGCTCAACATTATGTGTCCCCTCAAAAATTGACATTTTAGTAAAAAAGAGGGACAATACCTTGTTTAAATTGACAGGAACTGTGAACTTTTTCCCCATACTATTTCCAAGATAAACAAACACTTGAAGTCATGATGACAAATAACAACATAGCTTGAAAAACAAAACCAGTATTACCTCATAGTACTACTACACAACTGACACACATAGGATAATACTAATACAATATGTCACTACTAAGTTCATATTTATAAATTATGTACATATAAATTGTGATTACATTTGATGGTAATTCCTGGTTCACTGTGTAGTTGAATCAGGATATATATTAGTGAAAGTAATTAATACATATATATTTGAAACTTTACCAGTGATTCATTTAAGATAGTCTTATAGAGTGTTAAATGTGTGTGAGTGTCACAGTGTTGTCAAGTGCGGTGGAATAAATTAAATTGTTTATCTGTCTGTTGTTGTTGTGACTTACACTTCATCATTTACATAACCCTAGACATTTAACGTAGTCATCACAATATTCCAGAATAATTCTGACTGAGGTATAAATGTGGTAGCAAGTAAGGTTATCTGTAAAACACTACATCTATTAGATACAGATACCTTCACAGCTGATCTCAGTCAGTACACTAAGTCCCCTATAAATATTTATAACATCCCACTTTACCACATATATTGGGGTCTCGCTCCCGGGATTTTGAATCTTTCCCTATTAAAAATATTGGGGGTAATTCACTTCAGGGAATAATAGAAATTAAAAAGGTATCCTTGGGTGAAAATAAATAACGTTGAGCTCTCAGTGCCTGTGGTGTCTTTGGATAAGTAATATCAGATTGTATTGTTTAGTTAGACATTATATAAATTTACCTGTTAGAAAATGGCGGACCTGGCCAAATTTCGATCTGCTGCTGTACAGACTGCGAAAGAGTTAGGAATGGACGGGCAAATTATGATTGCTTATGTCACTGCTGAATGTGACAAATATATTGAACGGGAAGAAAGAAGATTAGAAAAAGAGGCCGAAAGAAAGTTAGAGGCTGAGGCTAAGAGGTTGCAGATTGAGGCTGACAAAGAGGCTAAAGCATTGGAAGCCGAGGAAAGAAGACAGGCTGCAGAAAGAGAAGAGAAGAAATTAGCTGCAGAAAGGGAAGACAAGCGATTAGCTGCAGAGAGGGAAGCAGAAAAGGAGGAGAAGAGATTACAAAGAGAACATGAGTTACGACTAAGGGAGTTTGAGTTTCAAGGCCATGCTCCTGAAAATGGTGCCAGTCCCTTTACCTCTGATGCCACTGCTAGCCAGGGAGCCTCAACCTCGGCTATGAATTTTCATTTAGATCATTTTGTTGAGAAAGACGATGATATTGAGAGCTATCTAAATAGATATGATCTATTGGCTACCACATATGGGTTAGAGAGAGAAAGGTGGAGCTTAAAGTTATCTCAAGGGCTTCGTGGGGCAGCTTATGAAGTTTTTGCCAAAATGAGCAGAGGTGATCAAGAAAATTATGACATGCTAAAGCAGGCTCTTTTGTTAAGATATGAAAAGAACGCAGAATTTTATAGGAAAAAATTTAGGAATGCTAAACTACTGTCAGGTGAAACCTATCACCAGTTCTCTGCACGGTTAGAGACATACTTGGAGAAATGGACTTCTCTGGGGAAAACCCAAGATCTTAAGGAAATGGTCCTTACAGAACAACTAAGAGAGTCCATGGCTCCAGACCTGAGAAAGTTTCTCATGGAACAAGGTACAGAGAGGCTGGGTGAGTTGCTAAATGTTGCAGAAAGGTATCAAGCGGCTCAGGCAGAGGTATCAGGTAATAAAAAGAAACAGGTAGAAAATTTTAGGGCACCACAGAACTTTAATAAATTTGATCCTAGAGATCAAAACAAAGGTAAGCACCAATTTGATAGGCCACGGTATGACAATAAAAATAAAACCCCACAATTCGATGAAAGGAAATATGATGAAAGAAAATCTTTCAACCAAAACAGGAGGTGGTGTAAAAATTGTAAGATGAACAATCATTACACTGACAATTGCAGAAGGAACCCTATAGTTATGGCCACCCTTCAGGTCAGGTCAACCTCAAGACAGGAGGAGGATATCCTGATAGATACCACTCCAGAAGAGATGAGGAAGGCACAGGCTGGGGATAAGACCCTCAAGCCTTGTGTTAGGAAATTGTCAACTTGTCATACAACTCCAGGCAAGGGAGATTTTTACATGAAAAACAAGTTGATTTACAGGAAGGCCGGAACTAGATCCAATGGTCATGGACAGTTGGTTCTTCCAAAGGCATATAGGGCAGACTTAATAAGGAGCCTCCATGTGAAACAAGATGGGGACCATGAGAAAATAGGTACCATCATCCAAAAGGTGGCTCACTATTATTATTGGCCCAAGGCAAGGTGGGACATTGAGAATTTTGTAGAAAGGTGTAGCATAGCACATGAGGGAACACCCACAAGTGGGAACATTGATCAGGACCTGGACACGCCACGGGGCAAACTTAGGCCTGACAATACAAAGAAAAATAAATTTGATAAAGTGGACCAAATGGAATGGGAAGCCCCTTTTCACGGACAAGCTTCAATTAACTGTTTTACAATGGCCACTATGCAGAGAATGCAAAAATATGTCTTACCCCAGGATAAGCCGAAAATCCCTCAATCGGACTTATGTAAACTGGAGGAAGAGGATGTAGAGAGGAAATCTCTCATCCAGAATTCTAAGTGGGGAGAAAGCCCCAAGAGAAGAATTGGTAGCGGTCGTTTTGTGCATGATAATTCTGGGAAGAAAAATCATCACTATAGCGCTTCGAGTGGAAGAGACCATACCGGTGCATGGACAAATAGGTCCACAAAATTAAAGGTCCATATGTAGCGCTGTTAAGAACGTGGACTGATGAAAAGGCAGAGGAAAATATTACATCCTCATACCAATATGTGAATGAGCTGACCACTCGTTTAAAAACTGGCTGGAAACTTGCCAATGAAAATTTGAGACAAGCCAGGAAGAAACATGCTGCCTATTTTAACAGGAAGGCTAAAGACAGAGATTTGGCTGTGGGAGAGAAGGTACTGCTTCTTCTACCCGGTAGTCAAAATAAGTTACAAATTGGATGGCAAGGTCCATATACAGTTCTAGAGAAGGTGTCTAGAACCAATTATAAGATAGATAAGAAGGGGAAAGAAAAAATCTATCATGTGAATCTCCTGAAGAAATATTTGGAAAGAGAACATCAGGAAGAGACACACTTGTTGACCTTGTCCATTGCAATGGAGATAAAAACTAACCACTTTCATCATTTGAATATCCATTACATCCCTGTGAGACAGCGGCACAGGTGAAAATCAGTACACATTTAACGAAAAATCAGAAAGAGAGAGTGCAACAGGTTCTAGATAATCATACAGAGGTGTTAACGGACAGACCGAGGCATACAAACTTATTGGAATATGATATGAAACTGATAGATCCCACACCTGTCTGTATGAAACCCTATTCGATTCCTTTTGCTAAGGAGAAAGCTTTGAAGGAAGAGATAGACTATTTGTTGAAGGAAGGAATTATTTCACACAGTGAATCTTCGTATAGTTCCAGTGTTGTACTCTTAAGGAAACCCTCTGGAGAACATAGACTCTGTATAGATTACAGGAGACTGAATGCTATTACAGAAGGACAGGTGGATCCATTGCCGGATACAAATCAGTTGTTTGACAGGCTAAATAAAGCTAAATATTTCTCAAAAGTGGATCTGAGTAAAGGATACTATCAGATTCCAGTAAAGCCTGAGGTTAGACCATACTTAGCTTTTAGTACCTCAGAGGGACACTATGAGTTTAACAGATTGCCATTTGGATTGAAGAATGCGCCTAGTGTCTTCTCTAGAATGATGAGAAAATTATTGGACCCTCTGAATAATCCATGCATCACAAATTTTATGGATGATATCCTTATAGCAACAGAAACATTTGAGGAACACATTGACTCTCTGAATATGCTGTTTAATCGACTTAGAGAAGCGAATTTAACAGCCCGACCAACCAAATGTTGCGTTGGATGTAAAGAGTTAGAATTCTTGGGACACACAGTCCATCAGGGAAACATGACCCCTGACCCCAAGAATTTAGAGAAACTAAAGAATGCCTCGAGACCACAAACCAAGAAAGACGTGAGATCCTTTGTCTCATTATGTGGTTTCTACCAAAAGTATATCAAAAAATTTAATTCCATATGTGCACCGTTAACTGATTTGACCCGTAAAGGAAATCAAGATCGAATTACATGGACACCACAATGTGAATTAGCTTACCAGGAATTGAAGGAAAAGCTCACAAGCAAACCTATTTTGAAATTACCTGACTTATGTCAAGAATTCATTGTAAGGACGGATGCCAGTAATATTGGGTTAGGTGCGACTCTGCTACAGAAATCAGATGCATTGGATGGGGAATTAAGCCCAGTGGCATATGCTAGCAGAAAGTTGAATAAAGCTGAAACCAATTACTCAACTAGCGAAAAAGAATGTCTTGCAGTAATATGGGAGATAAAGAAATTCAATATTTATCTGTATGGGAAGGCATTTAAGGTGCAAACGGATCACAAACCCTTGTCGTTTCTAGCGCAGGCTAGACATGAAAATTCTAGATTACTCCGTTGGTCATTACTGATGCAGCCATTTGAGTTTAGCATAGAGTATATATCTGGAAAGACAAATCTGGGAGCGGATTTTTTAAGCCGCCATCCGTGTGATGATAATCACCGTAAGCCCCAGAACTAATAATACATTTCTCTATGTGTATATAGAATTATAGACTGACATATAACGTCTGTTTTAAGAGGGGAGAATTTGTCGTGAAACATTCTAAATCCACATATATAAATTAAAAGGTAAATGTAAAGCCTAACACATAAATTCAATAAAAGGAAAGAGAAATGGTTAAAGACCCGTGCTTTCCAATAGCGTACGCCTGTGTTAATAGAACGTCATGCTAGTTGAACAATAATAACCCCTGTTTTATGCTTCGTCTGCATATTCTCACGCTTTCACGTTGATAGTAAAGCCTACTGCATCACTACACGCTTTCTACAATAAAACGTGTACTGTATTTCTAAGAAAACCTTGAGCTAGGCACACTGCGTAATGACCTAAATTAATACTTCCATTAATTTCATTTTATACACTACGTTAACATAAAGGGAAAGACAGATGAACTTAGGATAGAGAGAGGGAGGGCTGAAAGCAGGAACGCATGCAACACGAACACGCGTCTCGCGATATACAATTAATGCCACCCTCCCCGCGCGAAAGGCCAGAGGCACTAACTTTTTTTCAAATAGACCGTGATTAAAAACACTACAACTACGAGAGTTAGGTTTAAAAACCTGAAAAACGCTTATTAGGAAACATGACATTATACTGGTTTAGTTTTGAAAGCCTGACAGTACAGCAGACACCCTAAAAGTTTGAAAGTGAGGAGGTGGTAACAGCACGACTATCCTATAAGAAAATACATATTTTGAACGCCGCCACTTAGCTCCCTTAAAACTTATATATTTGGGTTCCTTAGGACTTGCTGACAAAGAATATGTTAAGTGTTACGCAAATAGTCTAGGAATTAACAAATTATAGCCAAAAGAAAATAGTGAGGGTGTCAGACAACACCAAAAAATAATCGCACAGTGGCATGTTTTGAAACCACTATTTTACGGGAAATGGGCCACCATGTAAAATCCTATTTGATTGGATAGAAATAAATGTAAGGCTAAACACGATTAGTCGGACTACAAATACTAATCTTTGTTGTTAGGGGAAACGGTAGTAAGGGTACTTTTTTTGAAAAGCTGTGTAAACATGGCCCGATTGGTTAGACCCGCCAATATAGTCAATTAGGAGCGTCAGGTCAGTGCCACATTTTAAAATAAACTTACTAAGAAACAGTGCGTTGAGAGCCAGACCATATTTTGCTAAATAAAAGTCTGGGACAGAGGCAGATCGGAATTTGTGCCATTATTCATCGCAAGTCAACGTATCTGTGTATTATTTCCATGAATTGTGGTAAGCTTGAAATATTTGATATCTTTTTAATGAAAATTGAATGTAAATTGATAATTTATGTCTGTATATGTGTGTGGTTCAGTAGCCAACATGAGGCAAAGCTCCAACCTGAACAGGACGTGTCGGAGAAAAGTAAAACTGCATGGAATTGCCAAACAGTACACTGACACCTATCTTATTGACTAGAAAGAACTAATGCTGGAATTGCAGAGGCGTAGTAACCATTTAGGAGGAGAATACTGGTGTAAATTGTTTCAGATGAAGCTAGCAGTTGGCCTATCACTCTGAACTCAGTGTTTGTTATGTATTGTGTTCAGTGTGGAAATAGATTATAAATTAGTTATGAAGTAGGAGGTACAACCTTCTTGTTTCAGGGACTGTGGTCCTAGTTATTGAAGCAGCACCTGGTCTGAGTTTTGCTGAAATCCAGAGGCTGACAGCATACTCCTTGGTCCAGATAGCGACCAGTGAGGTGTCTCCAGAACACAGGAAGCAATCGAGCAGAGGAGTCTTTTCCTGCCGCCATCACGAAAGATAAGCTTCTGTGGCCAGAGTAGCTCAACATTATGTGCCCCCTCAAAAATTGACATTTTGTTAAACACAGAGGGACAATTAATTGGTTCAAATGACAGGCACTGTGAACTTTTCCCAATACTATTTCCCCGATAATCAAACACTTGAAGTCATGATGAAAAACAACAACCAAGCTTGAACAAAACCAGTATTACCTCATATTTTACTGCACAAATTACACACATAGAATAATAATAATAAACTGTGTACATAATACTTGTAATTACATTTGATTGTGATTCCTGGTTCACTGTGTAGTTGAATCAGGATACCCATTATTGAAAGAATTAATACATATATTTTTAAACTTAAACACTTGACTCATTTAAGATAGTCTTATAGAGTGTTATATGTGTGTGAGTGTCACAGTGTTGTAAAGTGTTGTGGAATAAAATAAATTGTTTATCTGTCTGTTGTTGTTGTGACTTACACTTCATCATTTTCATAACCCTAGACATTTAACGTAGTCATCACAATATTCCATAATAATTCTGACTGAGGTATAAATGTGGTAGCAAGTAAGGTCATCTGTAATACACCACACTTATTAGATACAGATACCTTCACAGCTGATCTCAGTCAGTACACTAAGTCCTCTATAAATATTTATAACATCCCATTTTACCACAGACCCCTAGAGTTTTGGACCTAAAAAGCTACCAAAATGAATGACCCGATTATAAGTCGAAGTATGAAAAATGGTGCCTCAATGTTGAATTTACGAAAATTTAGAATTTTTTTCTTCAAAGCTGCTGGTAATTTCTGAGCAATTTTTGTTTGTTGGCGAAGATGCAGCGAAAAGAGGCTAATAAAACCGCACACCATCCTACAGAAGAAAGATATTTCGTACTTTCTGGCATGTTGCAATATTTTTCACTCCTTTTCAGTTGAAGGGCGCGAATTCATATTGATCCTTGAGTATCGATGCAACAATTTTGCCGCAGAGTTAAAACCCATTCATTTAGTTCTTCTTCAAGAGCTGGAAACCACGAGGTGTTCTCTCTCCGTCGTAGTTTAGTTTTTCGACATATCTTGCACACCGTGTGACGTGTCTTCTGTTTTACCTGAATTTCTATCGACCCGGTGACCAATTAAGTCAGCCGTGCAGTTACAGTTAGCCTTAAAGTTTATGTTCGGTTTAGCATGTCTAAATCTACCCAGCTCTAATCCTAACTACTAACGACATGACTGTCTTAATTAGCCACCAAAAGGAAAACTAACCAAGGTAGATTTTTGGCATGTAAGGTATTTTTATTCTACAATCATCACTCGCCATACAGTGTTACAGTAAGCAGATGGCCGTAATCTCCGACGTTTTGCACATATGCAAATGCGCAAAGCATGCGCTCTTATCTACTTCTGCAATAATAATTCCTGCTGCAATTACTATTTAACCCTAAACATCAACTATTACCCGCATTCCTGCGATACGAATTCATACACATTATTCCATCACAAATAATACTGTGCAACACACTAATTTAATCAAAGTCGGTATAAAAAAAAAAATTTACTGCTTGGCTATTTTTATCAAAGTTTATCAAAAACATAGCCTTATTTTAATATTTTGAATGATTTAATTAAATAGCGCCTAATCTCAACGATGCAGATCCTCGATGTTGAAAAATCAAAAATGTAAAAAATTAGTTCATATAATAACCTACATAAACCCTATCCTTAACAGCTTATACACAAGCACCCTAAACCCATCATATGTTTCCAGCTTGATACACAACAAACCCATAAGCTTATACACAAATAATATCGTGCATAAAAGAACACTCATATCGCACTAAAAAATAATAACAAATGATTATCACACCACCTACAGAATCGATGTTGAAGCAACTACCTTAGTAATCTACACACAGGCCTATTACACGGCGTCGCATGTTTTGTGGTTCCATCGTCAATGGTTAGGACGCATATAAACAAAGTTACTGGTTAACATTAACACTAACCCTGAAGCTTTCCCAACCTTTTTGATACATAATAAATCTAATAAAAAAAAAAAGAAACCGCAAGATAACATCGTACGATAAAAGTAAAATACAATAAGCTTCCAACTTACTCATTATGAATCCGTAATTGAATTCTTATTTTACTTCGAATCCCTAAAAATAGACATTTGGGCTAAAGACGATACACCTCCCAATGGTGTTTAATTTCACCCCTTGCAAAGATTCTTTTATTTAACGCAAGTCACAACAAGTTTTTTTAATCGATTCCGAATTCCCGCATCGCATTGGAATTACCATGGCTTTCGCAAATTCTGTCACTTTCAGCTTAAAGTCAGCTTCGTAATTAGTACGATTTCTTTTCAAACTCATTGATATAGTACCATCGGGACAATTTTTTTTTTTCTAAATGCGGATGTGTTTTCAACAGCTGTGCGTGCCAGTAAACGCACGACAGGAAGTACCGAAATCATAACCGACATGTTTTATTTATTGATCGTTTGTATCCGTATCGAGTGTATCTTTTTATTTTAATAGTAACATCAATTAACAGCTTAATAAAATTGATTTAAACATTTTTGATTGAAATTAACACAGTGTGGCGTGTGTTCGATACGACCTTAGATAAGAATTAAGAGTCGCAGTAAAAAGGGCTAAGGGTTATGCTTAGGTTTAGGAATCCTAAACCCAACCGTAAACCATAACCTGAATCCTAACCCTAACGACGTTGGCGGCTTACAAGGGCGACATCGAAGAACATGTCCCAATGCTCTTAATATCAACCCATTTTTAAATGTACTACTTAAGATATTTTGTTAAAAAATATTAAATGATACAGCAATTTTATATCTGAAGGATACTAATATGAACGGGAAGGGCGGGGACAGCACTGACCAGTTTCACAAATTTTTTTTTTTTTTTTACTCGACTATAAGTCGGTATGGCCTTTTTAAGGTCAAAAACGGGAAAACGTTTACAACTTATACTTGCGGATATACGGTATGCCCAGTGCCTTCATGTCTCTCTTGCACAATTCTTTGAACCTCAGCTGCGGTCGCTCAACTGTTCTTTTGCCATTTCCAGTTGTCCGTAGAAAATATCTTTAGGGATGTGACCATCTTCTATGCGGCGGACATGGCCAAGCCAGCGTATTCTGCGCAGTCTAAGCAATGTATACTTGCTTTGAATGCCAACATGTGACAGCATGTTGACATTTGCCATTTTTTCCTTCCACGAAATACCAAGAATGCGGCGCAGACACCGTAGATGGAAGTTATTGAGCCTTCTTTCTTCTTATAAAAGTTCATCCTTTATTATGGCTGTCTTTTTGACATCGTTTATATCATGCAGATTTTCTGATAGTCCATTCAACATAGTCCGGATGTTTCAACATCCTAATCTGATAGTCGGTTTCTTTCTATCATTTTTATATTTTCTTATTATTGCTTGATGGAAAATGTTCTGTCCACAGTTTGGGTTAGCCCCTAATCTCCATGCACCCAATGGGGAAAGCAGACAGTGGCCAGACAGCACCTAAGCGGGCGGTAACTATCCAGTGTGATTCTAGAAGCTCTCCCGCTGTTGGAAGTAGCCTCTGGCGATATGTCCTAACCATATGGGCAAAATGCGTATAACCGGTAACTGCGACTTCCCGTGTTGTGCCGACACCATCGGGAGAAGCGCGAGCTTGGGCACAGTTATATGGAGATCAAGCTGTTGCCCACGCAGCATGTTCCCCCTCTCCACGTAGCCGGTAGGTCCAAAGGAACGGCAGTAGCTGATACAGTTTAGTACCAGTCACGTCGCAGGAGTTGCCAAAATAATGTCAAATCAACATTAAACTGCCTTAGGGGCTGACTCCGGATTTATCCTCAGGGTTTACTCCTAAAGCCTTTTCCTTAAACGGATAATCCCGCAAGGCAGCAGAGGTTTGAGTTCGGAAAGGGGGGGGGGGGGGGGGGGGTGGTAAGGGGGGGCCCAGTTAGGTCATGACTCCCAAGTGTCACCTTCCTGTTGATTTTTCTTCCCTCTAAAAATGGAAATTCAAATCAGTCCATCTGGTTTGCAATTTTAAATTTGGCTACTTCCTCCTGATTTGCCAACTTGAGGTGTTTGTGAAATTATCAATCTACTATTATGAATTCCATAGCTAGTCGAGTTGATCCACTGTCGGAACAATGCCTTTTCTTCAGTTCTCCAAGCCTTTTAAGTGTTTTTTTCTCGACTGTCCCATTAGACAAGGATTTCTTAACCTTTTGTATGTTATAGACACCTTTGATTGTTCTGTGAAGGCTATGGACACTTTTGGTTTTCCGATGAAGCCAATAAGCCTTTTCTGGAAACAAAATATACATAAAAGCATAATTAAAAATTATATTTTAAATTTTAGGTTATGTACACGAGAATCCATTCACGGACTCACAAGAAACCCTGCTTCAGGCATAATTGTTTCAGATTATACGGTGAGGTGGCCACTAGAAAAGCTCTTGCACCGACGTCTGCAATTATGACCATTTGCTGTGAAACTCTCATGTTTTAAATCTGTGACCCGATCATTATACCTGGCCATTTTGAAAGTGTGCTACTCATCTAATCTAGATTCAAATGGTGCTGTCTGCTCAATCATTATAATCTGGAGCGACGATGAAGAATGTAAGACTACATTTGGTCGTCTTCGAGACTTCCTACTGAGTTCGGTGTATGTCCTTTGCCCGTGTAGATCTACTGCTATCTCTCAGTCATTTGCACAATCAAAAATATTTGGTTAGCTAATATGTTTTTGGTTTATTTTCGGAGTTACGGTACATCGAAACTGTCATTAATCTTAAGTTACTTGAAATTACTGATTTTAGAATATGTATGTTTTTAAATTTAATAAAAATAACAATTACAGATTAGTTTTATTTAAAAAACATTCCAAATTTGAATTTAAATGGTAGACAATATGTAATAACTTATTAGAAATGATGTTATGAAACAAATGATAGCATTTGAATATATTATTTGCAGACCAAATTATTTCGATCCACTACATTTTTTTTTAATTTGCGGAATATTGTTTTTGATTTGTCACATAAAGCAGTCGATAGAAAGCAAGGATTATCTATTAAAACGAGCAAGTATCCCGTCAAAATATGACGAGATTTTCTTGGTATATGTCATGAAAAGTTTAACTACAAAGATCAAAAAAAAAAGAATATTGCGAATAAGTTAGGCCCATATTTTCTTGACCATCGGCACACTAGGGGTGATGTGGTCAGCATCACGCCGGCCGCCTTAACCTTCCAAGAGCTGCTCTGGTACCCAGTTCATGAGGCTGGGTCGACCCCGGAACCGTTTGCGGTCTAAACAATCCCACCTCAACTGGGGATCGAACCACGGACCACTGAGCTAGGAAGCCAGTGCACTAACCACTGCGCCAACGCGGTTTTACAAAGATTCAATGTAGTTGAAATTGACAAGCAGCAGAAAGAGCCCAGCACAGTTATTTCTCGTCATATTTTCCGGGGACAGTATAATAAGTTGGGGGCAGTTTCCTACTTAGGGCCACGTGGGGCACTTCCCACGTGGGAAAAAAATCGGTGGGGGGGAATTCACGCTTGTGAAAGGAGGGAGGCACAAGGTGATAACTCGGAGTCTGCATCATATCATGGCCATGATCGTCCGCGTGATGTCATGGCTATGATCGTCTGCATTAAAATCTCAAAAGGTTGAAGACGTCTGCACTGATAACGTACCGTTTTGCTTAAGACTGCCTCAGTTGTGTTTCTGTGTATGCGCGTACGCGACTCGTGTGTGATACAGTCTACATACACACGTACATACATACATCATTCATGATAATTTTTTCTTTTCATACCCGACGGAGTGTCGAGCCACCAGTACAGCTGGTTCCTGGCAGGAAATCTGCAAAAAAGCATTCATGTGCTATTGTAGCGATAGTTTATGTAGCAGTCAGTTTGACATATGAGATTGCCAGCGCCATGCACAACCCCATGTTAGTGGTCTCTTACGACATGCGTGAGGCTGCAGTAGCGTTATTCTTTGTTTTTTTCATAAGAAATCTCCGGTAGTTACGACCATACACATATTTAAGACTAATGGACACAGAGTGACGAACAGATGTAGACGCACAGACATACACACAGGCAGATTAGATGAACAGACTGACATACTTCATATATATATTTAAAAAAATTTTTAAATTCAGTATAAAAGTTCTTTGATGACTTCTTCTAGAGTCTCGCTTCCTCGTTGTGATTGACGCGATCGTCTCTTCCTCTTAGCATCTGCAGCTCGTTTTGCAGCCATCTTATCATTTTGATCCATAATAATAAGTCTGCAACACTTTACATTAAAATTTTCTCTTGAAGAAACAATCAAAAACTTACATTTTAAGGTTATTTTTAACAAAATGATGAGTTAAATCCGTTTCCGGAATGAAACTGGGTTATACACCGACTTTTCTTCGTTGAGTGTTACTATTTTCGGGAGAGTACATATAAGGGAAACAATACAATTAATGTCTAACTTTCAACCACAGTTGCATCCCTTAGATGTGACCAAGTACAAACGGCGAGAATTATGGATTTTGATGATGATTGATGATGATGATGATGATGATGATAGAGAGGGTGAAGCTCGTGTAATAATGTGCTGGTCTATACGTCACAACTGTAGATGTGCACGATAGAGGCCGGGAGAAAAGCATGATCACATGACCATGAAATGCATGACACAAAGCTGTGTAGTTCAGCTGTCAGTCTCGGTCAGATCCTGTAGCACTTTCTCACCACTCTCTGAAAGTCCAGTCCCAACTTTCCGGACATGGAAGGTTACACAAGTAGGAAGAAGGCTGGTTATTAATCCATGCATGCCATAGCATGTGTTGACCACGCGAGCCTGCTACAAAAACCAAGGGCATTCATTCATTTTGGTTACCGAGACGTGTTGTTGTTTGATAATGGAACCCCATTGATATTGTACCCTTTCTAGTGAATCCATGCAAATCTAAGGCTGCCAAAAAATCCTCAACAGATTTGAATTAACATGTGCCCTGACGCTTGGTCATTGGAGTACCATAGACGCTAAACGCTGGACCAGCAGTCCTCACCTTTGTCTGTTGATTGTTAGGCCGTTTAGTTCCTCTGAAGTAATTAGATAACATTAATTCTTTTTCTTTTTTTTTTCATGTTTTAAATCCATTCTTTTTTTCTGTCTGCTCTGTCTTCTTTTGCCTCGTATTCGGCCTTCAAAAAAAAAAAAAAAAATATTTGGTAGCCCTTCGATCTTGATACGTGGTTATACAACTTCAGCTCTCGTCTCTTTATTGTTGTGAGAAGGTCTATATATATAGTCGGTCATAGAGAAACTCTGTGTGTCTTATCTGTTCCTTTGTCCTGCCATTCATGAATGATGTTCCGAGAATCTTTCTGTAGCGTTTCATTTCTGATGCATATATTCTTTTCTCTAAATTTGCTGCCACAGTCCAAGTTTTGCATGCATATTTGAATACTGATGTTATGAGATAGTACAGGAGTCTTTAGTTTGATTTGGAAAGATATAATATTCCATTTTCATATTGATTTAAGTTTTCCTAGGACCGCGGTTGTTTGAGCTGCTCTTGCTATGAACAAAACCCCACAAAGATATAAATAGTCCAGTTAAAACTTGAAACGTTGAAGGAAAAATGATTGTGATTTTAACCTGTTTTCGTCTTTATTCCCAACTGATGGTCTTAAAGTGGAGGAATTCAATGAGATTCCAGAGGTACTCTAGTAATCTGTTTTCACCGCTGCATTAAATTTCGTTTACTTCTATTTATCTTTCCATGTCGGCTTTTTTTTCTTTTTTTACCAATAATTTCTCCTTTACAATCTTATTTACCTACTTTACTTTTATCGATCCACTGTTTCTAGTGAAGCTTAAATTTGTACTCTTGAGATTAGTGGGTCGTATTGGTGCTACGAGCCCGTGTTGTTGTAGCATTTCTGTAATGTTATTTACCTATCTGTCTCTTCGTCTTTCCAGTGCCCTTAAACCGGATCTTCTACTGTTGCAGATATGTAATAGTAATTTATTGGGCTCCATTCTTATGAAATGGTCAAACCACTTACTTTTCGTTGGTTCTACGTGATGCAGGATGTAATTTCTACAATTTTCTAATGTCATAATTTCTCATTACGCTTCTCGTAGTAATATTAAATCGGATGCAGGATGTAGTTCATACAATTTTCTGATGTCATAATTTCTCATTATTCTTCTCGTAGTAATATTACATATGATGGAGATGGTCTTTGGATGTGGGGCAATACGTATGGTGATAAGCCTGCTATTTACTGGGGTGCAGCTGATGACGAGTTAAATCTATCTTTATGTACAATAAAACCTACTCCATGCTGATGTTTGGACTCATCTCCACTAAACCAAATTTTGTGACCATCATCCGTTATTGATTCACCTAATCCTGTCCATCTGACTTCTGTTAAGCCCAGGATGTCCCACGAGTATCTAACAAGTTCATGTGTTAGTTCTCTGACTTTTCCACACGCGTATAGCGTGCGTACATTCCAAGTTCCAACAACAAAACTTTCTCTAGGAAGTTTCAAAACAGGTGTTTGTACCCCATTCGCTGACTTAACACTCTCAAGGGCAACTCTCTTTGAGGCAACTGTTGGAGGTAAATTTGCACCTCTCAACATTCTGGAGGATGATATCAACTCAATCACAGAGAACATGAAAGACGTGCTCATTGAATCAGCAACAGAAATACTTGGTAAAAGAAGGAAAATAAACAAACCATGGGTTACAGATGACATTCTGAAGTTATGTGATACACGGTGGGAAATGAAAAAGGTTAAGAAAGAGGTTCATGAAGCAGCATGGCAATACAGTATGGTGAATAAAAATATTAGAAAGAAAATGAAACAGGCCAAAGAAAAATGGGTAGCTGATCAATGTGAATCCATTAATACGGGGCTAATAAAAGGTAACAGCAAGGCAGCTTTCGACACATTAAGAAGACTATCAAAACCCCAACAGCCCAGGGTAACTGTCATAGAAGATAGCAATGGGGCGCTGCTCAATGAAAAAACAGCTGTAATGAGGTGGACAGAATATTGTAAAGAATTATATAACTGTAAACTCGACACTGACTATAGCATATTAAACAACATTAAATGAGAAAAGAGGGAACTCTGAAATGCAACAATATTACGGCAAGAAGTGGAAGAGGCTATATGTTCGATGAAAGGAGGGAAGTCACCTGGTGTGGATAATATCCCAGCAGAGCTCTTGAAATATGGAGGACCAGATATAGTAAAAATCATGACAACAATTTGCCAGAAGATATGGAGTACAAAAAAATGGCCAAAAGAGTGGACGCAGTCATTAGTAATACCGCTTCCAAAGAAAGGAAATCTAAAAATGTGCAAGAATTACAGAACCATTAGCTTTATTAGTCATCCAAGTAAAGTGATGTTAAGGATACTTTTGAACAGAATAAAACAGAAATCAAAAGAAATCTTGTCCGAGGAACAGGCTGGCTTTAGACCAAAAAGAAGTACCTCAGAACAAATCTTCAATATTAGATTGCTGATCGAAAAACATCTCCAGCATCAACGCGATTTATACCATAAATTCATCGACTTCACAAAAGCCTTCTATCGACTCTGGCATGAAGGCTTATGGCAAATAATGAGAAAATTCTATTTTGATACCAACATCATATATATCATTGAAACACTATACAAGGACGCAAGCAGTGCTGTTTTTGCAAGCAATGACATTGGAGAATTTTTCAAAACAACTGTATTAGTTCGTCAGGGATGTATCCTATCCCCAGTGCTCTTTAATATATATCTAGAACATAATATGCAGAAGGCTCTCTACGATTATAAAACAACCATATCGATTGGAGGCCGACCTCTTTGCAATCTACGTTTTGCTGATGATATCGATCTTATTGCTGGAACAGAATCAGAACTTCAAGACCTTACCCCTAGACTGGAGAAAGTAACAAGAACGCATGGGATGGAAATTAACATAGAAAAAAGCAAGATATTGGTGAATAGCCATAAGAAACATGTTCCGACCAACATTACTGTAGTGGATTTGATGTTAACTGGTAAAATGTGAATTTCTGCAGATGTGAGGTCAAGCTGTGAAGGCCCCTGAGTCTAACAGATAATAGGGTTTGTGGTCTCAAGGTACCTTGCTGCTACCACCCTACGACCTCAACCTGCGACGTATTTTATCCTAAGTATAGTAATGGTGTATGTCTGTTATCTGGCCAGTGTCTAGGGTAATGTAAAATGTGCTGTAATAAAATGACAACAAATACACCTAAGAACTCTATGAAAAGTAATTAACAACACCCAGAGTTAAGTTTAAAATGTGAAATCTTTTTTACAATTTATTGTTCCAGTATCACAATTTTGTGTACACTGGAATATGGAAACTCAAAATGATAATTCAAAGTATTTACATAAAATTGATTCAATTTATAACTGAGTATATTATTTTTCCCAACTTTAATTAAATATGTCAATCTGGAACAGTGTCAATTTACTCTTGCTCCTATGAATGGGTATTGATTGAACGAACGTCTGTCTTCATCATAATCTGAATGATCTAATACACATTTAGGAAATGATAATACACATTTAGGAAATGAGAGTAGTTGAGTTTGATATATCAAGTGCCCGGAGACGATTTCTTAACTTAGTATCCTCTGGTATGCAGGATGAATTATGTTCACATCACCAGCTTCCCCTTCCAAGTCAGGATTCTGCTCTTGAAATATAACAAGGAGGCACACAGTCGATACTGCCTCAAGTCTTTAGATGCAGAAATATATACAGGTATAGGTTTGCCTGGGCTCACTTTGAGTCATAGATGAAACCCGCATCAGAGAAATATTAACACTAATAAGTTTGAGTTGCGATAAATATGGTCAAATCCAGATCGCTTGCTGGTGCAGATCAGCAAAACAAGATCGTACTAATATCTTGTCTTCACACAACTTTAGTGTAATACAAATTTTTCTCAAGTGGCGACTTGCACTACCTTCAAACCAGTTTTATTCCTCCGTTAGTATATTAGACTCCAGCCAATCAGGGACTGTTAGGCTTCTAGCGTCCTTTTTTTCAAAACTGAACTCAATTTTCAAATCTTGGACTACCCTACCCTTTCCCAATATCTGTCAAGCTGAGAAAGATGTAGTCTGTTAGTCCATCAGTTTTCTGTCAATATCTCCTTTATTTATTGAATGGTTCAAATTCTGATAAATAATTATTGATCCCGTTGCTGTCTGTCACACAGTGCTTTTATTTTTATACGTTTATTTATTATATTTACTATTATCGTTTTTCTTCTTCAAATAACATATTTTCCTATCTACGGTAAGATACATTAACACTTTACTCTTCTATTACCCAATTAATGTCATTGTATTCATCCCTGTCTTTTATTTTAGCATATTAGAAAATTATCTAAGTTTTTCTTCTGTCTAACCTTCTATGGCCCGCTTGGGTGCCAATTTCAAATTATGTAAACAACAAAATCGAGACACTACCAACTATGCTCCTTTTCTCACCCTCTCGTACTATATTTTCAAAATTTTCCACGTTAATCGTAATTTTTTTCTTTAACTCTCGTTCTCATTCAAAACTAAACAACGCTTTTGTAGTACGTCACAAAATTACGACCACGCATTAGCCGTATGTTACAGTATTGTTACGGTATTTTATTGAAGTCGTCTGCTATGGTTGGCAGTGTGCAGTTTTTAGGGTGACAGCATTTAATATAATTTAATGTTAATAATTCACGGTCTGCTGAACGCTATGTACACGATCGAATTATGACGTGTTAGCGTTGATAGGTCACGCACCGTGACTTAGATACGAGACCCTTTTTACGTTGACCGTCAAGCTGTAAAGACGTGTCCTCTATCTTTCCAGTGTTGGGCATTGTATTGCCATATATATATATATATATATATATATATATATATATATATATATATATATATATATATATATATATATATATATATATATATATAGTTACTTCGAAGTAAGGACTCAGGGTCAGTCCAAAGTTATGTGAAAGAGATACGATGATAAGGTTAGTATTTAACCGAATGTAAGGAAGGATCATTAAACAGTCCATAATATTTATATTAGTCAGACTCATACGCTCACTGTCGGCTGTTGGAATCCCCAACCACGCGTGCATATAGCTATGACGCTCTGTCTACATTAATTCATTTATTGGATACGGACTGAGAATATTATATGGATTCAAATGACATTAATTTGCAGATGTATGCTTGTAATGAATAATGCTCGTGACGTCTTCGTACGTTATATCGTCAATAAATGTTGGACTCAACGAAAGGACTTGCTTACCTCTATCATGTTAGGGTTGGTTCTTCAGATGGACAATGTTGATGTTTACATGCACGATGAGCTCTCTTCTTTACGAAGTTATTTACCTTGAAAATCTTATATTGACATTTGTAATGAACCACAAATGTTTATTGGACATTCAGCTAACCAACGAAAGAAATAAGAATGATCATTCAAGTAAATGTCCCAATAACAAGCCGATCGTTATAATTGAAGAACCATCGCCATAGCAAGTATCGCTACTTTTAACCCGAAATACGAGTGTGTGTGTGTTTTGATCTGTGTCGCGTCCAACAGCGTGGATATATACATTGAACTGAGTGTCGAGCGAAGGGAGTCTGCAAAACTTGCGACATCTTTTTTCCAACATGCTACGACATTGGCATGCACTATCGTTTTCAGTTCGGGAAGCCAGAAAAAACCAAACGCGTGTCAAATTGTAGCATTTACTCTCTCACTTTTATGCCTTCGTGTATTCCTTCCCCGTTTTCTTCTTACACTCTTGCTCTGAATGCTAAGCCTTGTTTTTCTCAAAACTGTTACGGTAGTGTCTCAATGACGAGGTATAAAATCTAGCACTATTTGCAGGCGTAGGAGACAACGTTTCACGCAACTTCCTTATTTTATCCCTATATTCTTTTATCTCTATCGTTTTGAATTTATAAAAGGTGGGCTATTTGAACTGTTGTCCATACAGATGTCACTTTACGACAATTACGTTAAATGGGCAAACGTTAGAAGAAGTGAACATCTTTAAATATCTGGGGTCCACTATATGTAGCGATGGAAGATCCAGTAAAGACATCAAGACAAGACTTGAGATGGCCTCAGCTGCTATGACAAGGCTGAATGTGATCTGGAAAAGTAACATCAGTTTTCCTGTGAAGATCAAATTATACAAATCACTTGTATTATCTATTCTCTCGTATGGCTGTGAGGGCTAGAATCTCGCTGCAGATACGGAGCGAAGGGTTCAGGCTTTCGAGTATAAATGTTTTAGAAGAATTTTGCGCATTTGCTATAAAGAGCAGAAAACAAAAGTCTGTGTTAGAGAGAAATTAAACACGTATGCAGGCCACCAAAACCACTTTTGTCAGTAGTCTCAAAAGCTTGCCTGGTTTGGGCATGTAACTCGTCATGACTCCCTTTCGAAAACGATCCTCCAGGGAACAGTCGAAGGTAAACGGAGAAGAGGAAGGCAAAGAAAACCCTGGGCTGATAACATCAAAGAATGGGCAGGGCACGGTTTTTCCACACTTGTACGCATTGCTGAGGATAGAGAGCAGTGGAGGACCCTGTCTGCTGATGCTTCCACCATGGCACCCCTACGACCCATGACTGGTTACGGGTTGAGATGATGATGATGTCGTACCGATAGGTTGAGTTATTTTAGGTCCCGTCTGAGTAGAGTGGATGGTGATAAGTACGTGAGAAAAAAAGGTGTGAGAAATAGATTTCACTGGTGAATAGCTTAAGGAGAAGAAATGTCTCTGGAATGAGTAAGTTTCTCTAGTCCAGCCTATCTATACGAATATAATTTAGTATAAGACAACCTTGCCCTCTTCATATAAATATAAGTTTACTACACACACACAGCTATGTGACAACAAGACACACATACGTGAAAAACTACGGTTAATTGGGTATGGGTCTGACCAACACACAAAGTTAAGTTTCTTTTGTTGTTTATTATCATTTAAACTTGACAACATCAAACATCTAAAGAGGGATCAAATAAAATCAGATTTACATACATATGAAAATAACAGAATAAATGTGCCCTCCCATAATGGATGAAAAGAACCCAAAGAGTTAATAACACAGAGGTCAAAGGTTAGCACTATGTTACAGGATAGACAGTAAAGAAACAAGTTCCTACTAAATGCTACCCAGTAAAGTAAACAAGTTTAAGCAAAATCCCATGTTGTTAAAGTTCCTGTAACAAAGAAAAATATTCACTCTCTCTGTCATACAGTGGCCACTCAATCACGCTTACCTACTCTTGGTGATATCCCATGGAAATACAATTATCCAGAATATAATATTGCCAGGTTTTTTTTTATTTCCCAAATTGGCCCCAGTCCGTCCTCTAACAAATCAAAGACTAGCAAGGTGGACTTAGAATCTGGTGTTTTAAGTTTCCCTGGATGAACAAAATGTCACCGCGAATAGTTAGTATAGCAATAACGTGCTCTTGAGTGTCGTAAATTTATTTTGAGAGAATGAGTCTTAGAATAGTGGTCCGGTCAGAGTGGAGAATGGTGGTGAAAAGCTCAGTGATAGGAAAAGGTTAGCGAGTAAATAGTTGATTCACAGAGTTCTGGGGAGAGTAAAGACAGACTTATTTTACGACAAATCGTTCCTCTCAATCTTCTCTTCCACTCTCCTGGTCAAACAATTATTTGCCAGTTTCCAGACACACATCTGCGCTCACACCGATTTGGTGCTTCAAAACACAGACGCACGTGGATACAAACTAAATTAAACAAATATGGGGAATTTGGGCCTTGGTAGTCCAACACAGAACGAGATAAGTTTATGCTGTTTATTAGCATTAAAAAACCGATAATATCAAGTATCATGAGTTGACAGAACAAAATATATAATTACAGAAAAATACAAATACCAATGGTGGGGAGGGGGTGAAGAAGATTGGTATCGACTAAGACCTTCCCACTTATTAGACAAAGATAAACCCAGTCCAAAGATAGATAGTTATTAAGAACATAGGTAATGTAACCCAACAGTGAATTTAATTACTCTGAAAGAGGGGTTACAATATTAGTTATGGTGGTAGACAAAAAAAAAACCTGTTATCCCAATTGTGTCTTCCCTTTACTAAGCAAAGAAAAAAAAGGAGGGGGGGGGGATGAAACAGAGTTAACAAATTATCCCACTTAAAGGAACATTGCAGGGTATACAGAAAAATGTATTACCCGGTAGGCAAGTTAACAAATGGTTTTGCAAAAAAAAAAAAAAATCTCCTGTCATTCATGCACGCTGTGAGGATCCACACTCATATACACACACTTACCGATTGCAGCATCAGACAATCCATAGAATGATATACACAGTAATTAAACTCTTGACATGTGAAACTGTCTAGTCCTTCGATGTCCCGCCCCAGATGTAGTGAGGTTAGTTGATAGAAAAAATTCCCACTTATCGCCGGACTTGAAGGCCTAAGAGTTCTTGTGTTTTATTATATAAAAAGGAGTCTATGGGATGGCACTGACACAGTTCGACACGGGGTGAAAATGAGGTGATGGTAAAATTCCTTCAATGCGTGATGATAGCCACTGACCGGTAAAGTTTTTAATCCAGTGAGGAAAAACTAGGCTCAGTCACAGTCAGGTAAATCGGTAATCTCTCACATTTAGAGCAGTAAATAAAATATTGCTGCTGGCACTGCTCGCTTTCCAGTTTATCTCACAGATTGAAATTAAATTTGATGATAATATTTAAATGTAGGCTTTCTTTCATGTAATTATGATAGCTAGGCCGCACCGGACCGCCACAAGATTAAATTTTAAAAAATGTCTCATTAAATTGCCTGGAAGTTTAAGAACCGAGTATGGAAACCCTCTGTATGATTTCTTTATGCTGGGATTGCAAAGGTGACCATTCGTGCACAGAAAAAGAAACACTCTAATTTGTAGCCACCAATTTCAGATGGGAATCTAGCAACTTTCTACTAATAGCTAGTGAATCTTAAAAATCTCTGGCACTGAATGATAGCATGGCTTTCTACGTGGTCTGTATATATTTAAAATGGAATTAAAGATAAAGGGGGGCATGAGAAAGTTGACACTTTTTTTATCTCAGGAGACTTTCGGGGATCTGACCGACAGACTAAAGAGAGATGCCGTCCCCTGGTTTCCCGTTTCCCCGTTCGTTGCATCCGACATCTTCCCCCGTTCGCTCCGTCTGCGGTCGGTTTAGCGCTCAACATGGAGGTGCGAAAAATGCCGGCAAGAAACTTCCCCGTTCGTTTCAGGGACCACTACTGCTTTGATAGCATGCCGCCCGTCCTTCCTGAGATCTCCACCAGTGTCTTTCTTCTGACCGCTCTGGTCCATCTTGCGAGCGGTTTAGTGTTCGCGCGGAGATGATAAATACCTGCGAGAAAACTAGCTTCTCTGCTCGGTGATCGTCTCAGTGTCTTTAGATCTCATGCCGCATACTAAGTGAGTCCCGGTGGAATCGGTTCGCTCTGGCGAAACCAAAAAGTTACAACAAATGTTCAGGGGTTCTAATGTTATGAAAAGCTAAAGTCCCTTTAATCATCCATCAAATCAGGGAAAATTCACTTGTCGAACTAGACGTACGTCACATTGAGCTTCACAGTTAAAAATAAGATAAAAATACTTCCAGTATTGGGAAACATCTGGTTGCTAAAATTGTTATAAACGATGATGATGATAAATCAGATAATCCTATCGGCTGGCTCTGTGGTGAGTGTCGACCTTGAAACAGCGTAAATTCTAGATGCTACTCTTGAGTACGACTGTCAGAAATCGGGGATAATGTTATTGGTTTCACACCTAAGTGGGCTGATAAAAATTGAAAAATATTAATGCTGGGTTTTGTAAGTCCAGTTCAATTTACAAGTTAAAATGTTTCTCATGTATCTTTGGCTCACAAATTAAATTGATGACGCACCGCCAAGAAAAAGACAGCATTAACCAATCAGTAAATGAAGAAAGGACCAAAAGACCGCTGGACGCCCTTGATCAGGTCTGCAGAAATATATTAAAAAAAACATTTATGGAAAAATGCTACTATTATATATAGCTACATATATGCACACAGACGGGGACAAGACGATCTCTTATCCACTCCGTCAGTCCTGATTAAATTTAAAAGGCACACGGTGTCTTTAGCCTATCCTATCGCGCGTCGCTTAGCGAGTGCAGGTTGCGTTGAGATATGCAACTCTTCCCCTCCCGCTCCCGGTCAACGATCAAGCATACAATGTTAATTATTATTCAATTATCATATCCGCACACTTACATATATCGCATGTCGTTAATAGCTATTAAATTGTCGGCGTCTGTTGGTCATCGTATGGTATTAAATAATAGTCACTTATAATAAATACGCACAATGAAATAAAACGAGAATTCTTTTCTGTCATTATCAGTCGCGCCTAACATAAAGATCAGTTAACTAAAACCGTCTTTTCTTGTGTGAGAAAACGGGTGGTGAAAATTAACATTATAACTGCACATCTGGTATGAAATAGCTACGCGTTATTTATTTCACTAGTTCTAACAGCTAGAAAATCCAAGTGAATTATAATGGTAAAATCTTAACACTTTTAATTGGTAACACTAATTTCTATTACCAGAAATTCATAATGAAAAGATCCCAACGAATGCTATTAACACATTTTCCACAATGGTTCTAGAACTCCGTGCTTAGATTATCCAAAAATTCTGAGTGACAACTGATAGCGGGTTTAAGAAAACACAGTTTATATATCATCATGGTTCTCTGATCTATAGATGATGCTACTTTTCACACTACTGTGTATACCAGAGAATCAGAAACATTAGTTCCCAAGATAAAAGCTTTACGGTCGATCTGTCGGGCGTTGCTTAAAGACATCAGAAGAATTCTCACGTCTAATGGGTCTCTCGAAGATTTTTCTCCGTACGAATGCCCGCTTCTGAAGATCAAAGAGCCCAGGCCCTGAGTGCGAACTTCAAAGGGTCTTTGGTTCTTCACGTGCGGTCTGTCAGGTATCGTATGATAGACAGATAAGCTCGCGTGAGAAGACTTGATAAACAAACCCGATTCGCTACCTGTTATGACTGGCAGGTCACGAAAGTTTGTAAACGCTTCGTTTGTTTATGTTCAAGGAAAAGAGGCGTGGATGAAAAATAAGCTTGTGTGAGTAAGACAGGCAGAAAAGTGCAAGGTTTTGCTAGCAAATCATAGAACGCTGACGAGATTACAAAGACGGTCAGATTACCGTAGTCTATATTTCCATTATACGTCACAGATGATGAGTAATATTAATCGATTTTCTTAAGTATCTCATCTAAAAGGATGGTATTCTCCTTAAATGTGTTGTGGTCAGGGGCCATGTTTGACACTGACATCAAAGAGTTGGTAAGAATATACTATTTATCAGCTGTCGTTTAGTTTCCATACTGATATTCTGATGTTTGTGTAGTGGTGACAGTTGGTAAGTGACTGCACTGTCTTTTTGACTTCTTGTTTCAATTTCCCTGTGTCACGCGTTGCCTCCCCTTGCTCTGCAGTAGTGGTACAACAGTGGCCAAAACCTAGAGTATCTAATGTGGGTCTTCAAAGTTGTTTACTTTCGCACAAGATTACTATTGGCAGAGTTGAAGATAGAAGGATAATGATGCTTCTACCTCGAGGGAGCTTCACAAGACAAGATATTCTGAAAGCAAGAACAATGCTGAATGAGTTTTAGCAAAGTTAACTTTAGTATCTGCCGTCACCTTTTATGAAGGATGGGTTATCTTATTAGTAGCTCGTTCAAGCCCCCATTTGATTTCATTCAGCGAAATTCCTTTTATTAGCTCGATGGGGAGCCGCGCTGGTGTAATGGCTTCGGCGTTGTACTGGCGACCAGTGTTCATGGTTCAAACCCGGGCGTCAGCGTTTGAAGAAATGTTTACGGCCGGAAATTTGACTGAATAGCCTGAACGGCTCCTGTGATAAACCCTCTGTGGATGGGAAGGAGCGAAGCTCCTGACCGGGTTGGAAGGAAAGTCCCCAGGTTCCCCAGCCTCGCAATGACATGTCATTGGGCCGAAGGGCTGAAAGCCCAAGTGCCGCTGTTTAAGGAAAAAAAAAATTTGCTCGATATATATATATATATATATATATATATATATATATATATATATATATATATATATATATATCTATATAGATATCTATATATATATATATATATATATATATATATACTAGAACTTCTGGATCATACATATGCCTTTCTCTCTGTAATGATTAATTCAACTATGAATTTGTCAAAATCAACATATACAAATTTAATGATCAATTAAAGAGTATGATAACAAAAGAATAATGCACCTAATTCAATAAGCACAACAAATATAGTTCAATACTGCCAGAGAGGAGAAGAGATCGCACAAATTATGCCACACCCTGTCAAGTCTTCCATCTTAACAAAAGTATTATCCATAATTTCCTTACAGCTAGAATGTAATCGCCGTAAAATTTGCTACTGGTATCATTTTATTTATTTACTTTCGTATGTGTGGCCAAAACTAAAAGTTTGGAAACGAAGATAAAATTATCAAGATTTCGTTTCTTGATGCCAGGGATGTTGGCTTCTTACTGTGGTATTGTTGTCTCTCATTATTACGTTACTTTCTGATGATTTGCATTGTTTTCTTCATTACGCGTATAACGGTAAAAGTCGTTTTTGAAATCTGTCTCCTGTTTTGTGTACGATGTTGATGTAATCGGACTGTCATTTAGAGCGAATAATAATATTTATTTTGAAATTGCCGATGAAATAATATGGCTACCTGCTCTCAATGGAACTTGACCAATCTACCCCAGTCGTTTGTAACAAGATATAATATATTAAAAGGGTACGGTAAGACAACTTGGCAGAGTAAATGCTGCTTCCAAGAAGTGACATAACAATAATCCAGACCATCTGATTCGCCACAAGAACTTCATTGGAAGTCAACAATATTTCTGGCTATTTCTGATAACTTGTCCAACTCTAGCTTTTACTTGATTCAATAAATTTAATTTAGGTTGATTATTCATGTTGGTGTCATTATATTTATTCTCCATATTGCTTGTTTATTGAGGGACTATACTTCCGGATTACGTTATCGGTATCTACCATCTCTAGGGCAGTTTCTGCAGACTACATTAACAAGAAATAGGATCTTTGCCAAGTTTTGGCGAGACGTGATCCATTCATGTTACATGTATGGTCTGTCGGTTATATTAGGATGCATGTCCCGAAATAAAAGATCTCGTTGTCTGATATTTAATTAGTTATTTATATCAAACAGCGTTATTGCTTTAAAGCATGTGCTACCCCCTATTGGGACTCGTGTAAAAGCATTACACACTTGACAAGGAGCGACAATTAATCTGTATATAAGATAGGAAGCTCTATACAGAGCGATACAACAGGAGGCAATCTGATTATCAGAAGTGCTTCCCCCCGTCGATCAAGTGTTTCGGCCCTTTGTTCTCCTTTACACTCTAAGGGGGGCGGGCTCACCTGGGTCATGACTCCCAAGTGTCTCAGCCTCCTGTTGTTTGTGCAGAAAATACCCATTCCGCCTTGGTTGCAGCTTTAAAATCCACAATTCCGCCAGCCGGCAATTGTGAAAATAACAAAGTGAAGACAAATTATTGCGGTCGTTCCGCAGCACACCACTGGCACGCATGGTTGAAGCAGACGAAACGTGAAGCCATTTCGAGCTGGCTGCTGAAATTTCACCAGACACCTCATATAATATGCACCGCGGGTTACCTGTAGAGTCGCCGACCTTTCACCAATACACTGAAAGACTCCGTGTATTGCTGACTTAGAAAAATTCACTATCAGGGGCTAGATTTTACTGTCCTGAGTTCCATAGCCCATTGCGGTTGTTCCACAGCCATCATGATGCCTTTTCTGCAGTCTCATTAAGCTTCATCAGTGCCCTTGTTCTCGACTGTACCCTCAGCCCCAACAGTTTCAATAAATCATACACTGACGCAGTCGCGAGCCCTCTTGCACCCACCTCAACAGCCATGACCCTTGCAGTGAACCCATCGTGTCTCAGACCTGCGGCCAGATCACTATACTTTCCGCTTTGAACGAATGTTGCTCGTCCAATCTGGATTCAAATGGCACGGTCAGTTCAAACAATATAACCTGATGCGATGATGAAGAATGTAGCACTATATCCGGCCGTCTTCGAGATTTTCTGAAACTCTCTGTAAACTATTACCCAAACTTTGGCACAAAAAACGAAAATGATTATTATCTGTTTAAAATAAATTTAAACAAATTTGAGATATAAAGAAATCAGAGGACATTATTTTCCATATCAAATCAGCTGGACGTTACAAAGTTTTCTTGTAATGCACATCAAAGTTTATAAAATTTGACATGTTGGGAAAAAAATGAATGTAAATTAACATGTGCTTTAGAGCGTCCAATTGGCAGAGTGATTAGAGCGCTTGCTTTATTATAAGACAATGTACCCACACCATAAATTTGAATATCAATCACATATAAATACACATAGGATTAAAAAATACTAAAAGAATAGACCCATAGGTGTAATCCTTTAACTCTATGTAGAGCCCACGATCCCGTTAGCAGAAAAAGTTATAGCCTTCAAAGAGTCACAGATTTACACGCTATGATCTATGATTTCTCCTCTATAGTTTAAGAACAGAGTTAATATATTAATCTATCCTAAGAGGAAATCAGCATTTGCAACAACAAAAAATTGCATAAAGAAATTTCAAAGTGGGTGCATGAATATAAAATGAAAGAATCACTCGTTCTGCTTTCTCTCTGTTCATTCAGCAGGGGCCCCTGACATACATTCTTACCTACACCCGTGCTGTCTTTCGCCTTCTGGCGCAACTTCAGGACACTTCTCTACAGTGAATCTGTATTCTTTTGATAAAGCGAATCCCAGCTCTGCAGATACAGGTTTCTTCCGATGTTCCGGGGAGCATTCGCTTTATAGCTATATTTTCAGATTACTAGTAAGGTCACTTGAAACAGTTTAGGTAAGAAATGTTAAACGGCTCACAAGGTCAGAATCTCGGGGTTTCCCGTACTTAGAAAAAATGCAGGTTGGTAACTTCGATCAAAGGTAAAATTCTTGGTCACACCACAATTAGTTAAAAAAACGTCGGAAATGTTATTGTTTGTAATTTCTCTCGCCACGGGGCTGAATGTACAATGAGATTGTTGGGAAGAATTATAATCTGGCTCGATAGGCCCAGTTATTGCATTTAGTTTTAAAGTTAGTGAGATGAGTACTGTCACGTGACTGATAATTTATTTTACCATATGTTATTATTTTAATGTTCTGTTTTCCTAGACATTTTATAATTTCTTTTCTACGTTCGTGGCCCTATTTTTTCACCTTCTCAAACCCCACCCGACGGTTGTTTACGTTCTGGCTGGCTTTCAGAATTAAAAATTCTTCAACAGTCAGCGTAGCGGTAACGTAATGTTATCTAAACGCACCTGTGGTCCGTCCGAACAGGGGGAATTTCTCTGGTCGCGCTAAGCCTTTGATCACGAGCGAGAGACGGTTTCTGTGAAAGAAACCGCTTGTCTGTGGGAGGTAACTTCTGCAGGTGGTCTCTGTGTTTGGCCTTCAGAACGCATTAGTGATCATAATATTATGTCTATCGGGGAAATTTTCTCAAAGTTGTTGCTTCTGAAACCTTTTGTCTTACTCTAGATTACGTCTTTCGCCGAACATCTGTAGAAATATAAAGGCCAGGGGTCCGGGGGGAGCGTCCTTTGTAATCTATAAGAGTAGACGGGTTTAATAAGCCAACACACTCGTGAATATTCCTGGCCCGTAGATGACCATATGAGACTTAGGCAGAGTTAGCACGGCAGTACTAGAATGTGTTTGCCTATGTTCTAGTCATTTTCGGGTTTCAGGGAGACCGAATCGCTAGAGCAGACTCCAGTCCGGCGAAGAACGTCATGTTCTCTTCGATCTAGAGGGTTTCGGAATACCGCTAGCGTCACGAGTCGTCAACCCCCGTCCCTGAATCAAAACCCCTTTTGTCAACGCCAAGTAAAGTTCACGCAGTGCAACGAGCCAACGCTAAATCTGGAATCACCAAATGCAGTAGTAGTTCTCTACTAGCCCATTGGATTACCAGTCAGAGCATTTCGGCTTCCAGAATATCAAAATCGCCCAGCATGTCTATAGCAGAATCTGATATCACCCGACTTTGTGTGCCTAAACGGGGCACTCATCAAACCACAGCTAAACCAGTTTAAACAGGATTTACAGCCAAGCAAGCAATAGCGCCGGATAAGAGCGCCTGGGACTCCTTGTCCTCAAGTAACTTCGTCTGGTGTATTTCTGGGTTTATGTAGAACTTCGCACGTAGGAGCGGCCAGCAAGAGAAATAAACAGCGTCTTCCAGCCCCTCACGCAATTCGAGGTCACCAACGTTTAGCACCACCAAAGAAAGTTTTTGTATTTCACTTCATTCATCTTGAAGGATATTTACTTGAAAGACATTGGAGCTATTCCATTTGGTCCCACGAAAGCGGACGGACTGTAGCTCAGTTCGTTTAATTGGTCAGCAGGAGATAAACAGCGTCTTCCAGTTTTCCCTCACGCATTTAAGGTCACCAAAGCATAGCACCAACAAGGAAAGTTTGGTATTTCACTTCATTTATCTTGAAGGATATTTATCTGTAAGACACTTTCTGGAGCTAGCTTCTGGTCCCACGAAAGCGGACAGGCTGACACGCAGTTTATTCATTTGATAAAACGGAGGTAAAGAGAGTCTTCCAGCCCACCTCGCGCAAGTAGGGAGGAGTCACCAATGATAGCGCCTATACAGTGATTTTATTCAGGGTTATTCCATCACCCATGGGGGTTATGTACGAAAAACCACTTACTGGAGCTATTTCATCTGGTCCCCGAAAGCGGACGGACGGACACTCGATTTATTTATCTCTCCGTGTTCTACAGGTTTTATGAGTGTTGGTGGTGTGTGTGTTTGTGGGTGTGTATTTGCATTTTTCCGGTTATTAATGATTATTGATGATTATTGATAACTATTGATCATTATTTTGATTATTGATGTAATTTTATGTTGTTGGTGATGAAATGCATTATTTTCATACATGCTTCTTCATTTAATAAAGTTTACACCTTTATTAATGCGCTGTTCATGACCCTTCCATCCATAATTAACTTGTTTTAGCTCTTTACTATAATCTCTATGTTTGATAAGAGAAAAGAGTGAGAGCAGGAGGTGCTTAGACAGTAAAAGTGAGTTGAGGCTTGGAGAGAGAGATCATTTTGATAAATCTTCTTCCAGGTTGTCTCAAGTCCATCTCCTATTTACACCTTTCTGTGTGTGTAATCTATAACTCTGTCAGTCCACTATCCCTTGTCGATTTCATTACTATTGTCCAACTCGACAAATACTCTACACTTTACTCAACCACGACATATAATGTGGGCCTGTCCGGGATTTTTGAACCCATCTAGCACGACATATAATGGCGGACTCGCCGGGATATTTTGAGCTACATTTGATGCACATATAATGGAGGTTGCAGTCTGGTATGAATCTCTCACAAGATTCTATTCTGATTCTTAGAGTTAGTGTTCTGCAGATTATAGGAATTGCTATCCCTAGACATATCGAACTATTTCTTTTGGAGGAAGTCTGAACAGCGTTTTTCTCCACAGCAATCATAAATATTAAGTTACATTTATTGTTCATGCTACACATGAGACAGCTGGTAAGGTTGATGGTAACACTGCTGAGTTTTTGGTTGACAAATCTGACGACTATTGTTGTAAAAGTCAGAAATTTTTTTTAAGGGTTAATATTTTTTTCAGTAGTAGCTCTTTAATCTGAGATAAGAAGCTACAGATAGTCAGTAGAGGTAGCTAAGTAACTGGTTTAACAGCCGTTTAATCCTGGCATGGTCCTGTAAGCAAACCGGGGAGAGCGAAGCATTCACCCGACTGTATATAGAAGAAGTGATAGAAGAGGAGAAGCAATTTTAAATGAAACGACAAGAACGGGAGAAGCAATGGGAAATAGAACGACAAGAATGGCACAAGCAATGGGAAAAGAAGTGACAAGAAAGGGACAGACTAAGCCAAGGAATGGAAAAAGGTACTAAACGTAGTCACGCTAGTTCTCCTTCTTCTGCGCCCTTGTCTGACCACGCCCCTATTAACCTTGCGCTTCTGATAGATAGCTTGTCTGCTAAAACCGTGCCCCAACTCCAGAGAACTGACTTTCCTCGGGACTTGGATCCAAAACCCGAACTAGGAAAGAATTTATGTCGGGATAGCAGACCTAAAGCCACGGGAAAAATTACGCAACGTTCCCAGGCATGGAAATTGCACAAAGGTGAGAGAGGTGCTAACAAGCATTGTAATACGGATTGTTTCCGTCTGGAAAGCGGCGAACCCCGAGCCTCTCACGCTCCAGATCGAGCAGCACCTAACCGACACGTGACGTCGAGAAAAGGTAGCCATACCCTATCACGTTATATTTCGCAAGATTCCCGGCCGGACAGCGAAAAACCATATGCAGAGGCGTATCCCTCCAACTCAACGATCGGAGAAAGGAGGTGCCGCTCCTCTTATCACCCTGAGCTTAAAAGGTGTAAGAATAAGTCGCCTGCTAAAAGGGGTAAACTTTCCAAACCGTTCCAAGGAACTTTGGAAAAACACACCGAGAGTTTTTTCTCGGGCACTTCGCGATCTAACGGGATCTCAAACCGTCCAGTCCTTTGCATGCAGACTGCGGGGCCTGTAATCCAGGAAGTGGATCTCGCATTGCAGGACATTTGCCAACCGACGCCATTAACTTCCTCAGGGGAGGGCAAAGTTGACGTTTATGGTGGAAACAGGGTTCCAGGCGAAGGGATCCCTGGTACTCCATCTGAGTCTCTCACACTTCTCAGAGCAGAAGACAGTGAGAAAAGCTGCCTTACTACTTCACAAGGAGTCATTGTTGAGAGCCTTGGCTCACGTCATGCTAGTACCGGTAAAGCGACTCAACAAACTCTGCAACTCGCAGATAATACCTATCTTTCCCCAAAGATAGAAGCTACGGAGATCTGTTATGATTTAGTAGAACCCCAGAATGCGATCGATTACTCTCTGCTTCAGGCAGCTGAGTTCTCTCATTCAAATCGCATTATTCCATTTGTCTCAACCCCACTGATGGACAGCAAAGTAGTCGCCTCCGCCAGGCCTTTACAGAGCAACTTGATCATTTCCGTTGACCAAGCCAGAGTTGTGAGTGGCAAGGCAAGGAAAGCTCCAGACCCACCTTTAGACGGCACAGGTCTGAAGATTGATCAATGCTTCCACCGAAACAGGGGAGTAGGTGTCGAGAGGCAGAAGAAAAATGCTAGCATTTCTTCGGCCAACGAACGGCTTTATTTACCAACTAGGGTTACACGCGCGCGGAAAATCCCGATAGACTGCAGCTATAAAGGGTTATTCAAGTCCACGCCCGTGACAGGTAAACCCATAACGAAACGTAAACAGCCCGAACCCAGCAATGATTACACTGCACATAACAGGCGGATTACCCACGCAGTGGCCATTGAGTTCAGGCGGGGCCGAAACCCACAACAGGTGCGGATAATTTTCCGGACGATAAAAAGGCACAGCGAATTGTGGAAGCAAGGTCAGGTTCACACGGATATGAATTGCGTCAGTGGCAAGGAGTGGCCTCGCAAAATCCCATTCGCTGAACGTCTATTAGACAGAGGGAAGAAAATAAATGAACTCGGAGCTAGTCATACAGTACTGACAGAAGTTGGATACGATTTTGGTTATGATTATAGGATGTTCTAAGGACATGTAATGAACGTCTATGGAAAAGATAAATTACTGTCATTCAGTCCGTGTTCCTCGAACTTTTAAAGGGGGGGGGGGGGGCCCCTTTCACGTGACTGATAATTTATTTTACCATATGTTATTATTTTAATGTTCTGTTTTCCTAGACATTTTATAATTTCTTTTCTACCTTCGTGGCCCCATTTTTTCACCTTCTCAAACCCCACCCGACGGTTGTTTACGTTCTGGCTGGCTTTCAGAATTAAAAATTCTTCAACAGTCAGCGTAGCGGTAACGTAATGTTATCTAAACGCACCTGTGGCCCGTCCGAACAGGGGGAATTTCTCTGGTCGCGCTAAGCCTTTGATCACGAGCGAGAGACGGTTTCTGTGAAAGAAACCGCTTGTCTGTGGGAGGTAACTTCTGCAGGTGGTCTCTGTGTTTGGCCTTCAGAACGCATTAGTGATCATAATATTATGTCTATCGGGGAAATTTTCTCAAAGTTGTTGCTGCTGAAACCTTTTGTCTTACTCTAGATTACGTCTTTCGCCGAACATCTGTAAAAATATAAAGGCCAGGGGTCCGGGGGGGGGGGGGGAAGCGTCCTTTGTAATCTATAAGAGTAGACGGGTTTAATAAGCCAACACACTCGTGAATATTCCTGGCCCGTAGATGACCATATGAGACTTAGGCAGAGTTAGCACGGCAGTACTAGAATGTGTTTGCCTATGTTCTAGTCATTTTCGGGTTTCAGGGAGACCGAATCGCTAGAGCAGACTCCAGTCAGGCGAAGAACGTCATGTTCTCTTCGATCTAGAGGGTTTCGGAATACCGCTAGCGTCACGAGTCGTCAACCCCTGTCCCTGAATCAAAACCCCTTTTGTCAACGCCAAGTAAAGCTCACGCAGTGCAACGAGCCAACGCTAAATCTGGAATCACCAAATGCAGTAGTAGTTCTCTACTCGCCCATTGGATTACCAGTCAGAGCATTTCGGCTTCCAGAATATCAAAATCGCTTAGCATGTCTATAGCAGAATCTGATATCACCCGACTTTGTGTGCCTAAACGGGGCACTCATCAAACCACAGCTAAACCAGTTTAAACAGGATTTACAGCCAAGCAAGCAATAGCGCCGGATAAGAGCGCCTGGGACTCCTTGTCCTCAAGTAACTTCGTCTGGTGTATTTCTGGGTTTATGTAGAACTTCGCACGTAGGAGCGGCCAGCAAGAGAAATAAACAGCGTCTTCCAGCCCCTCACGCAATTCGAGGTCACCAACGTTTAGCACCACCAAGGAAAGTTTTTGTATTTCACTTCATTCATCTTGAAGGATATTTACTTGAAAGACATTGGAGCTATTCCATTTGGTCCCACGAAAGCGGACGGACTGTAGCTCAGTTCGTTTAATTGGTCAGCAGGAGATAAACAGCGTCTTCCAGTTTTCCCTCACGCATTTAAGGTCACCAAAGCATAGCATCAACAAGGAAAGCTATTTCATCTGGTCCCCGAAAGCGGACGGACTGACACTCAATTTATTTATCTCTCCGTGTTCTACTGGTTTTATGAGTGTTGGTGGTGTGTGTGTTTGTGGGAGTGTATTTGCATTATTGCGGTTACTGATGATTATTGATGATTATTGATGACTATTGATGATTATTTTGATTATTGATGTAATTTTATGTTGTTGGTGATGAAATGCATTATTTTCATACATGCTTCTTCATTTAATAAAGTTTACACCTTTATTAATGCGCTGTTCATGACCCTTCCATCCATAATTAACTTGTTTTAGCTCTTTACTATAATCTCTATGTTTGATAAGAGAAAAGAGCGAGAGCAGGAGGTGCTTAGACAGTAAAAGTGAGTAGAGGCTTGGAGAGAGAGATCATTTTGATAAATCTTCTTCCAGGTTGTCTCAAGTCCATCTCCTATTTACACCTTTCTGTGTGTGTAATCTATAACTCTGTCAGTCCACTATCCCTTGTCGATTTCATTACTATTGTCCAACTCGACAAATACTCTACACTTTACTCAACCACGACAAGTACTCTGTCTCTTTCTGGATGCAAACACCATGCCAGACAGGTTGTAACTTGGAAACTCACTTATTTAAATAGATTAAATGTTTCTTCTTGATAATTCTCATATATATATATATATATATATATATATATATATATATATATATATATATATATATATATATATATATATATATATATATATATATATATATATATATATATATATATATATATATACTGCAAACAAAACCGCTGGTAGATGTTGGGCTGACCCAGATACTCTATAAAGAAATAGAAACATACAGAATACTAAATCATAATATTATACACATCCCATCCTACCCTCGCATAAAATATAATATTCACTTCGGTTATTAACTTTAAGTTAGAGACTATAAGCTTAGCGCTTGTCTCATCGTTTAAAAACTCTTTGTGAATTAAATCATAGTCATTTAAAAGAATCAATCATCATGAATTAGAAATACGTATAAATATATTTCGTTAATACTCAATGATGAATCAGTGCATTTACTAGTTAGTTAAAAATATTCTCGGACTGGTTACTAGCAATTTAATTAAATATATTTATAGCTGTAAGAGTTTTAGCTAGAAATTACAATTTATTTTGCTATCCCCTGTAACGCCGAAAACTTAAAGAATATAACTGACTTATCATTTAATCACTCTGCACATAAATCTAGTGAAGATATAATAGGCGATTTACCACTTAAATCACTCAACACTACTCGATATATATATATATATATATATATATATATATATATATATATATATATATATATATATATATATATATATATATATATATATATATATATATATATTTACCGCCAAAACAGAACTACAGGCTATCACCGCGAAACTCAGAACTATCCTTTATACAGGTAGTCTAGAACTCGGCTATGTCGAGAAACTAAGAACTTCACTCTACAAGGTATTCAGAACGAAGGAATCTGTCTTCTAACTGAGGAGTACTGAATGAATGAAGTCTAAAACTGCTCTGGTATAAATATATCTCTGATGAAAGGAAAATCATTACATTATCGAAACTCCAGACTCTCTCTTCCACATGTTCGCACCTAGAGGAAAATTTACATAATTCTATCTCATTCTGCTAATTTCTCACGCTGAAACCGAAACAGACTCGCAAGTCGAGCGGACAGTCTCTCTTTGATCTTGCGTATTATGATTTACCAGACCGTGCAAGAGATTTTCTGCTCTCGAGAATTCCCACTATTACTTGCCTGCAGTCTCTGGTCATAAACGAAATACACGCACGCTCGTCTTTCATCTCACATCTTACATCGTGAATAATTAACTTTTAGGCGAGCAGATTTGAGAAAAGTGATAGACGCTCGTCTTACTTCTTATCATTGTCTAGAACGAATTAACGCGATTCGGTCTCATCAAAGAACCTTAGTTAACAGCAATAAAATGCGTTGCAAAAACATTAGAAAGGAAACTGACAAAGGTACGAATTGCTAACAATCTAGCGTATGCAAAAAGAAAGGGAAAAGAGCGAAAGAAAGATAAAAGAGCGGAATCAAAGGAAAAGACAAGTGTAGAGTAAAGAATAGATATCTGAAATTTATTAATCATAAATCGCTCTGCCACAGACGTCCCCCTTTTAAGATATGTAACCATTCCATGTCTAAGTTATGGAAATAAATTTCCGATATCATTAGCTTATGGGTGCCTGTTATCTACACTATCGTCTCCCCCCTCCGTCTCTGTCCAATTCCTACTTATGGAGTCTGCCCCAACGTTTTCTTTCTCTGCAATGTCTTCCGTGCGCGCTTTAAAGAGTGTCGCCTGTTTTGACATCGTTGGAAGATTTCGTGTGTGTGCAGTGGAAATTCCCTGCCACTATCGTCATCTTCATCAATTTTGGCGATCGCCAGGAGATGTTCGGAGGTTGGCGCTGGTCTTTCGAAGTATTTCTTTAACGGATATACATGAAAGACCTTCTCCTTTCCTTTAAAAGAGATCTGGTAGTTAGCCTTTGAAATCTTGTTAAGGACGGTAAACGGCCCTTGCCATCCGATGCGTAGTTTGTTGCTTCCGGTTGGCAGTAACAACAAAACTTTCTCCCCTGGTTGTAGTTCTCTCTCTTTCGCGACTTTCCTGTATCGGTTAGCGTGCTTTGCGCGTGCTCGCTTAAAGTTGGTCGTTGCTAGGTCCTATCCTAGTTTCAACCTTTCCTTTAAATCCGAAACATATTTACTGGCTGAGACGACTGTCTCTTCAGCCTTCTGGTGTGTCAGCGACTGAAGTAAGGCTTCAAGCGGCCCCTTTATAGGTTTGCCGAATAAAAGCGTTGCTGGGGGAAATCCTGTGGAAGGATTTGGGGATTCTCTGTAGCCAAATAAATCTGCAGGTATACAAACGTCCCAATCTTCAGGTTTCACTTGTCCCAGTTTACTTAACATCATGTTGAGGTTTCCGTTGACACGTTCTACGAACCCACTTTTGGCCGGATTATAAGGTTTTATGTAGGTGTGCTGGTTCCTCAAGATCTTAACGATCTCATCTATTAACAGGTTTCGGTATGGAGATCCGTTATCCGTCAACACATGTTGAGGGAATCCCAACCGAGTAAAAATCTGCATGAGGGCTTCTGCGACATGCTTGGCATCCGCGCATGTAGGCGGTATAGCTTCTGCCCATAAAGTGCATGTGTCGACTAAGGTCAGGACGAACCTGTTCCTTCTTTTAGTCCGTTCCAAGGGTCCTAAAATGTCGATCACTACCCGTTCAAATGGTGTTCCCATTATTGGTATTTCACCCAGGGAAACTGGGGGTGTACGTTGCTTGGGTGGCACACGTTGGTACTGGGAACAGGATTTCACATACCTGATAATATCAGAGTTCGCTCCTGGCCACCAGTAATGAGTCGATATCCGTTGGTTTGTGGCGTTCTGTCCCATATGTCCGCTGAAGGGAAGAGAATGCCCCATTTCTAGGATTTGGCTTCTGTACTGTTTCGGTACTATAGCACGTTTCACTAGCTTTGCCCAACTTCAAAGGTAATTATCTGATTAACCGTCTAACGTATTAATGCCATTTTTTGCATACGATCTTATATTGGGTTAGACCCAACAAATATATACTTTATATCTGTGCATCTTGTCCAGTTCCCATAAACGGATGAAATCCTTTGATCTTTGTCGGCATACTAATTATTGTGTATCGAGAAAAGAAATTTTACCACTTCATGCACAGATTCTGTGAATTGATTAGGCATAGGCGTGTCTACTATTACAATAATGTGGCCATCACGTTTGCAATTGAATACGTGTTGAAGATGAATTCTTAAATGATCTGCATGCGAAATACTCGTGACATTGTTTGTCATTGACATTTAATGCGCTACCAAACTGGACCTTCCTTGATCTAATTATTTCAATGGGTATCATCTCTTTGCGGTTCATAAATATCATAATGGAACGTTGCTCCTCTAATGTGCTTGTAAATAACGGTAAGGTCATCTTTAAAGAAATTAAACTTCATCCGAATCATAATCAGATGTCTCTGAGAAATTGAAAATCAATCTCGGCTGAATGAAGGACAAACCATCATTCTTCCAATATTCCACTTCCTCTTGTAACACATGGTTCTCACTTTTCTTCCAATAATCCCTGGCTATATTGGAGATGGCGGCTTTTATAAGTATTTCAACATCTTTTAATTTGAACGTTCTATTTTCTGTTGCTATCTGTTCCTTAATTTTAGCCCATACTAATTCTATTGTGTTTAAGTGAGAATGGTAAGGAGGTAATCTTAAACATCTGTGACCATGTTCATGGATTGCCTTGTCTATGTGAAATATCTTTGTATGCTGTGTCTTTTTTTACAATTCCAAGTAATTCAGGTTCATGGACATTTCGTTGACTGGAATGTTGTTTATGGTCAGCCAAATCTTTATTACATCTTTAATACTTGGTGAATCAGAAACTTTATCTTCTGGTGCCACAACGTTGTGATATGAGGCATTGTCCATTATCAAACACCACGGTCTATCCAAGGAAGGAAGTACATGATTCACAATCCAATCTTGAAATATCTTGCCATTCATCTCTGCATGGTAATCCCTATTATCTGTGGATTTTGAAACAAATATGAGTTCAGTATTATTTAGAAGCCTATGATGGCTGCTTCCTGGATGTGCAATTATTAGGCGCTGTCCTTTGCTGCTTGGTACTAGTCTCTTAGTTGTTCCATCAGATGATTGCCATTCTCGTTCATTACTGTGGTGCGCATTGATCCAAGTTTCATCTAAATACACAAAATCATAACAATCTCTTCTCATTTCTCTGACCTCGCGTAAATATTTGCTTCTCATTGCAACTATATGAGGCTTCTCACAAATAAGGTTTCTACCACCAACATATTTTCTAAAAGTGAATCCCAAACTCCTAATAGTCCTCCATAGCGTAGATTTGGAAATATCAATGTCATTATTCTTTCTTAACCAAATTTTCAATTTCCTTAAAGTCACTGCCTCATTATTGTGAAACATATTGCAAATTTCTCTGCGGATCAATTCTCTGTCAAAATTATCCACCACTCTTGGCCTAATTTTCGTGTGTAAAACACTGGAATTAGACATTTCAGATGTCGCTATCCAGCGGTGCAATGATCGTTTGCTTATCCCCAAGGCGTGAATAGTCCTCTTTTGTGGGTTTGAAATAGAATGATTTAGTTTTCCTCGAGTAGCTTCATTGCAGAAATACTTAAAAATCCTATTTGTGATTTGCTGTAATGTCATAAAATGTACTCGCAGACTCATTTTTCCTTCTTAACCACACAATAATTTTTGTAGACACACCTCTGATTGACAATGTGTGCGTTGCACCGGATATAAACTGTTTTATGTTCAAGAAGTGCGATTTCACGCAATTTCACTCAAAAATCATGCCAATTGCTTGATAAACCAAAAATGTGCAAATGAGGTCGTATAATTTACTGTAGACATTTCAATATGTGTGCGTGTGATGTGTGTTGGCAAGTAGGATTTTATATTATATCGCAAAGAAACGAAAATTGAAACCAATGGCCGCATTTTAATGAAAAGATTAATTCATAGGGTCTATACCATTTCAAATTCACACACAAAATTTCACTTATATGCGTTATATATTCGCTGAGATATAGCATTTTGAAGTTGGGCAAAGCTAGTGAAACGTGCTATAGGAGCTAATTGTAACCTTTGTCAGGCTTGCCCGTTCTGCGATAAAGTACCCAATCTTTAGAAAAAATGTCCCCGTGCTGTCTAGGGTCCTTAGCCATGGGCAGTTTCCTAAAGCAGGGTGCCAAAGTAGGGTCCTTTTGTTGCGCTTCTTTAAGTTCCATAGGTAACAAATTTTGCGCAGGCTCCCGTTCCTTCTTGGTTTGCCCTATTGTTATTGCTGCTGCCACGATTGCCTCTTCCGGTTTCCAAATAAACACGTATCTACCGCCAAGTATGACTGGGTAGATGGGGTCATCCATAACAGCCGCTTTGATCACACCTCTGACAAAATCAGAGTGGATCTCAACCAATGCGATGGGAAGCGCTGTAGGTGCATCACTCTTAGAAACTCCACAAAGTTGGACGGTTTCTCCTGTCTCTTGACCGGGTTTGGACAGGTGTCTGGCGACAATGCAATCATAAGAAAGCCCCGTGTCAAATAAACCAAAAGTTGAAGAACCGTTCAATATAACAGTACATCGCGTAGAGGGTCTCCCCTCTTCAGGTTGAGAATCACTGACATCAATTCTGCCTTGCGAGACTGTTAGCAAGCATCCGGTGCGTTTAGATTCGGTGTGCTCGCTCTGATCATATGTCCCGTGCTCAGGCGTTTTCCCTTTGCCACCTTGTCCTTTCTGACCGCGCTGCCATGTAGGACGGTTGGGTTGATCAGACTGTTTGTTGTTGGGTACTTGTTTTTGTAGAACTTAGACTTTTCAGGAGGGGGTTTTGGGGTCCAGTTTCTCTGTGGTTTTTTTTGGTGAGAAACATGAGAATCTCCGGGTGTCAGCAGACAAAGTGTTCTTTATCTGTTCAGTTAAAACAAATTCTACAAGTCCTTCATAGGTAGAGGCGAGCTGTAAAAGCTCGAGACACTTTGTCAAGTACCCCTTCAGACGAGACGAGAACTGCTGAAAAGTTTCAGAATTCTCCTTCCTGCTGTTGCGAAACAGTTGCAAAAATTTGCGAATTTTTATTTCAAACCATTCAAGCAAAGCTTTCTTTAACACGTCGTAGTTGTCTTGTTGGCTGCTTTCCAGTTTTGCATACACATCGTAAGCTGTACTTCTTAAAGCCTGGGAAAGCTTCATACACCAACGCGACCTCTCTAAACCGTACAGAGTTGCCATGTTCTCAAATTTTTCTAGCCATGTGTCAATCTTCTCATTAGGACAAGGGAAAGATTCTAGAGCAAAAGACATAGCGGGAAGATGAAGATATTGAGTGTTAGAAGGATCAGTTAAGGAAGAATGAGGAGAAGACTCTCCATTGCTGGAGGCAGAGGCAGCACCAGGACTTTGGACTTCTAGAGCTTTAAGCGCCAACTCTGCTGTCTCTCCTCCCTCTCCTTCTCATGCTGTCTCTCCTTCTCTCTTTCCGCATGCTGTCTCTCTTTCTCTCTTTCCTCATGCTGTCTCTCTTTTTATCTTTCCTCATGCTGTGCCCTGCGAGCTTCCATTTCTGCATCGATTTTCTTCTGCTCTAAAGCTTCGGCTGCTTTTTCCTTCTCTCTAGCTTCTGCTTCTTTCTTCTCCGCATCATATCTATCAAGTTCGTCCCTGACAAAAGCTTTCGCTTCTTCTCCCTGTAATCCCTCTTCTCTCGCTTCCTCTCTGAGCATCTATCTAAGCTTCGCCCTCTCGGCCATTGTAAAGAACTGACTGAGTGTAAATCGGGAAGGAAGTAAGAAAAAGGATACACTGGTTCCTTACCACTTACGAGAAAATAAAAACAAAAGATGATATATTTTAACTGGGATACCTCCTCCTAAATAGTTATCTAACTATCGCTGCTATTAATGGCTCTAAAGGCTCTAAATGCAAGCGACTATGCCAAATAAATGGTAGTTAAGATTAATCACTAACAAAAATAAGTTGCTACAGTGGAAAGAAAACAATTATTGCAAAAACTTTGGGGAAAAAAAAATTCTCAAAATTTTAAATCCACTGCAAGTTCACCCTGAAGTCAGATCGGGTAAGGGAGGCAATTAACTGGACGAAAAAAAAGTTTCTCCGAACGCACTCCTTAACTTAGTTCAAAACCACTTTCTGCTTCACTACCCTGTGATTGTTACGCAATCACACATTCTACCAGCGGTTTAGTATTACAAAATCAACATATAACATAACTTCCGACAAAATCAACCTGTAAATCACAATGTATAATACTCAAAAATGCTGAGGAAAAACAATTACTATTAGTGTGGTCAGCAAGCCCATAAACAGATCGTTAGTCTAGGGGATATATTATTTTTAAAGATATTAAAACTCACGAGACATCACACTCTTACTCTTTTTTTTTTTTTTTTTTCTTAACCAGCGGCACTTGGGCTTTCAGCCCTTCGGCCCAATGACATATCATTGCGAGGCTGGGGAACCTGAGGACTTTCCTTCCAACCCGGTCAGGAGCTTCGCTCCTTCCCATCCACAGAGGGTTTATCACAGGAGCCGTTCAGGCTATTCAGTCAAATTTCCGGCCGTAAACATTTCTTCAAACGCCGACGCCCGGGTTTGAACCATGAACACCTGGTCGCCAGTACAACGCCGAAGCCATTACACCAGCGCAGCTCCCCACTCTTACTCTATATCAGAATAAAGAAAATTAATCCTACAGACCAGCTGATAGCTGCCGTCTCGTCTTCCTATTCTAAGTTCAAAATGCCATTAGACGTGCCTAAATCTCTGTGCCTCTATCTCTGTGCCTCTATCTCTGTGCCTCTATCTCTGTGTCTCTCTCTGTGCCTCTATCTCTGTGCCTCTATCTCTGTCTCTATCTCTCTGTCTCTCTCTCTGTGCCTCTATCTCTGTCTCTCTCTCTGTGTCTCTATCTCTCTGTACCTCTATCTCTGTGTCTCTATCTCTGTGTCTCTATCTCTGTGTCTCTCTCTCTGTGTCTCTATCTCTGTCTCTCTCTCTGTGTCTCTATCTCTCTGTGCCTCTGTCTCTGTGCCTCTATCTCTGTGCCTCTATCTCTGTGCCTCTATCTCTGTGCCTCTATCTCTATCTCTATCTCTGTGTCTCTCTCTCTGTGTCTCTATCTCTGTGTCTCTATCTCTGTGTCTCTATCTCTCTGTGCCTCAATCTCTGTCTCCCTCTATCTCTGTGTCTCTATCTCTCTGAACCTCTATCTCTGTGCCTCTATCTCTGTCTCTCTCTCTGTGCCTCTATCTCTGTGTCTCTCTCTCTGTGCCTCTATCTCTGTCTCTCTTTCTATGTGCCTCTATTTCTGTCTCTCTCTCTGTGCCTCCATCTCTGTGTCTCTCTCTCAGTTCCTCTATCTCTGTGTCTCTCTCTCTGTGCCTCTATCTCTGTGTCTCTCTCTCTGTGTCTCTCTCTGTGCCTCTATCTCTGTCTCTCTCTCTGTGCCTCTATCTCTGTGTGTCTCTCTCTGTGTCTCTCTCTTCCTGTGCCTCTATCTCTGTCTCTATCTCTGTGCCTCTATTTCTGTGTCTCTCTCTCTCTGTGCCTCTATCTCTGTGTCTCTATCTCTGTGCCTCTATCTCTGTGCCTCTATCTCTGTGCCTCTCTCTCTGTGCCTCTATCTCTGTGCCTCTATCTCTGTGTCTCTATCTCTGTGCCTCTATCTCTGTGTGTCTCTCTCTGTGTCTCTCTCTCTGTGCCTCTATCTCTGTCTCTCTTTCTCTGTGCCTCTATCTCTGTGTCTCTATCTCTGTGCCTCCATCTCTGTGTCTCTCTCTCTGTGCCTCTATCTCTGTGCCTCTATCTCTGTCTCTCTATCTTTGTGTCTCTATCATGTGTCTCTCTCTGTGTCTCTATCTCTGTCTCTCTCTGTGTCTCTATCTCTATGTGCCTCTATCTCTGTGCCTCTATCTCAGTGCCTCTATCTGTGCCTTTATCTCTGTGCCTCTATCTCTGTCTCTATTTCTGTGTCTCCCTCTCTGTGTCTCTATCTCTGTGTCTCTCTCTCTGTGTCTCTATCTCTCTGTGTCTCTATCTCTGTACCTCTATTTCTGTCTCTCTCTCTGTGCCTCTATCTCTGTGTGTCTCTCTGTGTCTCTCTCTCTGTGCCTCTATCTCTGTCTCTCTTTCTCTGTGCCTCTATTTCTGTGTGTCTCTCTCTGTGCCTCCATCTCTGTCTCTCTCTCTCTGCCTCTATCTCTGTGTCTCTCTCTGTGTCTCTCTCTGTGCCTCTATCTCTGTCTCTCTCTCCGTGCCTCTATCTCTGTGTGTCTCTCTCTGTGTGTCTCTCTCTCTCTGTGCCTCTATCTCTCTCTCTATCTCTGTGCCTCTATTTCTGTGTCTCTCTTTCTGTGCCTCCATCTCTGTGTCTCTCTCTCTGTACCTCTATCTCTGTGTCTCTATCTCTCTGTACCTATATCTGTGTGCCTCTACCTCTGTGCCTCTCTCTATGTGTCTCTCTCTGTGCCTCTATCTCTGTCTCTCTGTCTGTGCCTCTATCTCTGTGTGTCTCTCTCTGTGTCTCTCTCTCTCTGTGCCTCTATCTCTGTCTTTCTTTCTCTGTGCCTCTATTTCTGTGTCTCTCTCTCTGTGCCTCCATCTCTGTGTCTCTCTCTGTGTGCCTCTATCTCTGTGCCTCTATCTCTGTGCCTCTATCTATGTCTCTCTATCTCTGTGCCTCTATCTCTGTGCCTCTATCTCTGTGCCTCTATCTCTGTGCCTCTATATATGTGCCTCTATCTCTGTGCCTCTATCTCTGTATCTCTCTCTTTGACCCTCTATCTCTGTGTTTCTCTCTCTGTGTGTCTCTCTCTGTGTGTCTCTCTCTCTGTGTCTCTCTCTGTGTCTCTCTCTCTGTGTCTCTTTCTATGTCTCTCTCTATGTGTCTCTCTCTGTGTCTCTCTCTGTGTCTCTTTCTGTGTCTCTATCTCTGTCTCTCTCTGTGCCTCTATCTCTGTGTCTCTCTCTGTGCCTCTATCTCTCTGTGCCTCTATCTCTGTGCCTCTATCTCTGTGCTTCTCTCTCTGTGTCTCTCTCTGTGTCTCTCTCTGTGTGTCTCTCTCTGTCTCTCTCTGTGTCTCTCTCTGTCTCTATGTGTCTCTCTCTCTGTGTCTCTTTCTGTGTCTCTGTGTGTGTCTCTCTCTGTGTCTCTTTCTCTGTGTCGTTCTCTCTATGTCTCTCTCTCTGTCTCTCTCTCTCTGTGTCTCTGTGTGTGTGTGTCTCTCTCTCTGTGCCTCTTTCTCTGTCTCTCTCTGTGCCTCTATCTCTGTATCACTCTCTTTGTGCCTCTATCTATGTGTTTCTCTCTCTGTGTCTCTCTGTGTCTCTCTCTGTGTGTCTCTCTCTCTGTGTCTCTTTCTGTGTCTCTCTCTGAGTCACTCTCTGTGTCTCTCTCTCTTTGTGTCTCTCTCTGTGTGTCTCTCTATTTCTATTTCTGTGTCTCTCTCTCTGTGCCTATATCTCTGTGTCTTTCTCTCTGTTTCTTTCTCTCTGTGTCTCTCTCTCTGTGCCTCTTTCTCTGTGTCTCTCTGTGACTGTTGCTCTGTGTCTGTCTCTCTGTATCTGTCTTTCTCTCTGTCTCTCTGTGTCTCTCGCTGTGTGTCTCTCTCTGTCTCTCTGTGTCTCTCTATCTCTTTCTTTGTCTCTCTCTGTGTCTCTCTATCTCTGTGTCTCTATCTCTGTGCCTCTATCTTTGTGCCTCTATCTCTGTGTCTCTCTCTGTGCCTCTATCTTTGTCTCTCTCTCTGTGCCTCTATCTCTGTGTCTCTCTCTCTGTGTCTCTTTCTGTGCCTCTCTCTCTCTGTGTCTCTCTGTGTGTGTCTCTCTCTATGTGTCTCTCTCTCCCTCTGTCCCTCTAACTCTGTGCCTCTATCTCTGTGTCGCTCTGTGTCTCTATGTGTGTCTCTATCTCTGTGCCTCTATCTCTGTGTCTCTATCTCTGTGTTTCTATCTTCGTGTGTGTCTCTCTCTCTGTGCCTCTATCTCTGTGTTTCTCTCTGTGTGCCTCTATCTCTGTGTCTCTATCTCTGTGTCTCTCTCTCTGAGCCTCTATCTCTGTGTCTCTCTCTCTTTGTGTCTCTCTGTGTGTGTCTCTATCTTAGTGTGTCTCTCTCCCTCTGTCTATCTCGCTGTCTCTCTCTGTGCCTTTATCTCTGTGTCTCTCTCTGTCTCTCTCTGTGCCTCTATCTCTGTGTTTCTCTCTTGTCTCTATGTTTTTTCTCTCTCTCTTCTCTCTTTCTGTCTCTCTCTGTCTTTCTATTTTGTTCTCTCTCTGTGTCTCTCTTCTTTTACCTCTGTGCCTCTATCTCTTCTCTTTTTCTCTGTGCCTCAATTCTGTCTCTTGTGTTGTCTCTCTCTGTCTGTGTGTGTATCTTTTGTGTCTCTTTTTATCTTTTTACCTCTCTGTTTTTTCTTATTTGTTTTTTCTTGTTCTCTTTCGTTTCTCTCTTTTCTTCTTTCTTGTGTTGCTTCTCTATGTGTCTTTTTTTTCTCTGTTTTTCTCTCTGCTTTTTTTCTCTGTGCCTCTTTTTCTGTTCTCTCTCTGTTCCTTTCTTCTTTTTGGTTTTTTTCTTTTTTTCTTTTTGTCTTCTTTTCTTTTTCTCTCTTTTTCTTTTTTCTTCTTTTTTTTTCTTTTTTTCTTCTTCTCTTGTTTTTCTTTTTCTCTTTTTCCCCTCTTTTTTTCTTTTTCTTTTCCCTTTTTTGTTTCTTTTTTCTTCTTTTTTCTTTTTCTCTTTTTTTCTTTTTTCTTTTTTTTCTTTTTTTCTTCCTTTTCTTTTCTTGTCTTTCTTTTCTTTTCTCTTTCCTCTTTTTCTTTTCTTTTTTTGTTTTTTTTTTTTTTTTTTTTTTTTTTTTTTTTTTTTTTTTTTTTTTTTTTTTTTTTTTTTTTATTTTTTTTTTTGACTTTTTTTTTTCTTTCTCTTCTTTTTTTTTTTTTTTTTTTTTTTTTTTTTTTTTTCTTTTTTTCCTTCTTCTTTTTCTTTTTCTTTTTTATTTTTGTCTGTTTTTTTTCTTTTTTTTTCCTTTTTTTTCTCAAACCTGCTTCTTTCTTTCTGTTTCTTCTTTTTTTTCTTCTTTTTTGTTCTTTTTTTTTTTTTTTCTTTTTTGCTTTTCTTTTTTCCCTTTTTTATTCTTTTTTCTTTCTTTTTTTTTCTCTTTCTTTTCTTTTTTTTTCTTCTCTTCCTTTTCTGCTCTTTTCTTTTTTTTTCTTTTTTTTTTTTTTCTATCTTTTTGTCTCTTTTTTTCCCTTCTTTGTTTTTTCTCTTTATCTCTCTTTTCTTTTTCTCTCCTTTCTTTTTTTTTTTCTTCCTTCTTTCTCTCTTCTTTTTTTTTTATTCTCTCTTTCTTTTTTCTTTCTTTTCTTTCTCTTTTCTCTCTCTTCTTTCTTTTTTCTTCCCTCTTTTCTTTCCTCCCATCTTTTTTTCTTTTCTTTTCTTCTTCCTTTCTTTCCTTTCTTTCTCTCTTTCCTTTTTTCTTTCTCTTCTTTTTTCCCTTTCTCTCTTTTTGTCTTTTCTTCTGTTTTCCCCTTCCTACTTCTTCTTCTTCTTTTCTGTTCTCTCTCTCTTTTCCTCTTTTTTTCTTTCTCGTTCTTTTCCCTTTTTTCTTTCTTTTTTTCTTTCTTCCTTCTTCTTTCTCTTTCTTCTTTTTTTTTTTTTTTTCCTTTTTTTCCTGAGTTGTCTTTCTCTTTTTTTTTCCTCCTTCTCTTTTTCTTTTTTTCTATCTTTTTCTTTTTCTCTTTTTTGTTCCTTTTCCTCTTTTTTTTCTTTTCTTTTTTTCTTTCCTTTTTCCTCTCTTCTCTTCTTTTTCTTCTCTTTTTTTTCTCTTTTTGTCTTTTTTCTTTTTTTCTTCCTTTGTTGTCTCTTTCTTTGTCCTCTTTTTTCTCTTCTCTGTGCCTCTTTATTTTGTCTTCTTCTTTCTTTTTTTCTTTTTTCCCTTTCTTCTTTCTCTCTTTTTCTCTTTTGTTCTTCTCTCTGAGCTTACCTCCCTGTTCTTCCTCTCTTTATCTATCTCTTTTTCTTTTTTTTTCTGTCCCTCTTTTTTTCTTTTTTCTCATTTCTTTTTATTCCCTTCTTTCTCTTTTCCTTCTCCCATTTTTCTTCCTCTTCTTTTCTCTTGATGCCTTTATTCTCTGTGTCTTTCTCCTCTTCTGTTATCTTCTTTTTGCCTCTTTTTCTTTTCCTCTTTTGTTTCTTTTCTCTCTCTGTCTCTCTCTGTCTCTCTTCTCTACTTCCCTCTATCTCTTCTTTCTCCCTTCTTCTCTGTTTTTCTCTCTTTTTCTCTCTCTTTTTTGTTTTCTCCTCTGTTCTTCCCTTCTTCTCTTTTCTTTGTTCTTTTCCCTCTTTTCTCTTTTCTTTTTTTCTCTTCCTTTCGTATCTTGTGTCTTTTCTGTCCTCTTCTCTTTTTTCTCCTTTTTCCCCCCCTTCCCTCCTCTTCTTTTCTCTTCTTTTCTTTTTTTCTCTCTTCTTCCCTTCTCCCTTGTCTCTTTTCTCTTCCTTGTCTTTCAGCTCCTTTGTCTCCTCTCTTCCCACTTCTATCTTTTTGTCTCTACTCTCTTCCAGTTTTTTTTTCTCTACCTCCTTATGTTCTCTTCTGTTTTCCACCTTGCTGTCCCTCGTTCTTTCTCTCTTCTCTTCTCTATTTCTTCTGTCTCTCTCTTTTCTCCTCTTTTCTCCTTCTTTTTCTGCTCTCTCTCTTTACTTCTATCTCTGTTCTTTCTACTCTCTTATACTTTCTGTTAACTCTTGTTTTGGTTCCTCTCTTTCTGTCTCATTTTCCTCCCTTCTATCTTCTGTTGTCTTTCCCCTTTGCTTACTTTTCTCTTCTCTATCCTTTGCAACTTCTTTCTCCTTTCTTCCTCTATTTCTTGTCTCTCTTCTCCTGTTCCCTTTACTCTTCTGGTTCAAGACTCCTCTTCCTCTTCTCTTCAAGCTCTCTTTCTTATCCTTTCTCCTCTGTGCCTTTCTCGCTCCACCCCTTCTCCTCTCTTGTGTTTTCTCTTGTCTCTCTTCTCCTTCTTCTCTGTTCCTCTCTTGTCTCTTCTCCCTTCTTATCTTTCTTCTCTCTCTTTTTTCCATCCTCTCTCTCTTCTGACTCTGTGTCTCCCAATTCGTTCGGATATTAGGTCCCGTCTCTTTTGCCTCTATTAATCGTTCCTTTCTCTGGCCTCTTCATTCTCCTGTTTATTCGTGATCTGTGGCCTCTATCCTCAGTTTGCCCTTCTTCCCTTTCTCTTGCTTCTCTCCTTATATTCTGCTTTCTTCTCTCTAAAAGGGGGGGGGAGTTTCTATTCTTTTTTATCTTCTTCCTGATTTCTTATTCATATCCTTTATCTCTATTCTTCTTCTCTTCTCACTGTTTAATTTCTCTACTCTATGTCTTCTTATTTTCTTTTCTGCCCTCCCAGTTTCTTTCTTCTCTTTTTTCTTCTTCTGTCTCTTTCCTTCTTTCTTCATTTTTTTCTTATTTTTGTTATCTCTTCCTTGTCTTCTTTTCTGTCTCTTCCTTCTCTTCTTCTTTTTTCTCTTTCTCCTCTTATTTTTCTATCTTTCTGTGCCTCTTTATGTCCTTCTATTCTGTCTTCTCTCCTTGTTTTCCTTCTTGTCCTCTCTCTTTCTCTTCCTCTCTCTGTTTCTGTATCTCTTTTTCTCTCTCTTTCTCTCATTTCTGTCAGAAGTCTTCCTTTTATTTTTTTCTTGCCCTTTTTTCTCCCCTCCTTTCTTTCCTTTTCTCTTTTTCGTTTCTCTCCCTTTCCTCTCTCTTTTGTTGCTTCTTTTCCTTCTTTTCCCCCTCCCTTTCTCCTTGTCCTTCTTGTTCTCTCTTCTCTCTTGTCTCTTTTAATCTCTGTTCTTTTCTTGTTCTGCCATCTCTTTCCACTTCCTTCATTCTCTTTCTATGTTGTTGCTTTCTGTCTTCCCTCTGTTCTCTCTCGCTGTTAGTTTCTCTTCTGCTGTTTTCGCTTCCTCTTGTCTCCTCCTCCTGAGTCAACTTTACTCTTCTCCGTCTTGAGCTTTTGTGTCTCTCTCTGTCATCTTCCCCCTCTATCTTCTGTGTCTCTCCTCCGTCCCCTATCACTCTTCTTGTTCCTTTCTTTTGTCTTTATTCTTTTTCTTTCTCTTTGTTCCTCTCTTGTCCTGTTCCTCTTTCTCTTTGCTTCTCTTCTTACTGTTGCTCTTCTGTCCTGTTTTCTTCCCTGTTTCTTCTTACCTTTGCTTTCCCCGACCTCTTCTTTCTTCTCCTAACTTCCTTCTCCTCCCTTCTCTCTGTCCGATCCTGTCATCTCCTTTTTTTTTTCTCTCCTGTGTCTCTTCTTTCTCTGGTGTCTCTATCCTCCATTGCCCTATCTTACCCTCCCCCCTAATCTCCCCTGTCTTCCTTGTGCCTCTATCTTTTGTTCTCTTATCTGTGGCCTCCTATCTCTGTTCCTCTCTCTCTCCTTTTCCTTTCTGCTCTCAACTCTCTGTTTGGTCTCTTTGGTTGGTGTCTCTCTCTGTGTTCGTCTTCTCTTCCTCTGTCCCTCTAACTCTGTGGCCTCTATTCTTCTTACTGTTTCTCTCTCTTGGTCTCTCGTGTCTCTGTGTGTCTTTTTTTGCTCTCTTCTATCTCTGTCTCTCTTCTGTGTTTTCTATCTTCGTGTGTTTCTCCTCTTGGTGCTTTTTTCTATCTTCTGTGTTTTTGCTCGCGTGGGGGGGGGGGGGGGGGGGGTGGGGCCTCTCTTGTTCTTCTTCTTCTGTTATTTTTTCTCTCTCTCCTCTGAGCCCTATCTCTTTTTCTCTCTCTTTTTTTTTTTCCCTCTCTGTTTGACTCTATCTTAGTGTTCTCTCTCTCCCTCTCTCTACTCGCTTGTCTCTTTCTTGTGCCTCCTTATCTCTCGTTCTTTCTCTTTCTCTCCTCTTTTCTTCTCTTCTCTGTCTTTCGGTTCTTCTGTGTCACTCTATTTGTGTGTCTCGTTTCTCTGTCCTCTCTCCCTCTTCTACCTCTTCCTGTTCTCTCTCTGTGTCTCTCCTCTGTCGTCTCTCTGTGATCCCTATCTCTGTGTCTCTCTCTCTCTGATGCCTCAATTCTTGTCTTTCTCCTGTTCCTTTCTCTCTTCTGTCCTTATGTTTCCCTTGTCTTTTCTTGTGGTCCTATCTCTTTACCTCTCTCTTGTGCCTCTATCTACTGTTTTTTTCTGTGTCTCTGCATCTTCTCTCTGTTCCCGTCTTTCAGTGTGTTCTCTCTATGTGTCTCTATCATTGTGCCCCCCCCCATCCCGCCTCTTTCTTTGTGCCCACTATCTGTCCACTCTTCTGTCTTCCTTTGTTCTCTGTGTCGTCCTCTCTTTGCCTATTCTCTTGCCTCTATCTCTGTCCTCTTCTCTTTTCTTCTCTCTGTTTCTCTCTCTTTTTGTGTCTCCTTCTGTGTTCTGCTTTTCTTTGACTATCTTGTGGTCTTCTCTCTCAGTCTCTCTCAATCTGTGCTCACTATGTTCTGTGCCTCGCGGTATCTCAGTTGCCTCTGGATCTCGGTCTCCTGCCGGTCTCTGTCTTTTTTCTCTTTGTACACTCTTTTGTCTCTATTCTTCAGTTCGTTCGCTCTCTGTCCTTACTTACTCTTTTGCCGTCTATCTTTCTCTGTTTTCTTTCTTTCTCTGTGTGTCTCACCCTTGTTCTCTTCTGTGTTCACTGGGCTCTCTTGTGTGTCTCCCCCTTCTCTTTGTGTGTCTATCTCTTCTCTATCTCCTGGTTTTTCTCGATCTAGGCCTCTGTCTCTCTCTCGGCCTGTTTGCTTCTCTTTGTGCGTCTATTTCTGTGTCTCTATTTCTGCGCCTTTTATCTCTGCTCTCCTCTTATCTTTTTCTTGCCTCTCTATCTGTGTCCTTCTATCTCGGTGTCCTCTTATCTTAAACTGTCCTCTATCTCCCTGTGGCCTTGTTCTATCTCTCGCCTCTATCTCTGTGTCTCTGTCGCCTCTATCTCTGTACCTTATCTTCTGTGCCTCATCTCTCCCGTGTCCCTCTCTGTTTACAATCTCTGTGTGTCTCCCTTTCTCCTGTGGTCTTTTCTCTCTGTCTCTCTTTCTGTGTGTGTTCTTCTCGCTCTGTGTCTCTTCTGTGCCTTAGTTCTCTTTCCCTTATCTCTGTTTAGTCTCTTTGTTCTCTCTCTTGTGCCTCTATCCTCTGTGCCTCTACTGTCCTCACTCTGTGTCTTCTCTGTGGGCCGGCTATCGTCTTCTATCTCTGTGCTGTCTCTCTGTGCCTCTCTCTTTGTCGTGTCTCTTTTGTTTCTTTTTTCTCTCTGTGCCTCTATCTCTATGTCTTTCTCTCTGTTTCTTTTTCTCTGTGTCTCTCTCTGTGCGTCTTTCTCTGTGTCTCTCTCTGTGACTGTCACTCTGTGTCTGTCTCTGTATGTCTTTCTCTCTGTATCTCTGTGTGTCTCTCTCTCTGTCTCTATGTGTGTCTCTCTCTCTGTGTCTCTCTATCTCTGTGTCTCTATCTCTGTGCCTCTATCTCTGTGTCTCTCTCTGTGCCTCTATCTTTGTCTCTCTCTCTCTGTGCCTCTATCTCTGTGTGTCTCTCTCTCTGTGTCTCTCTCTGTGCCTCTATCTCTGTGTCTCTCTCTGTGTGTCTCTCTGTGTGTCTCTCTCTCTGAGTCTCTCTCTCTGAGTCTCTCTCTCCCTCTGTCCCTCTAACTCTGTGCCTCTATCTCTGTTTCTCTCTCTGTGTCTCTATTATTGTCTCTATCTCTGTGTGTCTCTCTCTGTACCTCTATCTCTGTGTGTCTCTCTCTGTGTCTCTCTCTGTGCCTCTATCTCTGTGTCTTTATCTCTGTGTCTCTATCTTCGTGTGTCTCTCTCTCTATCCTTATTCTCTCTCTATTCTCTCTCCTTTTTCTCTTTTCCTCTTCATGAATGCTTTATCTCTGACCCTCTATGTTATCTTCTCTCTCAAGGTCTTCTTCTTATCTCTGAGCCTCTAACTCTTGTCCGTTAGCTCTTTTTTCTCAATTTCTCTCTTTCTGGTTTTACCTCTTCTTACTGTTTGTCTCTCTCTTTCCCTCATTTCTTCTCTCGTGTCTTCCTTCCTCTATTCTGTCTCTGTCTCTGCTCTCATCCTCTTTTCTTCCCTCTATTTCTGTTACTCTTTCTTTTCTTCTAACTTAAATTCTCCTTTCTTGTTTCTCTTGTTCTCTCATATATAAGAACTTGTCTCTCTCGATCCCCTCTCTCTCTGTGACTTTCCATGACATCCTCTATTCTACCCTTCTTTTCTGTCTTTCCTCTTTTTTGTTTCCGTTCTTTATGTCGTTGGTTTTCTGTCCATCCTCTCTCTGTGTCTTTCTCTCTGTCTTAAACTCTGTGTGTTCCCTCTTTCCTTTCTTGCCTCTATCTCCTTGGTTGCCTCTCTCTCTTATCAGCTGGGTCTGTCTCTCCTCTATTCTTCATTTATTGCGTCTTCTCTTCTCTAACCGTTTCTCTCTCTTGTGTCCCATATGTGTCTCTTCTCCTGCCTCAAATATTTCCGATGCCCTCTCTTGTTTTGTTTCTGGACTCTCTCTTGTATCTTCTTCTGTGTGTCCTCTCTTTTCCTTGCCTTATTTCTGTGTCTCTAAACTTATTTTGCTCGCTTGCCTTTCCCTCTTAAAGTGTCCTTATATCTATTTCATTTTCATGCCCTCTGGTGAAGGTTCCTCTTCCTCTGTCTTTCTCTCTGTGTGTCTCTCTCTGTGTCTCTATCTCTGTGTCTCTATCTCTGTGCCTCTATCTCTGTGCCTCTATCTCTGTGCCTCTATCTCTGTATCTCTCTCTCTCTGTGTCTCTCTCTCTGTGTCTATCTCTTTTCTATCCCTTGTGTCTCTTCTCCCCTGTTCTCTCTCGGTGCCTATACTCTCTGTGCGCTCTATCTCTGTGCCAAGGGCGGTTTCCTGTGCCTCTATCTCTGTGCCTCGACTATTCTGTGACTCTCATATGGGTGTCTCTGTGCCTCTATCTCTGTGCCTCTATCTCTGTGCCTCTCTCTGTGCCTCTATCTCTGTGCCTCTATCTCTGTGCCTCTATCTCTGTGCCTCTATCTCTGTGTCTCTCTCTGTGCCTCTATCTCTGTGCCTCTATCTCTGTGCCTCTATCTCTCTGTGTCTCTCTCTGTGTCTCTCTCTGTGTGTCTCTCTTTCTCTCTCTCTGTATCTGTGTGTGTGTCTCTCTGTGTGTCTCTCTCTGTGTGTCTCTCTCTGTGTCTCTCTCTCTGTGTCTGTGTGTGTGTGTGTGTCTCTCTCTCTCTTTTTCTTTCTCTCTCTTTTCTCTCTCTCTCTCTCCCTCTCTTTTTAATTTTGGAATAAAGAATGTTATTGCTTTTCTTTTCTTCCCCAGCTTCTGATAATTCTTCTCGATCGCAATCGATTAGTTCTTGTTCGCTATTTTAAAGCGGTTCTTTGACGCGTTCTCTCCATCATGTTTTATTTTGTCCGGTGGAATAAACTCGCTACATTCTCGTCCTCTAATCGCTAATTCCCAGCCTTTGAGTGTCTTTACAAAAAAAAAAAAAAAAAAAAACTAAATACTTTATACACACAAGCAAGCCTCCCGTTCCTTTTTGTGCGTTCAGCAAAATTCTTTAACAACCAACAGCTTCTGTTTATCCCTGTATTTCGGATGTGTAGTAAAAGAATTACTCTGGCAATTACAGTTTGCAATCAGGTACTTCAGTAGATATTCACGCATATTATTTTGATATTGTTTTTTTGTTTGTTTTTTACATCTCTCATCTGTTTTCTTTTCATTATATCGGTAAACTTTCCATTAAATACAACTTAACTCAATGCCTACTCATTTTATCATCCATAAATTAATACATCTTTTCATCTCTCAGCTCCTTCACTTATTAATACATTTATTCACCAGTCTACCCCACTTCTTCTTTCATTCCATCCGCAAACAAATCTGGGTGTTTCTGTGTGTGTTTCCTTGAAACTTGAACATAATAATAACGCCTAAGCATGAAATTAAATATTGGAATTTCTCCAGCTTGTTGACCATAAGATTATCCGGGCATCTTAAGCTGGAGTTTCCTCTGCTGACTGAATGCCCGATGAATTGCGACTTAATTTAATAGATGCTTCACAGTCACTACAGAATAAAATCACATTTTTCTTGCTTCGTGTTCTGTCTGTCTGTCTTTCTCTCTGTCTGTCTCTCTCTGTCTCTCTGTCTGTCTCTGTCTGTCTTTCTGTCTGTTTTCTGTCTGTCTGTCTTCCTGTCTGTCTGTCTTTCTCTGTATTTCTGTCTTTCTTTCTTTCAGTCTGTCTGTCCTTCTGTCTTGTCTGTTTTTCTGTCTGTCTGTCTTCTGTCTGTCTGTCTTTTTTCTGTCTTTCTTTCTGTCTTTCTTTCTGTCTGTCTGTTTTTCTTTTTTCTTTCCTTCGTTCTTTCTGACTGTGTGTCTGTCTATTTTTCTGTCTGTCTTTCTGTCTGTCTATTTTTCTTACCTACTTTCTTTCTTTCTGTCCTGCTGTCTGTCTCATTTTTTATCTGTCTTTCTGTTTCTCTGTTTTTCTTTCTTTCTTTCTTTCTTTCTTTCTTCATACCTTTTGCTTTACTAATTTCAATGAGTACCATCTTGTCTTTCTTTCTGTTTTACTTTTCTTTCTTTCCCATAATTATACATTACAGAATATTAGGTGAAGATTTAGGTTTGCTTTTTTAAAATTACTTTGTTTTTTCTAAATCCAAACTGAATGAAGCGATGACGTGGTATGCCTTGGTAATTTTAACGATGATTACTGTGCGAACAAAAGAAATAATTATTATTACACAATCTACAAATGACAAGGTATAACTCACAATCACCTCTAGAAGTAACCAGATTCATCGAATAATCATCTACAACTAAAAATTATATCTCATGACCATCTTTAGAAGTAACCAGATCTAGATCACAATGATCTAGATTTAAAAAAAAATTATCATTATAATGACCGTTAGAGGTAACCAGATGCACCTCAAAATCATCTAGAAGTACCCATATACATCTCACAGTCCTCGGCAAGTAATGAGATGTACCTCATAATCATCTAGAATTGATAAGTTATACTTCACAATCATCTAGAAGTAGCCAGATGCACCTTACAATCATCTAGAATTGACGTTATACCTCATAATCATCTAGAATTGACAAGTTATACCTCACAATCATCTAGAATAGACAAGTTATACACCTCACAATCATCTAGAATTGACAAATTATACCTCACTGTCGTAAATTTATTTTGAGAGAAAGAGTCTTAGAAATAGTGGTCCGGTTTAGAGTGGAGAATGGTGGTGAAAAGCTCAGTGATAGAAAATGTAGAGAGTAAATAGTTGCTTCACAGAGTGCTGGGGAGAGTAAAGACAGACTTATTTACGACAAATCGTTTCTCTCAATCTTCTCTTCAGACTCTCCTGGTCAAACAATTATTTGCCAGTTTCCAGACACACATCTGCGCTCACACCGATTTGGTGCTTCAAACACACAGTCGCACGTGAATACAAGCTATATTAAACAAATAGGGGAAATTTTGGGCTTTGGGTATTCCAACACAGTACTAAATAAGTTTATGATGTTTATTAACCTTAAAAATCAAATCACAAACAAATATCAAGTGTTACATAAAATTATCATAAGTACAGAAAATGCAACTAACAAGGTGAGGGATGGGGGGTGAAGAAGATTGGTATCGACTAAGCCCTTCCCGCTTGTATTAGACAAAGATAAACCCAGTCCAAAGATAGATAGTTATCAGGAACATAGGTAATGTAACCTAACAGTGAAGTTAATTACTCTGAAAGAGGGGTTACAATATTAGGTATGGGTGGTAGAAAAAAATCCTGTTATCCCAAATTGGGTTTCCCTTTACTAAACAAATGAAAGGGGGGGGGGGGGTAAACAGCGTTAACAAAATATCCCAATTAAAGGGATAATGCAGGGTATACTGAAAATGTATTACCCGGTAGGCAAATTAACAAATGGTTTTTCAAACAAATTAAAATCTCCTGTCATTCATGCACGCGCGTGAGGATCCACACTCATATATTCACACAAACTTACCGATTGCAGCATCAGACAATCCATAGAATTATATAAACAGAAATTACACTCTAGACATGTGAAACTGTCTAGTACTTCGATGTCCCGCCCCAGATGTTGCGAGGTTTGCTGATAGCAAATATTCCCACTTATCGCCGGACTTGAAGCCTAAGAGTTCTTGTGTTTTATTATATAAAAAGGAGTCTATGGGATGGCACTGACACAGTTCGACACAGGGGTGAAAATGAAGTGGTGGTAAAATTCCTTCAGTGCGTGATGATAGCAACTGACCGGTAAAGTTTTTTAATCCAGTGAGGAAAAACTAGGCTCAGTCACAGTCAGGTAAATAGGTACTCTCTCACAGTAGAGCAGTAAATAAAATATCGCTACTGGCACTGTTCATCTTCCAGTTTATCTTACAGATTTGTAATTTAAATTTGATGATTTATTTAAATGTTCTTGGGTAGGCTTTCTTTCATGTAATTATGATAGCTAGGTCGCATCGGACCGCCACAAGATTAAATTAAAAAAAATGTTTCATCAATATGTCTGGAAGTTTAAGAACCGAGTCTGAAACTCTCTGTATGATTTCTTTATGCTGGGATTGCAAAGGTGATCATTCTATAGAAAAAGATAGAAAACCCATGACAACATAATCATACCTCAAAAATCAAATAATATTCTAACGCGCGATAAATTTACCGTTAAGGCTATTATATACACTCGTGTATTTAATTATGTATTTAAGAAAACACGTCACGAGTCTAATGGTTAAAATACACATCTATATATATAGGACTTTACTAAATTTATTAATTATAAATTCCTTCGCGACTTTAAAAGTTACTTTAACATTAAAGCATCTATTATTTTTTGGAAATATTATAATAGATATATCATTAAATTTACCACTGGAACTTTTGGGATGAGTTTAATTTAATAGATTTAAATAAACACAAAATCCAGTGAAATAAAAATGAAAGCACTAGACCACTGATCACTTTAACAAATATATTATACCGTGCACAGAAACAGAAATCACTCCAATGTAGCCACCAATTCAGATGGAAATCTAGCAGAATTTCTACTATAGCTAATGAATCTTAAATCTTTTCAGGACGAACGAGGAAGAAAAAGAAGAAGAAATCTCTGGCGACCGAATGATAACATGGCTTTCTACGTGGTCTGTATATATCTAGCTGAAATGCAAGATTGATGAGACATGAGAAAATTGACACCTTTTTAGATCTCAGGGATCTGACCGCCAGATTAAAGAGAGAAGCCGCCCCTGGTCCGACGTATCTCCGCTCGCTGCTTGCGCGTCGGCTTTCCCGTTCGCTCCCACTGCGATCGGTTTCGTGTTTAACACCGAGATGCGAAATACCGGCAGGAAACTTGCGTCACTCGTTTCAGGGACCACTACTGCCTTTGATAGCGTCGATAGTCTTTCCTGAGATCCTTCAGTCTGTTTGATCGTGTGCCGCTACTTTCTGTTTGATTCTGGCACCGCCCCCACTGGGCCAAGTTAATGCAAATACTGCATATGATTGCTCAAGAGATGTCCGTGGGCGTGATTTAATCTCTCCTTAAATCAATGCGATGACCAGAATGAACGGTAGATAAACTGTCCACATATTAATCAGCAAACGTGTTGACCATCTGTGTGGAACGGTTGCATAGCTAATGAGTCCAGGTGGAAAAAAAATCCCGTTTGACGAAGAGTTACCACAATATTCGGGGGCACTGATGCTATACGAAGGGGTCGTTACAAAGGGTCGTACTATATCATCCAACACTTCAGGGTCATTCAGGGTCAGCTGAGTTCGTCTGTCACACTCACAATCATCTAGAATTGACAAGTTTGAAACATTAATCCGTTTAGGATTCCAGTGAAGTTACTCCCAATCGCTATTTATTTCAAGATAATATTTTCAAATACTGCTAGTTTGAACTCATAGTAATCCCGCCCAATCACTATTTATTTCAAGAGAGTATCTTAAGCATCTGCTAGTTTGAACTCACATTAATCTCGCAGTAATTAGGATTTAAGAAGATCGGCTACCACGACAAGTATGAGAAACTATGAACCAGGGATCTAGACCTCCAAGACGATCCAGAATTAATTGAGAGGACACCATTAGGCAATCTCCGAAGGACCGAATGCTAGATTGGAACTAGGCCAGAAGGAAGGCAGCCGATATGATAGTATGGCGCTCCCTCCTCCAAACCTCTACACCTCATAGTAGAAGGGGGATAACTAAATAAGTAAGTAATCTCGCCCAATCGCTATTTATTTCAAGAGAGTAACTTCACATTCTACTAGTTCGAACTCACAGTAACCCCGCTCAATCGCTATTTATTTCAGGAGAGTAACTTCACATCCTGAGAACACCTTAAGCGCCAGCTGGTGCCCAAGTCTTCCTTGACTTGTAGGCAATATTATAGGAGTCTTACATTAGTTCTGTAATACAAACAGCGGCTCGGAAAATGTTCTCGAATTCTGTTGTCTCCTTTGTCCTAGATGAGGTATTTAGACGAGGCTGGCAAAGAGACTTTGTTAGCTCTTCGGAGTCCTCAAACAACGACGGAATGATTAATTAACCTCCTCTCAGTACTCATGCTAGTCGCTGCGGTCTTCCCCCCTCCCATTCCCGGGAAAAAAATTTTTTAATTAAAATCGTGTATGGATTTGTATTTTGGAGAAAATTCCTGAACACATCGATTTTTAGACTTTGGTATTTAACACAATTTAGCTTCTTTAATAACAAGTAGTATAGGCCTCACAGAAGGAAAGCGAAAGATAGGCTGGTCAAAAACTACCTGGCGGAAAACTGTGGATGCAGTGATGCAAGGCATGGGCGAGTGCTGAGGGATGGCTGCAGACCGTGCAAAGTGGAGACAGTTTGTTGCTGCCCTACATGTACCACCAGGCGTGATGGTCACTGACTGCTTTCTCAGTCAGAGGCCAAGTAACAAAGAAGAAAGAAGATAGGCCACAGTAAATAAAAACGTAGGAATATTGATACAGTACATGTAAGCTGGGCTTACGAAAATGTTTTGTGTGGTTATAACTAACTACAGGGATATTTTTATAAAAAATAATAAATTTCTGCTGAAACACTGCACACAAATTTTATAGACAGTAATTTTGGTGTCACCCCCTCTGAAGGTGTCACCCGGTGCGGTCCGCACCCCCGCACCCCCCTAGTGACGCCACTGGTTGTACCTTTTTCTGGCAACCTCATCATGTCAAACCGATTGCTACAGAAAGTATAGTTGCTGAAAACACATAATTGCTTTAAGGCAAGTTTCTTGCACAAGTTCAGCTGAAGTAGTAGCTCTACGCCGCCTAGGAGCGAACAGAGAAAAGTAGAAGTATTGGTCGCAAGTATAGAAAGGTTGCCTCCCGCGTACTTAAGAATGTACTTGAAAGTTGTAAGCTATTCTGAATTATAAATGAAATATTAAACACCAAAGCGGTTTATTTTAAAAATTGGATCCTTCCGACATCAGGTCTACTGTTTTCTGGCACTAATATTATGTTAAAAATAAGAAGGCTATTCAGCGCCGATTTAATCTATTTGACCCCGCACTCGGGTTGCCACCTTTACAGGTTTCCCGCACTCAAGTTGTCTCCTTTACAGGGGCCCTGCACTCGGGTTTCTACCTTTAGAGGGGGCCTGCACTCGGGTTGGCACTTTTACAGAGGCCCCGCAGTCAGGTTGCCACTTGTAGAGGGGCCCCACACTGGGGTTGACGCCATTGGCTTACAAAACAAAATAATAATAATAAGGAACGCCGTACAGAACACGTTGGGCTGGAAATTATTTTCATGATCATTGACCCAGATTTCTCATTTGGACTTGAAAGTGGCTTTTACAGTTGTTTATGCCATTTCAAAAGTTGTCCTTATATCATTCTGTTGTAATGCTCCTCCTCCTTAGCAAGTTAGTTTGCCTCCTCGTTGCCGAGAATAGTGCAATGGGCTGGTACCCACTGGATTGTGCACTTGTTGAAGCATTTGGCCAAGCTTTCAAGTGCGTTTATCAGATCTTTCAAACCCTTAGCATTGTGGTAAACAATGTAGGACTTCTCAGTTCAATAACATTTTCTTTCGCAAACACTGTCAAATATTCTCCAGTCCTGATGTGTAATGTTCTATGTTTCAACCAAGCTTGCTGTGTAACACTGTCAGTTGTATGGCAAATGTCCAATGAACCAAATGTCAACAAACCCTGACCTAGTTACTGCATACTCTCGACAGGACAGGTCACGCTGACATCACTGTAGAGTTGTACTGCTGATGTATTTGTGTGTCGTAACAGACCCCAAGGAACGTCTGGTCTCAGTAGTTTACTTCTCAATATGGTCACTGTGCAGGTTGACCCAGGAAGCTGGCCACCAGTTGTTAAACTCTCTTTCTTTGTGTAGTTGTTAACTCATACTGGCTACTAGTTGTTGAATCATGCTTTATTTGCTAAATGATGTGAATGTCCACCAGTGGATAAATGTAGATGTTGGGACTGGTGTAGTAAAGTGTAACGATTGTCAACTCATCAAACCCAGCACAGTTTTGGTCATACAGGTCATCTTGTCCTGGAACGTGATGAGGCTCCGACAAGAATGTGAGTGTAAACAATGAGTGTGTATCTGAATGTCAGTACGCGAATGGTAGAATGATTCGATAGAGTTGACAGGTTGGTAGTACATCACTCATACTCACACTGTTCGAATTCAAGAAGTACTGGAACTACGGTGGTCTTTTTATAACATTTAATGGGACGCACACTTGGACAGTACGTGTATGGTTACAGGAACAAATGTCGACATAGACAGCATAATGTTGATCACAGGAATATCATCTTAAGTTAGCATTCATGCTTGGCAAATATCATAATGGAGCATTCGTAAATAAGCATTCAGCGTTCCATCATGTAAATCATCTGGCTTTACTGACTGGGCACGTCAGACCATAACCAATACATAGGAAGGCTCCTAGACCTAACCTCGTCTAGCGAATATTCCTTCACGTAAAGTTCAATATATATATAGTTCATAATATAGGAATCCCAGACATGGGTTCTCACATGTAGCAGTGATCTCTTGGTTCATCGAGCGATAGTACAGGCATCCCTTTTTCTCACTCGATAAATACAAAGTATATGAATTTCAACATGGCTGTTCTCTCTCTCGTGAGCTTCACTCACTATAGAATATAGACCAAAATTAGTCATTCATTAAATGTCCTCATTTCTTCATAGGTTCTCTCATAGAGGTAATTGAATAATATCATACAATCCAGTGCTGATACATAGGAATGTCTTCTTCCTTTGAATGGATATTCTTTTTAAAAGTACCACTGTGCATCTGCTTATCAACAACGATGGCGAAGCCCAAGTTCATAATAAATTGTGGTTTTACCTTTTTATGCGAAATATAACTTTGCCATTCCTTGGCAAAAGAGAATAAACACTGGGGTAAAGTACATACAACATGTCTAAATGATTATCACTTTTCCCCATCCATATATAGATCACTATTTCGGCAAAAAGCCTGCTACAACAAAACTCGGCATCCTCACAGGATGACAGCCATGGATCACACCCTTTGCTAGCGATACTTCCGCTGCATAGCCTTTGACCTTTTCTAGCGACAACCAAATTAGTTCGACTTAGAAATGCAAAGATATCCATATATAAGACAGACTCGTCCTACTCATACAAACACTACGTATAAATTCAGGCCATAGATATACTGAAGCAAGAACAATCTATTCCTACCCAGCCACAGAATAAATCGCAGTAGGCCTAGAGTCGTCTGCGGAGTCCGATCGAAGATGACAGAACTATTTTCAAGGGAAGCAACCCAAAAATGACTTCTCCTTAAGCACTTAAAAAGGAAATACTTTGCTTACAAAATATTTGCGAACATAATAAGAATATAAATGTATTATATTGCAAGATAGTAAAAATTGCCCTTTACAGTCTTACCACACCTCCCGGGAAAAAAAAAAAAAATTTTTTTTTTTAAAATACATCTAGGAGCACCGTAGAATAGGCTCACAACGCAAGAATACTGCGCAGATGAAAATATCAGGAATAACTATAATTCCTAATATGACTGGTGAGAATATATATCTCAAAATCTGAGAGAAATTGTTTCCCTACGAATAAATGTTTCCAGGAAGGTGTGATGTACGTATAATACAATTCTGGTAATTATACAATGCATACCAAAAATTCACACTACAATCTTAAATTTATGATTTATGAAGAAACAATCATCAAAGAACAGCGGTGAATTAACATCAATAAACCGCTAAGTAGCGATACCATCATTCTATTATTAAATTACAAATGTGTATCTTAGTAAAGAAACAAAAAATAACTGTTGTAAAGTTATACATATTAAAAAGATCCAATATTTAACAGTTAAGTGGCATCATGTGGGCATCTGGACAGAATGTCCGCCATCACATTTTCTGAACCACGGATAGCTCGTACCGAAAAATGAAAAGGTTGAAGAGCGATTGCGTATCGAGTTGATCTCGAGCTCTTCAAGTTTTTACTTTGGATAGCCGTAAGAGCTTTTTGGTCAGTTTCCACTACGAAATGCGCGCCCAGAAGGAATCTTTGGAGTTTGAGAATTGACCAAACCATTGCCAATAATTCACGGTCTAAAACCGAGTAATTCCTTTCTGCAGCATTAAGTTTTCTGGATATGTACATTACAGGATGCAGAGTTCCAGAGTACTCTTGCATTAGTGCCGCTCCAATCCCAGTGGATGAAGCGTCACTACGAAGAACAAATGTCTTATCTGTTGTAGGTAACACTAAAATAGGTGGTGATGAAAACATAGTTTTGATCTTCTCTAGTGAAGATTGGCATTCATGAGACCAGTGAACCATGTTAGGCGACCCTTTCTTTAATAGTGTAGAGAGAGGTGCCATGATAGAGGACAGATTCGGAATGAAACGTCCATAAAATTGTATGAGACCTAAAAGACTTCGCACTTGCTTTTTAGTCCTAGGGATAGAGATGTTAAGTATCTTAGTGATATTATGGTCTTCTGTCTTCAAGAAACCGTGACCTACTCGATGGCCTAAGAAAGCAATTTCGCTAAAGCCAATACAAGCTTTAGATGGTTTTGCTGTCAGGTTATACTCACGCAGAGTTGATAATAATTCAACTAATCCTGAATAGTGATCTTCCCAAGTATCGCTGAAAAGACAGATGTCGTCTAGATAAGCAATGACATCTGACCGATACGATAGGATTCGACGCATCATGCGTACAAATGTAGCTGGTGCGTTCATAAGGCCGAAAGGCATAAAATTCCATTGGAAAAGGCCTCTGGGAGTAGAGAAAGCGGTAAGAGGTTTGGCGCGTTCGGATAATGGAACTTGCCAATATCCTTTAGACAAATCAAGTTTAGTGAAAAAATGCGATTTAGAAAGACGAGTAAGTAACTCTTCTAGTAAAGGCATAGGTTCAGCATCGAACTTCGTAACTTGATTCAATTTGCGATAGTCAACGCAAAGACGTATGTTATTGTCTTTTTTTCGAACAATAACCATCGGCGAAGAATATGCAGAAGTGGATGGTTCGATTATTTGTAAATCTATCATTTCATCCAACTCCTTTTCAACCTGTGTTTGGAAATGTATAGGGATAGGATAAGGCCTAACCCTAATTGGAGTATGTTCAGTTAGAACAATGTCATGCTCAATGACATGAGTTTGTCCAGGGATGTCAGTGAGGACATCCTGAAATGTTTGTAACATAGACGAAACTTGTCGCCGTTCTCCTAGAGACAAATCAGGAGAAACAGTAACGTCTTTCCATGATTCACTAGAATGAAGTGGGATCATTGGAAGCGGGAGATTAACATCCGAAAAACTTGTTTCCTCATCCTGTATTACAGACAGTGATGAGTAATGACCATGTTTGACATGAGAATCGTCCGTTGCCTGGAAAATAGGCTGTAGATAGTCAGGACGTTCATGGAACTCCGTAAGCATATTGATGTGGAAGGTTTTATGCTTCCCGTTAATATCGACGATGTAGTCAACATCTGAAATTTTCGATATTATATCGTACGGACCTTTCCAACTAATAAGGAGTCTATTTTCACGACAAGGTAGCAAAACAAATGCTTTGTCACCAGGACAAAGTTGTCGTAAAGTTCTCTTCTTATTAGCAAATTGTCTTGCCTTCTGCTTAGCAAACTCAGAAGAGGACGTTGCCAATTTGCATGCTTCGATAATCTTTTGTCTCAGCGCGATGACATACTCGTAAGAAGATTTTGTGTCATCGTCAATATTGTCAGCTGTTATAAGATCATGCAGCAAAGACATTGGGCCGCGCGGTCGCGCGCCAAAGACAAGTTCAAAGGGCGAAAACCCTGTATGTTCATTGGGGACCTCTCTGTACGCGAAGAGGGCCGCGGGTAAAACCCTATCCCAATCCTGAGGATGATCCTCAGTTATCTTCCCTAATAAGTTCTTAAGTGTTCTATTTAGTCGCTCGACCATCCCATTGGACATAGGATGATAGATGCTACTCAAAGATCTCTCTATCTGTAGAGTAGACATTACTTGAGACATGGTATCCGATATCAGTTGGGTGCCATGATCTGATAATATTTCTCCGGGGAATCCCAGCCGAGAAAATATAAGCCAAAGAGCATCTGCAATGTCAGTGGTAGTAATGCTCTTTAGAGGGATAGCCTCTGGCCAACGTGTGCACATGTCTACACACGTTAAGATAAACTGATGTCCTCTAGCAGATTTGATCTTGAATGGACCAATGATGTCTATCGCCATTTTCTGGAATGGACGAATAGGAATATCTGCAGCCTGAATAGGCGCAGCATGACGAGGACCTTTGGATTTGACTTCTTGACATACTTTACAGGATCGACAATAGATCCGTATGTCCTTGTTCACAAAAGGCCAAAAGAAAGCCGCAAGAACTCTTGACTTTGTACGGGAAAAACCCATGTGACCAGCACACTGAGAGTCGTGTGCATGTTGTAAGATCTTAACTCTCAAATTCTTGGGTACAAGAATCTGAGAATGACTTGACTTAGTGGAGTCTTGCACCATACGTACAAGTACGCCATTCTTCATTGTAATCCAAGATTTACAATTTGAATCTTTATTCGGATCACCTTTTGTTACAAGAGTGAAGAATTTCTTAAGAGTCGGATCTTCTTCTTGTTGTTTTATAAACGAGTCACGAGAAATTACCAAGGGATCATCTTGGTTATGCACTTCATTATCTTCAACAGATGAAGTTTCAGGCATATTGAGAGCTTGAGCTCTAGTGACTACTGCATTAGCAGATTGCATATTTTGATTTTCCCAAACGGAAATTTGCTCCGGAGTGCATTCTTGGACTCCGTGAATGCGACCGATGATAAGATCAGCGATCGGATCCGGCAAAAGACATGCGTGTACATCTCCTGTGAAGAAAGGAGTAGCAATCCTAATGATAGCGGTAGAGTATTTCTCTATGGTGCCGCCAAATGTTACGCATTTGACTACTTTGCCTGTAGAATGAGAAGGATCTATGAGTGACTGCCTAACCCCAATAGTTGTGCATCCAGAATCAAAAAGTACTGAGACTGGATTGTCATTTACTAAACCTTTGTGTAAGACAAGAGAACCTCTCCCATCATGCGCGATTGACGCAGGAAGAGCGGGAAGAGGATGGCCACAGCTTAAAGTAGACACTGTGGTTGGCTCAAATAATGTTTTGCATTGGGGGCACTGAGATGCTCTCCCAAAATCAAAAGCGGCACATGCCATATTATTAGAGTCATCATTATCTTTATTTTGTTTATAGGCTTCGTGGGACTCTTGCTGTGCAGAGTTCGCCTGGTAATGAGCTTTATGTTTTTTGAATTGTGCTCTACCTCTGTTATTATTGCCTCTGTACTTATCATTGTTTCCACTATTATAACCTCTACTCGGGTTTGAATCATAGCTCCTTTGGTTACTATCATCATATTCATTATAATGAGTATCTCGGTAATTATGATCCTGATGTCTCCATGAAGGAAAACTTGGATAGTTTCTAGAATGACTTCCTTTGCGAAAGTTCCTGTAATTATGACCACCCCTGAATCGAGGGCTGTCAGCTCTTCTCCAGGTATTCGAAGAAGAACCCTGAAATGATTGGTTACCTTGGTTCTGATAACTGTAATAGTTACCTTTTTTATTAAACCTATTTTGAGGTCCTTGGAATTTGTGAGAGTGATTAGGGTTGTATGGTGTTGCAGAAGCAACTGGCATACCTTCTTTAACCTTACTGTTGCTAATGGCTACGTCCGGATGTGCAGTGACGTATTGGGTACAATACTGTTCCATTTCTTTTAGAGACTTAGGTTTACGCTCATGTAAGAATTCGAGGAAAGGTTTATTTATACTTGACATAATCTTGTCTCTGAGTATCAAGTCCATAAGGGCTTCATAAGTCTTTTCTGTTTTGGATAGCTCAATCCAACGATCAAATGTAAGTCGTGTCCTAGCAATGAATTCTGAGAATTCTACACCTGCCTCAGGCACCATTGTCTTAAACAACTTCCGATAACCCTCTTCAGACAACTGATACTTCTTTAATAAGGCTGCCCTAATAACATCATAGTTATCTTTGTCAGCCTCTTCAACCAAACTTAAACTAGTCAGAGAATCACCTTTCAGATTTTCTGATAACTGGTTAGCATATTGTGATTTGTCCACATTATGTGCTCGACACGAGCGTTCAAATCTGTTTAGCCAGAATGTTATGTCATCACTGGAAGGGTTGAACGCTGGTACCTTGACCTTGTAAGTAAAGGGTTTACCATTACCACTAGATGCTTGATTAACATTACTTATGTTTGTTAACTTTAACTTTTCTAACTCAAATGCTAAAAGTTCTTTTTGGTGTTCATGTTCTCTTATTGCTTTTTTTTCTTGAGCTTCAGCTTGTAATTTTCTCTCTTCAGCAGCAGCCTGTAATTTTTTCTCTTCAGCAGCAGCTTCATCTTTTCTTTTCTCTTTTTCCATTTCCATCTGGAATCTTTTTTCATCAGTCTGTATCTGCAATTTCTTTTGTTCATCCTCTCTTTGTAATTTTCTTTCCTCAGCTTCTAATTTCTTTTCTTCAATCAATGCTTTTCTTTCTTCAGCAGCCAATGCTTTGTCATATTGAGCAACTGCCCATTCTTCTAACTGCTGACCAGTCTTATCAAGAGCCCTGCCTTGTGTGATAAAATAATCCAAGGTAGACATCTTGTCTAATAAGATCAGTAATTTGCAAAAGTAAATAAATTTACTTTCTTAGTCTTAATCAAAGACTTTGTATGATAACTTTGTAACCTGTGAAAAATAGTACTTAACTATCCCAATCACTGTGGGAAACAAGCCTTACAAAGGTCTTGTATAAATCCTTATATAATAACAGCTATAAGTTGCTGGTTCACTCTATAATATAAGTGCAGTGCACCAGAAATAGTGTTTTATATCATCAACTGTGTACCTTTAGTAATAACAATTAACTATCAGTTGATTCTTGTACATCAATTTATATGATCAACTATATTTTAAATAGTGTATGTCGATCAGGCACAAACAAAACAGTTATACAGAAAAACATGAAAACATTTGCGGAAATGAAATAAATAAAATTGGAAAAACAATAAAAGATAAACCGCAAGAGGATAACAAATACAAATAACGCCACAGTATATAAATATAAATTGAGAATAGAACTGAAAGATAGAATAGGGTAGACCAACAAATTACAAACAAATCAAAACAAACTAAAGAACAGAGGAATATTACAAAAACAACAATGAGTACAGACTTCACAGCTAACACTAATAGCAACAGCTGTCGCAGCAAATTTCCAATGAAGAAAATTGCACCTATAGAAACGCACACATCAGACCCTCTATTACGTGGGATACTCTGCTGTGTGACACCGCCCAACCGAAACAACAACCCGCTGGATACAAACAAATATCACATATAAATAGTTAAACATAAATACATAAATGCATAAATAGTATGGCAATATGATGTAAATAGAGTGTTGCAGAAAGAATGTGTTGGAATGAAGGCTCAGTTACACTGCCTAATAGTACAGTACTGTGGTACTTTATTAAACAAATACTTCTGGTCTAATTATTTTAAATTCAACACAGAAATAGAAGCTCCATCGTTGATTTGAATGATAACAATCAATGTAGGACTTCTCAGTTCAATAACATTTTCTTTCGCAAACACTGTCAAATATTCTCCAGTCCTGATGTGTAATGTTCTATGTTTCAACCAAGCTTGCTGTGTAACACTGTCAGTTGTATGGCAAATGTCCAATGAACCAAATGTCAACAAACCCTGACCTAGTTACTGCATACTCTCGACAGGACAGGTCACGCTGACATCACTGTAGAGTTGTACTGCTGATGTATTTGTGTGTCGTAACAGACCCCAAGGAACGTCTGGTCTCAGTAGTTTACTTCTCAATATGGTCACTGTGCAGGTTGACCCAGGAAGCTGGCACACCAGTTGTTAAACTCTCTTTCTTTGTGTAGTTGTTAACTCATACTGGCTACTAGTCGTTGAATCATGCTTTATTTGCTAAATGATGTGAATGTCCACCAGTGGATAAATGTAGATGTTGGGACTGGTGTAGTAAAGTGTAACGATTGTCAACTCATCAAACCCAGCACAGTTTTGGTCATACAGGTCATCTTGTCCTGGAACGTGATGAGGCTCCGACAAGAATGTGAGTGTAAACAATGAGTGTGTATCTGAATGTCAGTACGCGAATGGTAGAATGATTCGATAGAGTTGACAGGTTGGTAGTACATCACTCATACTCACACTGTTCGAATTCAAGAAGTACTGGAACTACGGTGGTCTTTTTATAACATTTAATGGGACGCACACTTGGACAGTACGTGTATGGTTACAGGAACAAATGTCGACATAGACAGCATAATGTTGATCACAGGAATATCATCTTAAGTTAGCATTCATGCTTGGCAAATATCATAATGGAGCATTCGTAAATAAGCATTCAGCGTTCCATCATGTAAATCATCTGGCTTTACTGACTGGGCACGTCAGACCATAACCAATACATAGGAAGGCTCCTAGACCTAACCTCGTCTAGCGAATATTCCTTCACGTAAAGTTCAATATATATATATTTCATAATATAGGAATCCCAGACATGGGTTCTCACATGTAGCAGTGATCTCTTGGTTCATCGAGCGATAGTACAGGCATCCCTTTTTCTCACTCGATAAATACAAAGTATATGAATTTCAACATGGCTGTTCTCTCTCTCGTGAGCTTCACTCACTATAGAATATAGACCAAAATTAGTCATTCATTAAATGTCCTCATTTCTTCATAGGTTCTCTCATAGAGGTAATTGAATAATATCATACAATCCAGTGCTGATACATAGGAATGTCTTCTTCCTTTGAATGGATATTCTTTTTAAAAGTACCACTGTGCATCTGCTTATCAACAACGATGGCGAAGCCCAAGTTCATAATAAATTGTGGTTTTACCTTTTTATGCGAAATATAACTTTGCCATTCCTTGGCAAAAGAGAATAAACACTGGGGTAAAGTACATACAACATGTCTAAATGATTATCACTTTTCCCCATCCATATATAGATCACTATTTCGGCAAAAAGCCTGCTACAACAAAACTCGGCATCCTCACAGGATGACAGCCATGGATCACACCCTTTGCTAGCGATACTTCCGCTGCATAGCCTTTTACCTTTTCTAGCGACAACCAAATTAGTTCGACTTAGAAATGCAAAGATATCCATATATAAGACAGACTCGTCCTACTCATACAAACACTACGTATAAATTCAGGCCATAGATATACTGAAGCAAGAACAATCTATTCCTACTGTTGCGTGATAAATTCTCGCAACATCGTTTTATTTCAATATCTGTTTTATAACGCAAGGGCAACAACTGCTTGAAATCTATAGTCACTTTTCTCGGTAAGCATTTGTCTTCTCGCGTTAGTATCGAATGCAGTTAACTTTTGAGCTGTGGTCATTTTTGCGCTGGACTGCGCATGACTTGTCTTGTTGTTTGGTCGATCGGTTTCCGCCCACCACTAGGGGGAGTGAGCGATTTGGAATGGCGAAAGAGATGCCTCGTTGAAGAGGGGATCTCCGCTATTTTTGTTCTGTCAGGGATGTGTAGTCCTCTTAATGGATATTTCGTTTATTCGAGATAATACCTCTAGTGTTTCCCACATGTCGGGAGGCGTGATATTTCTGTGTATTTCATGAAAGCAAGGTAAATTGACTCTTTCATTAACTCTATTGATTTTGGGTCGTGAGCGATTTCGATTCATAGCCTGTCTCCGAAAGTCGTCGTCACGAGATGTTCTTTCCCAGCTCACATGTCGCTGCATTGTACTGCATCGGTTGATGCAGGTTCCAAGGACCATTACTTGCTACTTTGTTAAATGAACTAGGTTTAGAAAACCTTTATTATCTAGAGGATATTCTTGAGGACATTATTTATACTTCGGCAGACGTGTCTGTCTTGCTGAAGTCAAACTAAGGAGAGTGAACTGATCTCATACATCTGGTTATCTCCTGGCTGTTATAGAAAAGGATGGAGTTGTTCACCTGACTACATTTACAGCACTTTGAAATATAACATGCATCTGACTCATCATTGTAATGCTGTCTACCGTTTATTGCTGTATTGAATGTTGCTGTGATAATGACTGTTTGATGTGCCTACACATTTGCGTAACCATTTTGTCACTGTGGCGTCCACAATAAATAATGAAGAAAAACGTCAACGGCTGTTTCAAGACTCATTGACTTTATACGTCGTGAGTTTACTGACGTCCTATGTGGATTGCCCTGTTATTGTTGCATGAACATTGTTTTGACTGAACACATCTACACACTACACAAAAACCAGACATGCGGATGCCATCCATCATCATATGGCATCACGCATCATTTGGTGGCCATAAGCTGGTTTGATTCTGGTACTAGCAAACACGGGGTCCCTTACCCACTTCATTTTCAACAAGAATTCATCAGCATCCTTCAAGAAATTAACATTCTTCAATACAGTCAACATCTTCAAAATTTTCAAAGTACTCGGCGTTGCCCGGTAAAAGTCAAAATTTCAACTTTTTGACGGAAACAAGAATTTGACAGTACCCGGCGTTGTTACATGTTGCCGGATAACTCGGACTGCTGTTATCTTTTACGCAAGTCAAGCAAGTTGCTACTGTCAAGGTTCCAGTGCTGTCGTTTTTTGAGAAGGTCAAGTGCCGGTTGAAACGGGTTGTTTTCTGAAGAAGGCCAAGTACCGATTTCCATCAACTTACTTTTGGATTAGAAGGTCAAGTGCCGAAACAATTCAACACACAGTATTTCAGAAGCTCTTGTACCATCGTGTTAGCAGTGGAAGCAGTTCAGATGTGCCATCATCGTTGGAGCTTCGCTCTTTAGGACGTTGATTGACATCCGTTTTTCTGCTGTTCTACGATTGGAAGCCTTTAAGTTAAGTGGCCTGTTTGTATGTAAACTGTGCCCTTATACTTCTGCTGAGTCTTCTGTGTATCATCTCATTCTATATATTATATGTCTATATGTTATTTGTATATTTATATGTTTATATTTCAGCGGGTTCTCGGTTGGGTGGTGTCTCCGTTAGATTATGCCACGTCATAGAGGTCGTCTATTGTGAGCGTTTTCTGTAGGGTTTGCAAATTTCCGATACTGGAATTTGCTAAGCGACTTCTGTTGCTATTTATGTTAGCTGTGATGACATGTTTTAATATTGTTTTCGTTATTATTTCACATTCTTTAGTTTTGTTGTGATTTGTTTGTATTTGTTAGCCTACTCTTGTCTATAATTTAGTTTCATACAACATTTTTGTTTATACACTGTGGTGTCATGTATTTTGTTTAATTCTATCGCAGATATCGTCACATTTTTTGTGATATTTCATTAATTTCTGCTTTATTTTTAGTTGATTTCTGCGAAAGTTTTTGTATTGTTGCTGATCTTTGTTATTGTTTACATTGTTATTGTTTACATTGTTTGTATTGTTTACATTTTCAATGTTTACATTCTGCATGTGTTTACATAGTCATTGTTTACAGTTATAGTAATTAGTTAATGGGCTATGCTAATGCACTGTTACTACTATACTGATGATAAATGAATGATGAATAGTGTCGTGCACTATTGAATGAGAAGTGCACTTATGATCAAGATTTGAGTGCTGATATTTCATATACAAGTTCTTTGATTGGAGACTTGTTTCCCACAGAGACTGGGATAATATAATGTGATGTGAATATACAAGTGCTTAATTAAGACTTGTTACACTTAGGTTTGAAATAAATTAGTTAATTATTTCAGGTTTTGGACTCATATGTTAGACAACATGTCTACATTTGAGCACTTTATTGAGCAGGGTAAATTGCTTGGGAAGACTGGTGATAAGTTAGAAGAATTTGCAACTGCTCGATATGATAAAGCAATGGAAGCTGAACAAAAGAAACTGCATATGGAAGCTGAACAAAAGAAACTGCAGATGCAGGTGGATGAAAAGAGATTCCAAATGGAAATGGAAAAACAAAAAAGGGAATCAGAAGCTGAGGAGAGAAAACTCCAGCTACAGCTAGAAGCTGAAAGACTTCAAAAAGAGGCTGAGAATAAAAGACTTGAAAAAGAGGCTGAAAATAAAAGACTTGAAAAAGAAGCTGAAAATAAAAGACTTGAAAAAGAAGCTGAAAATGAAAGACTTCAAATGCAGGCTCAAGCTGAAGAAAGGAAGTTACAAAGAGAGTCTGATGAGAGGAAAGCAAAAATGGAACATGAAGAAAAACTCTTAGCTTTAGAGTTGGAGAAATTGAAATTGACGAGCATGAGTAATGGTAATGATTCAAACAAGGGTTCATCTTCTGGGAAGGCTAATAATGATACTTTTAAGATTAAGTTACCAACATTTAGTCCTTCCAGTGATGACATAATGTTCTATCTGGACAGATTTGAACAAGCATGTACAGCTCATAACATAGACAAAGCAAAATATGTTTATCAGTTATCAGGGATACTGACAGGTAAAGCTCTAAGTATATTAAATATGGTGGATGAACCTGACAAGAGCAATTATGAGGTTGTCAGGGCCGCTTTGTTAAAGAAATATCAGCTTAACGAAGACGGCTATCGTCTACAATTTAAAAACATGTTACCTGAAAATGGAGTTGAATTCTCCGAGTTTATTGCAAGAATACGCATGACTTTCTCACGATGGGTTGAACTATCTAAGACGGAAAAAACTTATGAAGGACTTATGGACTTAATACTTAGAGACAAAGTCATGTCGTCTGTCAATGAGTCTTTCCTTGCTTTCCTTCATGAACGTAAACCTAAAACAATAAAAGAAATGGAAGATTTCTGTTGCCAATACGTAACTGCGCACCCACACATAACCATGGGTAACTCTAAGGTGAAAGAAGGTTTACCAGTTGCTTCGGCAGCACCGTATGGTCAAAACTTTGCTCGTAGATCCCAACAAAATTTTGATAGAAAGGGCAGCGGTAATTTCTGTCAAAATCATGGAAATCAATTTCATGGTGATTCTTCTTCGAAGAATTGGAGACAACCTGATAGTACTCGTTACTATCACCCTAATAATTATAAGCATTTCAAAAGAGGATATGGTAATAGAGGTTATTCCTGCCGAAGACCTCAGAACCAAACAAATAGATGTTCGCATCAATGTGAACATGATAGTAATCGTGGAAACTGGAATTCGAACCAGTATAACAATTACAATAGAGACAATAATAACTGCAGAGATAATAATAACTCTGATAACTTCAGAGGTAATAATAGTCGGGGTAGATCTCAACACAAAAAAAAAGAGATATCAGCAGGCTAATGCTGTACAACAGGAAACTGAGGGAGCCTGTAATCATGTTGTTGATAGTAAAAACTTTGACGCTGTCACTAGTTCTGCTTTTGACTTTGAGAGAGCAAACAAATGCCCCCAATGCAGTACTTTATTCGAACCGGGTACCATAACTACTTTGAGTTGTGGTCACCCACTTCCCGCTCTTCCTGCTGCTGTTGCGCATGACGGGAGGGGTTCTTTAATTCTACATAAGGGTCTTGTTAATGATACTCCGGTCTCACTACTTTTCGATTCCGGATGCACCACTATTGGTGTTAGACAATCGCTTGTAGATCCATCTTGTGCTACAGGAAGGGTTATTAAATGTGTCACATTTGGCGGCACTCTAGAAAAATATCCTACTGCTGTAATTCGCATTGCCACTCCTTTCTTTACTGGAGATGTGCATGCTTGTCTCTTACCTAATCCTATTGCGGACCTTATTATTGGTCGTATTCACGGAGTTAGGGAGTGTACCCCACAGCAGATTGCTGCTTGGGAAGATAATAACATGCAAGCTACAAATGCAGTAGTTACAAGAGCACAAGCTCTACAAACACCCGAAACTTCACTGAATAGTGATAATGAAGTTGATAGCCAAGATAGTCACTTAGTAATTACTCGTGACTCTTTCATAAAATTGCAAGAAGAAGATCCTTCTTTAAAAAAATTCTTCGTTCTTGCGAAGAAAGGTGATCCGAATCAGGATACAAATAGAAAATCTTGGATTGCAATGAGAAACGGCGTACTTGTACGTATGGTACAAGATTCGACTACGTCGGCACATTCGCAAATTCTTGTTCCCAAGAGCATGAGAGTCCAAATATTACAACATGCTCATGACTCGCAATGTGCTGGACATATGGGTTTTGCCCGTACGAAGTCGAGAGTCCTTGCGGCTTTCTTTTGGCCTTTTGTCAATAAGGACATTCGTATTTACTGCCGATCATGCAAGGTATGTCAGGAGGTCAAATCTAGAGGACCACGACATGCTGCGCCTATCCAGGCTGCTGACATTCCTATTCGGCCGTTTCAGAAAATGGCCATAGATATTATTGGCCCTTTTAAGGTCAAGTCGGCCAGAGGACATCAGTTTATCCTTACATGTGTCGATATGTGCACACGTTGGCCAGAGGCTATTCCTCTTAAGAGCATATCTACTACAGATATCGCAGATGCTCTTTGGTTGATATTTTCTCGCTTGGGGTTCCCCAGAGAAATATTGTCAGACCATGGCACTCAACTCATATCTGACACTATGTCACAGGTAATGTCTACCTTACATATTGAACGATCTCTCAGTAGTATCTACCATCCTATGTCTAATGGGTTAGTTGAGCGTCTGAATAGAACGCTCAAGACTTTGCTTGGTAAGATAACTGAAGATCATCCTCAAGATTGGGACAGGGTTTTACCCGCGGCTCTCTTTGCCTATAGAGAAGTCCCTAATGAACACACAGGATTTTCTCCCTTCGAACTTGTCTTTGGCGCGCGTCCACGCGGCCCTATGTCTTTATTACACGATCTCATCACTGCCGATGATATTAGCGATGAAACTCAATCCTCATATGAGTATGTCATTGCTCTTAGACAAAAGATCATTGAGGCATGTAAGCTAGCAACTGCTTCATCAGAAATTGCTAAAGAGAAGGCAAGACAGTTTGCTAACAAGAATAGATGTCTACGACAACTTTGTCCAGGTGACAAAGCATTCGTCCTACTCCCCAGTAGGGAAAATAGACTTCTTATTGCATGGAAAGGTCCGTATGCAATAGTCTCTCGGATTTCCGATGTTGACTATGTGGTCGATATTGATGGAAAGCATAAAACTTTCCACATAAACATGCTTTCGGAATTTCACGAACGTCCGGACTATTTGCTGCCTATTTTCCAGGCAACGGATGATGCTCCTGCACCTCACGGTCATTATTTATCCCTGTCTGTCATTCAGGATGAGGAAGCTACCTTCTCTGATGTCAACCTTCCCCTTCCAGTGGTTCCATTACATTTCACGGAATCTTGGAAAAACGTTTCTGTTTCTCCTAATCTTTCTGGTGACGAACATCGACAAGTCTCGTCGATGTTACAAACATTTCAGGATGTTCTCACTGACATTCCTGGACACACAGATGTCATAGAACATGACATAATTCTTACCGACAATAATCCAATTAGGGTTAGGCCGTATCCTATTCCTATACACTTTCAGTCGCAAGTGGAAAAGGAATTGGATGAAATGATTCAATTAAATATAATTGAACCATCGACTTCACCATATTCTTCTTCCGTGGTTATTGTCCGGAAGAAGGATAAGAACATACGAATTTGCGTTGATTATCGCAAATTGAATCAGGTCACAAAGTTCGACGCTGAACCGATGCCTTTGTTAGAAGATCTACTGATTAGACTTTCTAATTCTAGATTCTTCACTAAACTTGACTTGTCTAAAGGTTATTGGCAAGTGCCTTTAGCAGAGCATGCCAAACCTCTTACTGCTTTTTCTACACCTAGGGGTCTATTTCAATGGAATGTTATGCCTTTTGGTCTCATGAACGCCCCTGCCACTTTCGTTCGCATGATGCGTCGAATTCTGTCACATCGTTCGGATGTCATCGCATACTTAGATGACATCTGTCTCTTCAGTGATACCTGGGAAGATCACTATTTAGGGTTATATGACTTACTGTCCACTCTACGTGAGAATAATTTGACAGCAAAACCTTCTAAAGCTTTTGTTGGTTTTGGTGAAATCTCTTTCCTGGGTCATCGTGTTGGTCATGGTCTCTTGAAGACAGAAGACCACAATACTTCCAAAATACTGAACATCTCTGTTCCTAAAACGAAGAAACAAGTTAGGAGTCTCTTAGGTTTAATTCAATTTTATGGGAGATTTATTCCAAATTTATCTTCGATCATGGCACCTCTCTCAACATTGTTGAAGAAAGGTTCGCCTAATCTGGTCCGTTGGTCTGAAGAATGCCAATCTTCACTAGACCAAATCAAGAATATATTTTCTTCTCCTCCCATCTTAAGATTACCTACTCTTGATAGGACTTTTGTTCTTCGGAGTGATGCTTCATCCACTGGGATTGGAGCAGCACTGATGCAAGAATATGCAAATACTCTGCATCCTGTTATGTACATTTCTAGAAAACTAAATGCGGCAGAGAGGAACTACTCGGTTTTAGACCGTGAGTTGTTAGCGATGGTTTGGTCAATTCTAAAGCTACAAAGATTCCTCCTGGGCGCACATTTCATTCTAGAGACTGATCAGAAAGCTCTTACAGCTATTCAGACTAAGAATTTGAAGAGTTCGAGATCCACTCGATATGCTATAGCTCTTCAACCTTTTCACTTCACGGTACGAGCTATCCGTGGTGCGGATAATGTGATGGCTGACATTTTGTCTAGATGCCCACATGACTCCAACTAATACTTCTGTCCTATATTTCTATATATTACAGAGTCATAACACACCTATATTTCTACAATAGATTAGCACATCTGTACTTACTTTATATGTACACACTATCGTGCTTTGTTGTCATCTTCTTCTGTTCGTTTTTTTAAAATGATAGAGGAGGACTGAGTAGTTAATATAAGGGCCGTTAGTTTACTAAACAGCCACAATTATTAATAATGTATTGTACCTGATGAAGCATATTAGTTATTAATTAGCATTATATTGCTTGTACTTTCTCAGAATGTCATTGTTGAGCTGAGGACTTACCTTACGAGTTCTAGATTGTGTACTTACCCTCGGAATACCAGAGCATATGTCCTGGATCGTCATGTAGTTTAACTTTACTATGTACTTATGTCATTACATGTCAAAGAATGTACTATTTAAATTTTCCTATCAGATTTGTACATCCATTTTTAAAGACAATATTAGAGTATGCTGTTTAATGATGATTATAGTAACTTGCATACGTATATTGTGTTTACATGCTAACGTGATGTGTGTTGGTGACACCTCCCCGATGTGAATATTTTTTTGAGACATATTTATTTTTCTGTTGAGGTATATCCTCACCAGACACTCTATAATTAGCCTATTGTTTGGCAATTTAATTAATTATCAGCGCATAATTCGTGCGTTTTGAGCCGCTTATCGCTTGCTCTTTGATATTGAAAAAAAAATAGGTTCCACATTTTTTTTTTATCGGGAGGAGGTGGTGATATGTTGCGTGATAAATTCTCGCAACATCGTTTTATTTCAATATCTGTTTTATAACGCAAGGGCAACAACTGCTTGAAATCTATAGTCACTTTTCTCGGTAAGCATTTGTCTTCTCGCGTTAGTATCGAATGCAGTTAACTTTTGAGCTGTGGTCATTTTTGCGCTGGACTGCGCATGACTTGTCTTGTTGTTTGGTCGATCGGTTTCCGCCCACCACTAGGGGGAGTGAGCGATTTGGAATGGCGAAAGAGATGCCTCGTTGAAGAGGGGATCTCCGCTATTTTTGTTCTGTCAGGGATGTGTAGTCCTCTTAATGGATATTTCGTTTATTCGAGATAATACCTCTAGTGTTTCCCACATGTCGGGAGGCGTGATATTTCTGTGTATTTCATGAAAGCAAGGTAAATTGACTCTTTCATTAACTCTATTGATTTTGGGTCGTGAGCGATTTCGATTCATAGCCTGTCTCCGAAAGTCGTCGTCACGAGATGTTCTTTCCCAGCTCACATGTCGCTGCATTGTACTGCATCGGTTGATGCAGGTTCCAAGGACCATTACTTGCTACTTTGTTAAATGAACTAGGTTTAGAAAACCTTTATTATCTAGAGGATATTCTTGAGGACATTATTTATACTTCGGCAGACGTGTCTGTCTTGCTGAAGTCAAACTAAGGAGAGTGAACTGATCTCATACATCTGGTTATCTCCTGGCTGTTATAGAAAAGGATGGAGTTGTTCACCTGACTACATTTACAGCACTTTGAAATATAACATGCATCTGACTCATCATTGTAATGCTGTCTACCGTTTATTGCTGTATTGAATGTTGCTGTGATAATGACTGTTTGATGTGCCTACACATTTGCGTAACCATTTTGTCACTGTGGCGTCCACAATAAATAATGAAGAAAAACGTCAACGGCTGTTTCAAGACTCATTGACTTTATACGTCGTGAGTTTACTGACGTCCTATGTGGATTGCCCTGTTATTGTTGCATGAACATTGTTTTGACTGAACACATCTACACACTACACAAAACCAGACATGCGGATGCCATCCATCATCATATGGCATCACGCATCACCTACCCAGCCACAGAATAAATTGCAGTAGGCCTAGAGTCGTCTGCGGAGTCCGATCGAAGATGACAGAACTATTTTCAAGGGAAGCAACCCAAAAATGACTTCTCCTTAAGCACTTAAAAAGGAAATACTTTGCTTACCAAAATATTTGCGAACATAAGAATATAAATGTATTATATTGCAAGATAGTAAAAATTGCCCTTTACAATGGGATGTTATAAATATTTATAGGGGACTTAGTGTACTGACTGAGATCAGCTGTGAAGGTATCTGTATCTAATAGGTGTAGTGTTTTACAGATAACCTTACTTGCTACCACATTTATGTCTCAGTCAGAATTATTCTGGAATATTGTGATGACTACGTTAAATGTCTAGGGTTATGTAAATGATGAAGTGTAAGTCACAACAACAACAGACAGATAAACAATTTAATTTATTCCACCACACTTGACAACACTGTGACACTCACACACATTTAACACTCTATAAGACTATCTTAAATGAGTCACTGGTAAAGTTTCAAATATTTATGTATTAATTACTTTCACTACTATATATATATATCCTGATTCAACTACAAAGTGAACCAGGAATCACAATCAATTGTAATCACAATCTATATATACATAATTTATAAATATGAACTTAGTAGTGACATATTTTATTAATATTATCCTATGTGTGTCAGTTGTGTAGTAGTACTAGGAGGTAATACTGGTTTTGTTTTTTCAAGCTATGTTGTTATTTGTCATCATGACTTCAAGTGTTTGTTTATCTGGGAAATAGTATGGGGGAAAAGTTCACAGTTCCTGTCAATTTAAACAAGGTATTGTCCCTCTTTTTTACTAAAATGTCACTTTCTGAGGGGACACATAATGTTGAGCTCCACTGGCCACAGAGGCTTAACTTTCGTGATGGCGGCAGGAAAAGACTCCTCTGCTCGATTGCTCCCCTGTGTTCTGGAGACACCTCACTAGTCGCTATCTGGACCCAGGAGTATGCTGTCAACCTCCAGTTTCAGCAAAGCTCAGACCAGGTGCTGCTCAATAACTTTAGGACCACAGTCCCTGAAACAAGAAGGTTGTACCTCCTACTTCATAACTAATTTATAATCTATTTCCAGACTGAACACAATACATCACAAACACTGAGTTCAGAGCGGTAGGCCAACTGCTATCTTCATCTGAAACAATTGACATCAGTATACTCCTCCCTAATGGTTACTACGCCTCTGCAATTCCAGCATTATTTCTTTCTAGTCAATAAGATAGGTGTCAGTGTACTGTTTGGCAATTCCATGTAGTTTTACTTTCCTCCGACACCTTCTGTTCAGGTTGGAGCACTATATAGGCTTTGCCTCATGTTCGCTACTGAACCACACACATATACAGACATAAATTATCAATTTACATTCAATTTTCATTAAAAAGATATCAAATATTTCAAGCTTACCACAATTCATGGAAATAATACAGAATTACGTTGACTGGCAATGAATATAGCACAATTTCGATCTGCCGATGTCCCAGGCTTTTATTTAGAAAAATATGCACTGGCGCTCAACGCACTGGTTCTTTAGTAAGTTTATTTGAAAATGTGGTGCTGAACTAACGCTCCTAATTGCCTATATTGGCGGGTCTAACCAATCGAGCCATGTTTACACAGGCGTTTGAAAAAAAGTACCCTTCCTTCCGTCTCCCCTAACAACAAAAGATAGTATTTGTAGCCCGACTAATCGTGTTTAGCCTTACATTTACTGCGCTCCAATCAAATAGGATTTAACATGGGGACCTATTTCCCGTACAATGGTGGTTTTAAAATCTGCCACTGAGCGATTCTGATTTTGGTGTTGTCTGACACCCTCACTATTTCTTTTGGCTATAATTTGTTAATTCCTAGACTATTTGCGAAACGTTTAACATATTCTTTGTCAGCAAGTCATAAGGAACCCAAATATATAAATTTAATGGGGCTAAGGGGCTGCGTTCAAAATATGTATTTTCTTCCACCTCCCGTTCACTTCGATCGATGTGGTGACTGGGTACTGTAATGTTTTCAAACGTAAACCAGTATAATGTCATATTTCCCAATAAGCGTTTTTCCGGTTTTTAAAACCTAACTCTCGTATGGGTAGTGTTTTTTTATCACTGTCGATTTGAAAAAAGCTAGTGCTTGTGGCCTTACACGCGTGATGGTAGTAATTGTATAGCGAGACGCGTGTTTAGTGTTGCATACGTTCCTGCTTTCAGCCCTCCCTTCTCTCTATCCTAAGTTCCATCTGTCTTTCGTTTATGGTAACGTAGTGTATAAAATGACATGAATGGAATATTAAATATAGGTCAGCTTGCGTATCTCAAGGTTTTTCTTAGAAAGGCAGTACACGTTTTATTGAAGAAAGCGTGTAGTGATGCAGTAGGCTTTTACTATCAACGTGAAACGTTACAATTTGCAGACGAAGTAGAAAACAAGTGGAATTTCGAGTACAGTCATTGTGACAGCACTGTTCTTTACCATTCTTCTTTCCTTTTATTGAAGTTATTTGTTAGGCTTTACATTTACTTTTTAATTTATATATGTGGATTAGAATTTCACACGACAAATTCTCCCCACTTGAAACAGACGTTATATGTCAGTCTATAATTCTATATACACATAGAGAAATTTATTATCCTTCCTGGGGCTTAGGGTGATTCTCATCACACGGATGGCGGCTTAAAAAATCCGCCCCCAGATTTGTTTTTCCACTTATATACTCTATGCTAAACTCATATGGCTGCATCAGTAATGAACAACGGAGTAATCTAGAATTTTCATGTCTAGCCTGCGCTAGAAACGACAATGGTTTGTGATCCGTTTGCAACTTAAATGCCTTCCCATACAGATAAATATTGAATTTCTTTATCGCCCATATTACTGCAAGACATTCTTTTTCGCTAGTTGAGTAATTGGTTTCAGCTTTATTCAACTTTCTGCTAGCATATGCCACTGGGCTTAATTCCTCATCCAATGCATCTGATTTCTGTAGCAGAGTCGCACCTAACCCAATATTACTGGCATCAGTCCTTACAATGAATTCTTGACTTAAGTCAGGTAATTTCAAAATAGGTTTACTTGTGAGCTTTTCCTTCAATTCTTGGTAAGCCATTTCACATTGTGGTGTCCATGTAATTCGATCTGGATTTCCCTTACGTGTCAAATCAGTTAACGGTGCACATATGGAATTAAAGCTCTTGATATACTTTTGGTAGAAACCACATAATGAGACAAAGGATCTCACGTCTGTCTTGGTTTGTGGTCTCGGGGCTTTCTTTAGTTTCTCTAAATTCTTTGGGTCAGGGGTCATGTTTCCCTGATAAACTGTGTGTCCCAGGAACTCTAATTCTTTACATCCAACACAACATTTGGTTGGTCGGGCTGTCAAATTCGCTTCTCTAAGTCGATTAAACAGCATGTTCAGAGAGTCAATGTGTTCCTCAAATGTTTCTGTTGCTATAAGGATATCATCCATGACATTTGTGATACATGGATTATTCAGAGGGTCCAATAATTTTCTCATCATTCTAGAGAAGACACTAGGTGCATTCTTCAATCCAAATGGCAATCTGTTAAACTCATAGTGTCCCTCTGAGGTAATAAACGCTAGGTATGGTCTAACCTCAGGCTTTACTGGAATCTGATAGTATCCTTTACTCAGATCCACATTTGAGAAATATTTAGCTTTTTTTAGTCTGGCAAACAACTGATTTGTATCCGGCAATGGATCCACCTGTCCTTCTGTAATAGCATTCAGTCTCCTGTAATCTATACAGAGTCTATGTTCTAAAGAGGGTTTCCTTAAAAGTACAACACTGGAACTATACGAAGATTCACTGTGTGAAATAATTCCTTCCTTCAACAAATAGTCTATCTCTTCCTTCAAAGCTTTCTCCTTAGCAAAAGGAATCGAATAGGGTTTCATACAGACAGGTGTGGGGTCTATCAGTTTCATATCATATTCCAATAAGTTTGTATGCCCCGGTCGGTCTGTTAACACCTCTGCATGATTATCTAGAACCCGTTGCACTCTCTCTTTCTGATATTTCGTTAAATGTGTACTGATTTTCACCTGTGCCGCTGTCTCACAGGGATGTAATGGATATTCAAATGATGAAAGTGGTTCCTTTTTCATCTCCATGGCGATGGACAAGGTCAACAAGTGTGTCTCTTCCTGATTTCCTCTTTCCAAATATTTCTTCAGGAGATTCACATGATAGATTTTTTCTTTCCCCTTCTTATCTATCTTATAATTTGTTCTAGACACCTTCTCTAGAACTGTATATGGACATTGCCATCCAATTTGTAACTTATTCTGACTACCGGGCAGAAGAAGCAGTACCTTCTCTCCCACAGCCAAATCTCTGTCTTTAGCTTTCCTGTTATAATAGGCAGCATGTTTTTTTCTGGCTTGTCTCAAATTTTCATTGGCAAGTTTCCAGCCAGTTTTTAAACGAGTGGTCAGCTCATTCACATATTGGTATGAGGATGTAATGTTTTCCTCTGCCTTTTCATCAGTCCAAGTTCTTAACAGCGCTTCCAGTGGACCTTTTATTGGCCTTCCAAATAATAATGTTGCCGGGGCCATTCCGGTTGAACTATGGGGTACCTCCCGATAAGCAAAGAGGGCGGCGTGAAGGTACTGATCCCATGTATCTGGTTTTTCGTGTGCCAACTTTCTCAGGATTGACATCAATGTGCCATTAAATCTTTCCACTTGGCCGTTCCCTTGGGGATGGTACACACTACAATGGAAGTGTTTGGCCTGGAAGATCCTGAAAACTTCTTCTGTTAGTTTCCCCTTGAACTGAGAGCCATTATCAGTCAAGATTTGATTGGGAAAGCCTAACCTTGTGAAAATTGGGAGCAATGCCTCTGCCACATGTTTAGAATCAATCGATGACAGGGCTACCGCCTCTTCCCACATAGAACAAGTGTCCACCAGAGTCAGAATATAGCTGTTCCTTCTCTTAGTTCGAGTGAGAGGTCCCACAAGATCCACAGCAACTCTCTCACAGGGTGTTCCCACTATGGGCATTTCCCCCAGAGTTGCTGGTGCAGTCCAATGCTTAGGTGCTACTCGTTGGCACTCTGGACAGGATTTTACATATCGCTTGATATCTTCAGTTATCCCTGGCCAGAAATAGTGACAAGCTATACGCTGTCCTGTTGCGCTGATCCCCATATGACCACTGAAGGGAATCGCATGCCCTAGTTCCAACACTTTAGTCCTATATGAAGTGGCAAGGACCAGCTGTCCGTGACCATTGGATTCAGATCCAGCCTTCCTATAGATCAGTTTGTTCTTCATATAAAATTCTCCCTTGCCTGGAGGTGTATGAGATTTGGGCAACTTCTTGAAACACGGCTTGAGTGTTTTGTCCTCCGCCTGTGCCTTCCTCATCTCATCTGGATGAGTATTTATTGGATTATCCTCCTCCTTTTTAGACTGTGATCTGGTCTGCACTGTTGCCAATACCACAGGTCTCTTGGGATTCCCCAAAAAGACATATCTACACCCCAATATCAGAGGGTAGATTGGCTCATTTATCACTGCTGCTTTTATGATTCCTTCCACATATCGCGTTTTCACCTTTATCCGGGCGACGGGAAGTGTCATGGTAGCTACATCCTTGGTTGCAGTTTGAATCTCCACTGTTTCTGTGGTGTATTGATCTACCTGCACCAGGTGAGAACTCACAACGGAATCATAATCTAAACCGGTATCATATAAACACCTTATAGTGACACCATTACAGATGACATCTTCACACACTGGGGGGTGGTATGGTTCCTGTAGTTCTGCAGGTTTGACCTTTTTTTCCTTTTCCCCAGATGTCATAGCAGCACAATGAGGAGGTTTCCTTCTACAATGGTCAGTGTCATGATTGTTCATCTTACAATTTTTACACCACCTTTTCCCTTGGTTGAAAGATTTTCTTTCATCATATTTCCTTTCATCGAATTGTGGGGTTTTATTTTTATTGTCATACCGTTGCCTATCAAATTGGTGCTTACCTTTGTTGTGATCTCTAGGATCAAATTTATTAAAGTTCTGTGGTGCCCTAAAATTTTCCACCTGTTTCTTTTTGTTACCTGATACCTCTGCCTGAGCCGCTTGATACCTTTCAGCAACATTTAGCAACTCACCCAGCCTCTCTGCACCTTGTTCCATAAGAAACTTTCTCAGGTCTGGAGCCATGGACTCTCTTAATTGTTCTATAAGGACCATTTCCTTAAGATCTTGGGTTTTCCCCAGAGAAGTCCATTTCTCCAAGTATGTCTCTAACCGTGCAGAGAACTGGTGATAGGTCTCACCTGACAGTAGTTTAGCATTCCTAAATTTTTTCCTATAAAATTCTGCGTTCTTTTCATATCTTAACAAAAGAGCCTGCTTTAGCATGTCATAATTTTCCTGATCACCTCTGCTCATTTTGGCAAAAACTTCATAAGCTGCCCCACGAAGCCCTTGAGATAACTTTAAGCTCCACCTTTCTCTCTCTAACCCATATGTGGTAGCTAATAGTTCATATCTATTTAGATAGCTCTCAATATCATCGTCTTTCTCAACAAAATGATCTAAATGAAAATTCATAGCTGAGGTTGAGGCTCCCTGGCTAGCAGTGGCATCAGAGGCAAAGGGACTGGCACCATTTTCAGGAGCATGGCCCTGAAACTCAAACTCCCTTAGTCGTAACTCATGTTCCCTTTGTAATCTCTTCTCCTCCTTTTCTGCTTCCCTCTCTGCAGTCAATCTCTTGTCTTCTCTTTCTGCAGTCAATCTTCTTTCTTCTGCTTCCAATTTCTTAGCCTCAGCCTCACTCTGCAGCCTCTTAATTTCCTTTTCAGCCTCTAACTTTCTTTCGGCCTCTTTTTCTAATCTTCTTTCTTCCCGTTCAATATATTTGTCACATTCAGCAGTGACATTATTATTATTATTATTATTATTATTCCTTTGACCGCTGACCGACTAAGCAGTCTTCGGCCATAACACCTTGCGGCGTCATTAGGGCAACAAGAAATCGTCCGTTGTTCCGTCACACCTAGCGGCGTATATTGGTACAACAGACTTTTAATTGTTGTTTCTGTGATCAATGTGACAAGCAAGCGGTAGATCAATCCGCTGTGAGCAGTGACATAAGCAATCATAATTTGCCCGTCCATTCCTAACTCTTTCGCAGTCTGTACAGCAGCAGATCGAAATTTGGCTAGGTCCGCCATTTTCTAACAGGTAAATGTATGTAATGTCTAACTAAACAATATAATCTGTAATTACTTATCCAAAGACACCACAGGCACTGAGAGCTCAACGTTATTTATTTCCACCCAAGGATACCTTTTAATTCTTATTATTCCCAATAGTGAATTACCCCCAATATTTATAATAGGGAAAGATTCAAAATCCCAGGAGCGAGATCCCAATATATGTGGTAAAATGGGATGTTATAAATATTTATAGGGGACTTAGTGTACTGACTGAGATCAGCTGTGAAGGTATCTGTATCTAATAGGTGTAGTGTTTTACAGATAACCTTACTTGCTACCACATTTATGTCTCAGTCAGAATTATTCTGGAATATTGTGATGACTACGTTAAATGTCTAGGGTTATGTAAATGATGAAGTGTAAGTCACAACAACAACAGACAGATAAACAATTTAATTTATTCCACCACACTTGACAACACTGTGACACTCACACACATTTAACACTCTATATGACTATCTTAAATGAATCACTGGTAAAGTTTCAAATATTTATGTATTAATTACTTTCACTACTATATATATATATATCCTGATTCAACTACAAAGTGAACCAGGAATCACAATCAATTGTAATCACAATCTATATATACATAATTTATAAATATGAACTTAGTAGTGACATATTTTATTAATATTATCCTATGTGTGTCAGTTGTGTAGTAGTACTAGGAGGTAATACTGGTTTTGTTTTTTCAAGCTATGTTGTTATTTGTCATCATGACTTCAAGTGTTTGTTTATCTGGGAAATAGTATGGGGGAAAAGTTCACAGTTCCTGTCAATTTAAACAAGGTATTGTCCCTCTTTTTTTACTAAAATGTCACTTTCTGAGGGGACACATAATGTTGAGCTCCACTGGCCACAGAGGCTAAACTTTCGTGATGGCGGCAGGAAAAGACTCCTCTGCTCGATTGCTCCCCTGTGTTCTGGAGACACCTCACTAGTCGCTATCTGGACCCAGGAGTATGCTGTCAACCTCCAGTTTCAGCAAAGCTCAGACCAGGTGCTGCTCAATAACTTTAGGACCACAGTCCCTGAAACAAGAAGGTTGTACCTCCTACTTCATAACTAATTTATAATCTATTTCCAGACTGAACACAATACATCACAAACACTGAGTTCAGAGCGGTAGGCCAACTGCTATCTTCATCTGAAACAATTGACATCAGTATACTCCTCCCTAATGGTTACTACGCCTCTGCAATTCCAGCATTATTTCTTTCTAGTCAATAAGATAGGTGTCAGTGTACTGTTTGGCAATTCCATGTAGTTTTACTTTCCTCCGACACCTTCTGTTCAGGTTGGAGCACTATATAGGCTTTGCCTCATGTTCGCTACTGAACCACACACATATACAGACATAAATTATCAATTTACATTCAATTTTCATTAAAAAGATATCAAATATTTCAAGCTTACCACAATTCATGGAAATAATACAGAATTACGTTGACTGGCAATGAATATAGCACAATTTCGATCTGCCGATGTCCCAGGCTTTTATTTAGAAAAATATGCACTGGCGCTCAACGCACTGGTTCTTTAGTAAGTTTATTTGAAAATGTGGTGCTGAACTAACGCTCCTAATTGCCTATATTGGCGGGTCTAACCAATCGAGCCATGTTTACACAGGCGTTTGAAAAAAGTACCCTTCCTTCCGTCTCCCCTAACAACAAAAGATAGTATTTGTAGCCCGACTAATCGTGTTTAGCCTTACATTTACTGCGCTCCAATCAAATAGGATTTAACATGGGGACCTATTTCCCGTACAATGGTGGTTTTAAAATCTGCCACTGAGCGATTCTGATTTTGGTGTTGTCTGACACCCTCACTATTTCTTTTGGCTATAATTTGTTAATTCCTAGACTATTTGCGTAACGTTTAACATATTCTTTGTCAGCAAGTCATAAGGAACCCAAATATATAAATTTAATGGGGCTAAGGGGCTGCGTTCAAAATATGTATTTTCTTCTACCTCCCGTTCACTTCGATCGATGTGGTGTCTGGGTACTGTAATGTTTTCAAACGTAAACCAGTATAATGTCATATTTCCCAATAAGCGTTTTTCCGGTTTTTAAAACCTAACTCTCGTATGGGTAGTGTTTTTTATCACTGTCGATTTGAAAAAAGCTAGTGCTTGTGGCCTTACACGCGTGATGGTAGTAATTGTATAGCGAGACGCGTGTTTAGTGTTGCATACGTTCCTGCTTTCAGCCCTCCCTTCTCTCTATCCTAAGTTCCATCTGTCTTTCGTTTATGGTAACGTAGTGTATAAAATGACATGAATGGAATATTAAATATAGGTCAGCTTGCGTATCTCAAGGTTTTTCTTAGAAAGGCAGTACACGTTTTATTGAAGAAAGCGTGTAGTGATGCAGTAGGCTTTTACTATCAACGTGAAACGTTACAATTTGCAGACGAAGTAGAAAACAAGGGGAATTTCGAGTACAGTCATTGTGACAGCACTGTTCTTTACCATTCTTCTTTCCTTTTATTGAAGTTATTTGTTAGGCTTTACATTTACTTTTTAATTTATATATGTGGATTAGAATTTCACACGACAAGCATAGTGGCTCTTCAGGGCTGTTATTACTGAGATGGCATCTGCAAAGATTACTGTCTGTATTTGTGCATGTGATAGTACAACAGATCTCTGCACCTGTGGCATCAGCCTCATGAGAGCCGAACATCTGCTGCAGTCCTGCCCAATATACAGCAGTGAATGGAGTAGCATTTGGCAAAAACCTGCGTCTCTCCACCAAAACCTGGAGATGTCAGGGACCTTGAGCTGACTTCTGTCTTTATTAACGTGGAAGTCTAAAGGCGAATGAAGAAGAAGAATTCCTCCAGATAAAATTGGTGAATATTACATCATTCCTTCTTAATCTTCACTTACTCTTGTTGTAATTAATCTCACGCTCGAGAGGGAGACAGGGAGAGAGAGAGAGAGAGAGAGAGAGAGAGAGAGAAAGAGGGAAGGCGAAAGAGAAAGGGATTAGATAGATAGACAGTTAGATAGATAGATGGATGGACGGATGGACGGATAGACAGATAGACAGATAGATAGATAGATAGATAGATAGATAGATAGATAGATAGATAGAATAAGGGAGCCATAAAACTAAAGAGAGATTATAAAGAGAGGACGGATAGACAGACAGACAGATAGGTAGATAGATAGATAGATAGATAGATAGATAGATAGATAGAAAGATAGATATATAGATAGATAGATAGATAGATAGATAGATAGATAGATAGATAGATAGATAGATAGATAGATAGATAGATAGATAGATAGATAGATAGAATAAGGGAGCCATAAAGCTAAAGTGAGATTACAGTCACAAAATTCAGAAAAACGAACTTGTCTGTAACGTTAATGTAAGCTTGCGAATTGATTGTCTCTCCTCTTGGCATAACGTCCACAAGAATCACACCTTCAATGTCCCAAAAGACAGTGATCATGACCTTTCCAGCTGAAAGAATTGTATTGAATTTCTTTCTTCGTGGTGATTGCGGATGATGCCACTCCTTTGACTGTCTTTTTGTCTCAGGTTCAAAATGATGTGCCCAGGTTTCGTCACCTGTAACGATCTGAGCTAAAAAGTTGTCTCCATCAGCATTGAAACGCTCCAACAATTCAGAAGAAATTGCTTTCCTTTGCAATCGGTGGTCATTTGTGAGACTTCGAGGAACCCATCTTGCGCAAACCTTAGAAAATCCGAGAGTTTTTATAACTGCATTTGCACTACCAATGCTGACTGACAGCTGTAAGGCCAATTGTTGAGTAGTGGATTCGCCTATCAGTAAGAATAATGCCCTCAGCGCATTTCAACATTTCTGCGTTGGTGGCTGTGGCAGGACGTCCACAGCACGGCCGATCAAGCAGCTCCGTATCTCCAATTCCTGATTATTTGATTCTCTGAACCCAGCGACTGACTGTACTCCTGTCGACTGCAAAACTTCCATACACATCACATAGACGCTTGTGAATGTTCACAACAGTTTCCTTCTCTGCAACGAGAAATTCTATCACAATTCGCTGCTTATTTGATAAGTTTGTATCAAGTTGTATCACTACATGGTACTTTAACTAATACGTTTGTATCTGTCGTAAGTTTTATAGATAGACCTTATATTTATGGTCCCAATCGAGCCGAGGTGAGATGGTGAAATCTAGGTGAGAGAAAGGTGTGAGAAATAGTCCTGTTTACGAGGATTACAGAGTGTAGGGAAAATTACAGTCTTGGATTTGAGTAATTTCTCAAACCCAACCTATCTAGTACGACACACTTAAAATGGAGACGTATTTTGTTCCACTTTGATACTAGTTCAAATACACTATCCTCTCGTACGCACACACAAACAATTTTGTGACATCAATACGTACGTACGTAGAAACGAACAGGTAACTATGGGCACATATAGTGGGCAGGGGAGGTCTTGACCAAAACTAATAGCTTAAGGTTTATCAAATTTATTCTATCTTTAGACAAAAAAATAGGTTACAACAGTTAATACATAGTTATCATGTCATCAGGTGAAATTATAGTTACATAAAGGGAAAATAAATAAACAATATGTATTCTCATAGACCCTCCCTCTGGAACATGGAAAAACTAGGAAAAGGATCCCACCCGAGGTTGTTTACCCAACAGATCAAACAAAGGATTGACAATGGGAGTGGGGTTAGTCGGGACGGGTAACCGGTATGTCCTTAGTTTAACTGTCCCGTGGGCCTTCGGATGTAGTGAGAGATAGATAAAAGAAGGTGTTATATTAGTAGTAAACTTAAGTAAACTAAATTCTTTCGTTCAGTTTTCACGCTCTACATTCATACCAGTGAGCGCTCACAACAGGCAAACCTACCCTCTGCCGACACAGCATACGTCCAAGGAATTTACCAAAACACAACATGAATTAAAGACTATTATATGTCTTGCTAATTTTGTCCCGTACAGCCCCAGAAACCTCCGTATAGGCACTGCTATTTTCTCTCGGTGTTTTTGCTGGAATGGTGCGTTGGTTTATAACTTTTCCTGGAGGGTCATCTTCGTCGGATTTTGCAGGTATTTAATTTGGGAATAAGTTTGTTTTGTTCTAGGATTCTATCGAAATGACAGGGAAATATCTCACACAGCAGAATGTTACTCCCAGGCTGTTCTTGGAAAAGAAATAGCCGTAAAGATTCTCTGAGAAGTTGGTGGTAGAAATACTGGTTACTGTCATCTGGGTTTAATTAAATAAATTCGTGCAGAAAAGTTCTGCCTCATCAGGCCAGGGAACTTTATATGATTAAATATAATATATCTGGCATTGTCCCGTTCCTGTTACATTTTTTTAACACAAGTGAACAATTGACCGTTCTGGTTTTTTAACCGCTCTACTGGGGTTAGACCATGGACTTAAAAAGGTCTCTTAACATCAGATTTGTTATTGTCAATGTTTCTTTTTATGTTGTTAGGAACATATAAATGGGGATGCCATAAGCCATCTGAACATGACTCTCTATATATTAAAAACCGTTGGATCGCAAGGTATGATCACCTGTATAAAGAGAAGATATAAAACGGGTAATTCTACTATAATTATTTCTAACATCCGCGGTTTATATAAGACCTGTAAAATCTCTCCGGTATTAAATTATTTATTATATTAAAAGAACTTCACGAGTCACTGGCTAATGTATCGTTTTAATTGACACTAGCTATGAACAGTTAATTACTCAAAATGTACACAAGGTGAAATAGAAATATTATGGTTATAATCAATTACGCTCGCCTAGCGTTTAAAATTATGTTACATATAATCATCTATTATCTCGGGAAATAACGGATAGTTACATTATTTGATTTATGACTGGAAAACTTTGCGATGGGTTTATTTAATAGGTTTAAATTAACACAAAAATCCAGTGAAATAAATGATGGAACTAAACGACTAGATCACTCAAGACTAATATATTTTACCGTAGCACCAGAATGAATTAGACTCCAATATAGCAGAAAATCCAAAGAAATCTTGTAAGATTCTCGTATAAGCTAGTTACTTCAACACTCTGGGCACGAATGATAAACTGCATTTTCGGCGATATCAATATATAGTTAATGAATGAAAGATAATAGCGACACACGAAGTTTCACGCCTTATTTGATACAGGGAACTATTCTCGTTTCTGCGCCGTTAGTCCAAGCTCTAGACTTCCCCGTTCGTCTCGGTCCGCCAGCGAGTTCCAACCGTCTTAGTCAGTTTGCATGGACGTGTGAACCGCAGGTGAGAAATCGTTCTGCTCGTTCCTATGGACTACAACCGTCTTTTGATACTGACCGCTTGCCTATTCTCTGGCAACGCCTTCTTGAAGGGGTGGCAGAGAAAGAACTAGAAGAAATGCTTGATGCTCATAGCTCTAGAGATAAACAGTAGGTGTGGCTAACTAAACTTAAGACAAAAACGAAACTCCTGGATTCTCGCATGATAACTGTTTACATATTTATTAGCCCGCGTGGGGGGAAATCCCCGTTGCTACTGTGCATACTAATTTGCACGCGTGGTAGGATTCCACGTTGACGATTTAGTTACACACAAATTCTGGGGTCCCGATGCTGTTCGAGGGTACTACCATTATCATCCATCAATTCAGGGACTTCAATTTTCATCCTATCCGTCACAGTATCAATATATAATACTTCAAATACTATATTTGTATCACTGTCTAGTACTTTAATTGATGTATAATCATCAGTATAGGATACGTGAAATGTTACATATTTATAAGTATGCGGTACTTTAATTGATACATTTTTATGTTTATGATATTTCAAATCTATATTTTTATCAATATGTAATACATTGATTGATGCATTTTTATTAGTCTAGGATACTTCAAATAATACATTTTTATCAGTCCAGGATACTTCAAATAATTCATTTTTATCAGTCTAGGATACTTCAAATAATACATTTCATTTAGTACTTAATACTTGACATGATACATTTTTATCAGTATACGATACTTCAAATAATTCATTTTTTTCAGTCTAGGATACTACAAACAATACATTTCACTTAGTACTTAATACATTTTTATCAGTATACGATAGTTGAAATGATACATTTTTATCAGTCTAAAATACATTAAGTGGTGCATTTTTATCAGTCTAGGATACTTCAATTAATACATTTTTATCAGAACACAATACTTCAAATAATTAATTTTTTAAATCAATATATGGTATTTCAAATGCTGCATTTAGATTAATACACGGTAATTCAAATAATACATTTCTATTAGTAAGTAACACTTGAAATGATACATTTTTATCAGTATATGTTACTTTAATGGATACATTTTATCAGTATTTGTTGTTTAATGAATACATTTTATCTATATATGTTAGTTTAATGGATACATTTTCTCAGCATATGTTATTTTAATGGATACATTTTATCAGTATCTGTTATTTTAATTGATACATTTTATCAGTATATGTTATTTTAATTGATACATTTTATCAGGATATGTTACTTTAATTCATATATTTTATCACTATAAGCAACTTTAAACGATACATTTTTAAACTGAATATGTTACTTTAAATGATACATTTTACCAGTATATGCGACCTCAAATGATACATTTTTATCAGTATATGTTACTTTAATGGATATATTTTATCAGTATATGTTGATTTAATGCATACATTTTTTCAGTATATGTTATTTTAATTGATACATTTTATCAGTATGTTATATTAATGGGTACATTTTATCAGTATATATTGTTTAATGAATACATTTTATCTATGTATGTTAGTTTAATGGATACGCTTTCTCAGTATATGTTTTTTTAATGGATACATTTTATCAGTATATGTTATTTTGATTGATATATTTTATCAGTATAAGTTATTTTAATTGATGCATTTTAAAAGTATATGTAATTTTAATTCATACATTTTATCAGTATATGTTATTTTAATTGATACATTTTATCAGTATAAGCAACTTCAAATGATACATTTATTAACAGAATATGTTACTTTAAATGATACATTTTACCAGTATATGCAACATCAAATGATACATTTTATTAGTAAATGTCTTTTAATGGATATATTTTATCAGTATATGTTAATTTAATGCATACATTTTATCAGTATAATTTATTTTAATTGATTCATTTTATCAGTATATGTTATATTAATGGTTACATTTTATCAGTACATGTTGTTTAATGAATACATTTTATCTATATATGTTAGTTTAATGGATACATTTTCTCAGTATGTTATTTTAATGCATACATTTTATCAGTATATGTTATTTTGATTGATGCATTTTATCAGTATATGTTATTTTCATTGATACATTTTAAAAAGTATCATCATCATCTCAACCCATAACCCGTCATGGGTCGTAGGGGTGCCATGGTGGAAGCATCAGCAGACATGGTATATGTTATTTTAATTAATACATTTTATCAGTATATGTTATTTTAATTTATACATTTTATCAGTATACGTTACTTTAATTCATACATTTTATCAGTATAAGCAACTTCAAATGATACAATTTTTTAACAGAATATATTTTATCAGTATATGTTGCTTTAATTGATACAGTTTATCATAGAATGATACTTAAAAAAAAAATAAGCATTTTTATCAGTACTTGAAAATTTATTTAATACATTTTATAATATATATATATGATACTTTATTTGATACATTTTATCAGTGTATGATGCTCAAATAATACATCTCATGACTCAAGTATCTCAGAACAAAGACATCAACCCGATTTTCTGATTCGCCATTTCAAGACACCGCTGACGGCACACTCCAGTGCCGACTTATTGAACGCGGCCGATATTTGCAGACAAGACCGCGAGAGCCGGGATGTTTCGACGCCATCATCACCATTATCTGTTCTTCCAAGCTTTGGGGGGAAATAGCTTCATGTCATTCGAACCACCCGTCCATTCAGTTATCAACTTTTCTCATTATTTCGCTCGCCGTCGTTGTTTAAACAGAACATATTGAGTTAGAGGAGAAAATTGTGACGTGGTCCATAATGCTCCAATCTGCGGCCTTTGGAAGTGATACCCTGAGCTGGATGTGATAATGAACGGTGTTTAAAAAAAAAAAGAGCCGGCTTCGATCTCATCAAGGCTAACATCGGTTAAAGTTAAAAAGCCGGGTTGCCGGTAGAGTCTAGGATACGTCTAGCCGCCAGAGTGAGTGGTCGAGGCAGAGATAGAGATAAGAGAGTGGAAACTGAGGCGTACGTCTAGCATCAACTAAGTTGACAGAACAGAGAGTGGAGAGGAATGCGTCTCACTGTCAACTGATGGACGTGACAGAGAGAAAGAGAGATAAAATAGTGGATTGCAGAGGGTAGTCTCGCTGTCAGCTGAGTTGATAGAACAGAAAGAGAGATGAGTGGAAATTGGACAGTACATCTAGTGTCAACTTGACAGAACAGAAAGAGAGTTGAGTGGAGACTGGAGGGTACGTCTCGTGTCAACTGAGTTGACAGAACAGAGAGTAATAAGAAAATGAAGACTAGAGGGTACGTCTAACTGTCAACTGAGTGGACGGAACAAGAGTGATCAGAGAGTGGAGACTGGGGCAGGGGCGTAGCTATGGTGAGGCAGGTGGGGCACGTGCCGTGGGCGCTAAATTTGTGGGGGGCGCCATTTTATGTTTAAAAAGTGCACAAATTCCGCTCATCATTTTAGACAATCCTATGTATCCCATCTCCTATTTATGTGTACGGATATGTAATTTTAGGACAGTCAGGTGGTGTGGTGTGCTGTAGAGAAGAGCAGCAGCACTAGATGAGAGTTTGTTTGGAAGAATGAGGTTGAAAGAAGTGTTTAGTTTCAAGTACGTGGGGTTGGATGTGTCAGCAAGAGGAGGAACAGACGTAAAGGTGAGGCACAGATAAGAGGTAGGGACGAAAACTTTCGAGGGGCGCCCTTTTTTGTTTTTGCAATGGGCGTCATCAACCCTAGTTACGCCTGAGGACTAGGGGTGCCTCTAGCTGTCAACTGAGTGGACAGAACAGAAAGAAAGATCAAAGAGTGGCGACTTTAAGTTACGTCTAACGTTAACTGAGTTGACATAACAGAGAAAAAAAAGAGAGTGGCGACTTGAAGTTACGTCTAGTGTCAACTGAGTTGACATAACATAGAAAAAAAAAGATAAGAGGGTGGAGACTTGAAGTTACGTCTAGTGTCAACTGAGTTGACATAACATAGGAAAAAAAGAGATAAGAGAGTGGAGACTCAGTTGGAGGCTCAGAAACGAGCTAATATATCTTCATCTTCATAGAAGGGGAGGGCAGATGCAAAGTTCACGGTTTCATATTAATTTACCGTTTACAGGCCTCGGGTTTCCCTTCCTTATATGTTATAAATGTTTATACAGATACCTTTAAAGACCCTCATTGTATACTCTAAACTTTGGCCATTGTTGGATCATCATTGCACAGCAAAGGAGGCAATCCCGTGACACAAAGTAAGAACTTTCAACATGCTGTGGAAGAGCTCGACCAGCCCTGTGAAAGGGTTTCTGGTAGTCATTTCTGGAAACCAATCCTGAGAGACTTTTCTATAAGACATTCCAAGATGCTGCACTTGTGAGATCTACAGTTAAAACTAACGTGATCCGAGACGCAACTCGACTCCTGACGTGTGAAGAATATTGAAGAATCCATGGAGATCCCACACCACTAAAACAAGGCAACATCGACAACCCAACGCCAAGAAAGAAAGAGCTAAATGGCTAAAAGGGCGCATTTCATTGACACTTTACCACGAAAACCATGTTCGATGAAGACACAGTTTAAATATTAAGATAACAACAAACGGAACTTATTCGATCACTTTGTTTTTAAAAGTATCTTTGTTACTCCATACATTCTTAAATAACATATCTGTATGTGTGTATATAAATATATATATATATATATATATATATATATATATATATATATATATATATATATATATATATATATATATATATATATATATATATATATATATATATATAATAATAATAATAAATTCTTTAAGCGCCAAACACGGCGCATAAGGCAGAAACCAGTGCTCTCCAGGTTGTTCGTTGTGACGCCACTCCTCTTAGCTCTTGCACATTATATATATATATATATATATATATATATATATATATATATATATATATATATATATATATATATATATATATATATACACATATATATATATATACATACACCGTTACGAACTTCAGTTGACTTCCTTCAATCTCGCAGAAGTGTCTAAATAAATAGGAATACAACCAACTTATTTAATTTTACTGCCAATAGTATTTATTGAGCAAAAGTTCATGACCTTTTCTAAACTCATCATTTGCTCCAACTCTCTGGCCACAATTTTCGTGGACCACTACGACAGATCAAGGTAGGTAACTCCACAAACTCTCTGCAGAGAAAGGACATGTTAATATGCAGACGACAGTTTGGTTATATTACAGAATCTGAAATTAATCTGTAATAGATGAGAAAACCTAATCAGTAAGAGAACTCTACCAACCGCTTCCCGCCATGCTGTCGTCTGAAGCCAGTAATCGTCAGCCACTCAACATCCAGGAATCTTACTTCGTGCCACGAAATTTCTATTAAACAGTCTGTCCCATGCCTTTGTTCTCATTCTTGTCACGAAAATCAATCATTCATGCCATATATGGAGAGCTTCCTGCAATGACGTTGAAACAACGGGAGAGGGCAGACAACTGTTGAAGATACTCTACGAGACAAGGGTCTGAACCTTTGTTAAAATGTTGGAGTCCTGTGTTTTTTTTGTTGTTTTTTTTAAAGAAGGAAGTAGGAAATCTTTCAGGAGGACCAACGTTGTTGAGTTCAAAGCAACAATGTATTGGGATTTTTGTAACCGTCTGGTCTTGGTATCTTTTATGTTCTGATTATTAAATGTCAGAGAGATTTAACCCTTGACAGACGAAAACTATCAAGACTTTACTAACACTTTAGAAAAATTATAGTTCTATGCCAAGAATATGTCTCGTTCCCTAATGTCACTGGCTCACAGCACGTGGCCTTATCTACCCACGACTTAAGGTACACTTCTGCGCGCGATTACGTATTTTGCTACTACACTACGTACCGCAGTCCTGTCTTGAATTTGCTGATCACAACGTTCATCACACATTGATATCTTTTCATCAAGCATTTTTTGTTCTTTCAATGTCTTGTATGTCTTGTAAACCGCAGACCATCGACTAGGAGAATGTCGATAAAGTTGTGCTGCTGTCACCCTGAATTACATAGCGCTTAAGAGAATGAGGTTGGCTGGTTCGCCACTATTTATGACAGGGTTTTGAAACTCCTAGAACCTGTACCCTGGGATCATCTGTGACGATACGGTTGTGCGATCTCAAGTCCACTCCGGCAGGATTGCATTACATTCCCGTGCAAGCGATATCTTCTTATTTGTCTCTCCCCTGTCATTATTATTTGGCATAATTTTTGCCCTTTAATTCCTTATTTTACTCTCTATACTGAATCTAGTAGGGTGAAGTCTCTAACACTCAACTCCCCTACGAAAGTATCTGCTATAGGTCTGGCTTTATCGTGTTTACCACTCCTCAGACTTATTTACGTTCCGCCAGGTGAACTGGGGTATTATCGTAACAATACCCAGTCATCAGACCGGTCACCCGCTTATCTCTTTCTCTCAGTCTGACCACCCTTTGAAACGCGGCGGTCCAACATTTGACCCCAGTGAAAAGCTGATGACCGTGTTGACACAAGCTTGTATGGTGCGTACGATGAAAGAAGACAACATTATCTGACCAGACATCCGTCTGGCGGAGGCACGCAGATAAAGGCGATAATTGGATAATCATCTCATCTGAGCGATCTTTGTATCATTATTGCAGAGTAGACATCTGGGGCGGAAATATTACCTCATGATTAGTCAGAGGTCACGCGTGGAATATTAAAATTAATATGTTAAAACACGCGGGGGATATTTTGAATTAAAACTTCCCCACCCAAACAGTGCTAGAGAGATTTGATTGATTTGAAGTTAGAGCCGGAATATATAATGAATTTCATTGGAACACAATCTGTGATTTGAACTGAGAATGAGATATATATAATCTAGTGAACTCAGAGGCACAGAACAGACAGCTTCGCAACTTCAACCGAGCAACTCCCAAGAAGCTGGAACGAGAAGGATCGGACCTAGAATTCCTATATCAAAAGTGACAGATCGACAGTATTTGGGCAACTCTGAAAACTTAAGAGTAAACCCACATATTTAAATAGACAGACTGTAAAACTTCAGGGACCAGGACTTTATAAATACAAGACTGGGAACCTAGGAATTGGATCATCAGTCATAAGAGAAATAATATCCCAGACCAAATGTATCGCAGAACACTCGTCGAAGAGGAATTACTAGTTTCCCAGACCAAGTGTATCACAGAACACCGTCATAAGAGGAATTTCTCAGACGAAATTGATTCGAGAGCATATGCACCGAAATTGCTCGTGTCCATCTGAAACCTGTTCAGGGAGATTGTGTACTCCCAAAATTTGGGGTAAGTTGTGAACATTTCTTTTACAAATGTGAATTTAACATGTTTTCTTGCTAAGTGGTTATATATACATATATATATGAGGTTGGCAACCTCAACACACCGAAATAGTATATTCATGAACCACTACAGCAAGCGCTGGTGATTTCTTCTGGCTAGTCGTGCGGAAAAACCCGACAGCAGAAGGGACCCCAGACTCTGACTGGAGCAGTAATAAGTGATGACTACATCATATGTGCTTCAAGTGTAGCATATCATTTTGTGAGATTTATGTAACTTGTTAATGTTAATTCATGCACAAATTATTGCTCGCGCTGTCCAGACACGTTGTCCCAGTTAATTCCCAGAGGAATATTGGCGATTTTTTTCATCTTTCCTGAGTTGCACTGTGTAAACTCAGGAATTTAACTCTTCTGAGAGATTAACATTGGTGGGTGGACAACGAAAGGATGCGCCTGTTAAACTTCCAACTCAGTGTACTTAGCAGAGGCATTTTTGTCTTTCTATTTTTTCTAAAAGTACGTGGTTACAAGCTATCAGACTGTATGAAGTACTGAAGTTTCTACGCCACTCGTGTGAGAGAAGTACATTCATCACCAGAACAACGTGACGAAAACCTAGGCGGCAGGACTCACTCATACAAGCTAAGTGCTAACTAAAAGGCACCAGCAAAAAGGACATTTTAGTTAAACTTTAAGTATAAGGTTAAATTCTCACCTACGTCTCAATGACGATAACTTTATATCCATCAAAATTCCACTAATCTTTCCATATTTATTTTAACCTGTTAAAAGACTAATTCACTATTAAATTTGTTACCTGTTGTCTTAAAACCAAACAATAATAGATGATTCAGTTATATGTATGAAAGCAAACGTATGAGCCAGAATATTATATATGTATATATGTATATGTATATATATATATATACATATATATATATATATATATATATATATATATATATATATATATATATATATATATATATATATATATATATATATATATATATGAATACTTAGACATATATTTATCTCTAAACAGAGCTATACCTTATATGAGGGATTTCGTTGGATAACACCAACTGGGGGGCTTGAACGGGCTAAACCATTGCTTTAATCCTTCACAAAAGGCGACGGACCAGATATAATGCGTTAGCAATGCAACTTTGTTCGTTACTTCTGGAAATATCTTGTTAACGCTCCCTTCAGGTAGAAGTGTTATTAACCTTCTATCTACATCTCTGCCAAGAGTAATCTTGCGCGCAGGTAGATACATTGGAAGCCAATATTAAATACTCTTGAGTTTTTGTCACTGTTGGACCAATACTGCAAAGCAGGGGAGGCAAACCATGACATCAACAATGTCATCTCTCTTAATTATTCAAATAACCTTTGCTCTTTCATGCATGGCAATTCACTTATTACCAATCTCTGTAAGTCTGCTTACCTCTCTTTGATCATGAACCATCTCTTCCTTCATAAACTATCTCTTCACTCATAATCTACCACACTTTTACAGTTGCCTCCACCAATCACCAGTTCACTATATGGAACCTTGGACCAACTGCAGAAAACCTGCATTTTTCTAAGAATGGCATTGGGCTGCCACAAGTAGACATGCTCAGCAGTTATGGGATATCGACAGCAACAACAATGTGGCAAAGTGACTGTAATTTTTATTTTCAACCCGCCCGTTCTTGTTTTATTATTAAGGTTGTTTTTTTTTCTCTTCTTTTTTTATCAGGGTTTCTGATTTTTAGATGTTTTCATTTCTTGTTATGGTTCTAGTATTTTAGGATAAACCCCACCAACCCTTCTTTTTTCGGGGATGGGAGTGAACCCGTACCTGAGTGGTAGCGTGGTCTAGTGAGCCATTCTTGTTGATAGACGGTCAGACAAGTTTACGAAACTTTGGGTACATTTTTCAGCGGGGCAGCGGGCTTCGTGGGGAATTTATTTTCTTTGATCCCCCCGTTCCAGCAGGGTGAATAACTCTTCGTCGCTTGTGGATTGGTAGTGTTAAGACGGTTAACGATTCGTCAGATGTTAAGATAATGTTATGATGCTTAACGGGAAGCTTTGACGATTGGTTTCGATTTTTAATTTATGTAGCAGTCATTAGATTACGTCAAAGTGGGGTAGATGCGGTTTTTGGGAAACAATTCTAGAGCTATGACTCACCGCGGCTGTCTTGCATCAGAACATTGGCACTATATATACAGGGCCAAATTATTAGTCGGTGTCGTGGTTGAGTTGAAGTGTAAGAGTATTTTGTCGAGTTGGACAATAGTAGTGAAATCGACAAGGGATAGTGGACTGACAGACTTATAGATTACACGTAGATAAGGTGTAAATAGGAGGTGGACTTGAGACAACCTGGAAGAAGATTTATTAAAATGATCTCTCTCTCCAAGCCTCAACACACTTACACTGTCTAAGCATCGCCTGCTCTCACTCTTTTCTCTGAATCATACATAGAGACTATAGTAAAGAGCTAAGAATGTAAATTATGGATGGAAGGGTCGTGAACAGCGCATTAATAAATAAGTTAAATTTATTAAATGAAGAAGCATGTATAAAAATAATGCATATCATCACAAACAACATAAAATTACATCAATAATCAAAAATATGCAAAATACACCAACGAACACACACACCACCAATCATAAAAACCTGTAGAACACAGAGAAATGAAATAAACTGTCTGTCAGTCTGTCCGCTTTCGTGGGACCAAAAGCTAGCTCCAGAAAAGTGTCTTACATGTAGATATCCTTTAAGGGGATGAAATAAACCTACAAAACTTTCCTTGTCGGTGCTATCGTTGGTGACCTCTAATTGCGCGAGGGGGGCTGGAAGACTGTCTATCTCCTGCTGACCAAATAAACAAACTGAGCGACAGCCTGTCCGCTTTCGTGGGACCAGAAGCTAGCTCCAGAAAAGTGTCTTACATGTAAATATCCTTCAAGGGGATGAAATAAACCTACAAAACTTTCGTTGTCGGTGCTATCGTTGGTGACCCCTAATTGCGCGAGGGGGGCTGGAACTCTGTCTATCTTTGGCTGGCCGCTCCTAAGAGCGAGGTTCTACATAACCCAGAAATACACCAGACGAAGTTACTTGAGGACAAAACGATCCCATGCTCTCTTATCCGGCGCTAGAATTGGCTTGCGTACTGGGTATTACTCGTAAATCCGGTTTGGGCTGGCTTCACTGTGGTTTGACTGAGTGCCCTGTTTAGGCACACAAAGGCTTGTGATTGAAATTCTGCTATAGACGCTGGGCTGATTGATATGCTGGAAGCCGCTATACTCTGACTGGCGATCAATAGGCGAGTAAGGGACTACTACTGCAATAGATGATTTCAGATTTAGCGTTGGCTCGTTGCACACTGCGTGAGCTTAGTTTCCCGTTAGAGAGAATGGCGTTGACAGAAAAGGGTTTTGTATCAGGTGTAGGGGTTGACAACTCGTGATGCTAGCTGTATTCAGAAACTCTCTAGATCGAAGAGACTATGACGTTCTTCGCCTGACTGGAGTTTGCTCTAAGCAAGTCGGTATCCCTGAAACTGAGACACAAAAAGACGGTCTTTACATCAGGCAAGCAATAAAATTACACTAAAGTTATATAAACAGTTATGCTCCGCTCCTTCCACTCTATCGATTATCAGCATGCGCCTGCATAGGCTTAATATCTTTTTTACACCCATGTACCTGTCAGTAAATTTTCTGACAGCACAATCTACTCCTCTTCTCCCAACTAAACATACAGGAAACCTAACCCTGTAGTTACCGCTGAGTGGATATGCTATTCATCTCACAATCATTAAAATGAGTTTACATAAAATATTACAGCATTTGACATTACAAAAATAAATTGTATGTCCCTTTTGGGAAACAAAAATATTAATATCCCACAAATGAATACATAGAAAATGCAATGTTCTACATAAGATAGAATTATATCTATGGCGGGCGTCTGCTTTCTGTGAAAGTTATGGCTAGAGTATAGCTACACAAGTAAGCATATAATGATTCTCCCCAGCCACTAGAAGTTTCTATCAAAAAGGAATAAGTGACTATCTCCTATAATTCAGAGTTATAGTGCCTGTATCTGTTATTGTAAGTTTATCATTTAACCCATTATAAACCATAACACTGACACCTGACTGTTTAAGCACCACTTAACTAAGGCGGTAGACTGCACTACATTATCACTGAATTAAATTATAGGAGAAGTCCTCAGAAATGAATTCAAGTCACTTTCCTATCAGATATATGTAAAAGCTAACATGAATATATCATATATTATAAGAGTTGTTTACTCACCCCGAGGAATGACTAGAGATAGGCCTTAACATTTAGTTCTGTGTTAAAGTCTGCCTTATCTCATGATGGTCTCTCTTCGGGCAGGAAATATTTACGAGTGTGTTTGACTATTAAAACTCTCTAGATTTATAGTTTACAAACAACGCTACCCGGGACACCTGGCTGGCCTATTTCTGCAGATGTTTCGGCGTAGAACGTAATCATTAGTAAGACAAAGGTTATTCTAGAGACTACATCAGAGACAACAGCCGCCCAAAATTTCCCCAGATAGACATAATATTATGATCACTAACTGCGTTCTGAAGGCCAAACACAGAGACCACCCGCGGGTTATCTTCCCCTGAGTCGGGGATCAAAGCTGCTGTCCGACCGCAGAAGGTACCTCCCACAGACAAGCCGTTTCTTTCACAGAAACCCTTTCGCTCGTTCAAACACTTTAAGCGTAACAGAAATGTTTCTCTGGTCAAACGAACCACAGATGCGTTTAGGTAACATTACGTTGTATGACCGTCTGCTGGTCCAGTGGGAATTTCTACTGAAGGCCAGAACGTAAACAAACCTCGGGTGGGGTTTGAGAAGGTGAAAAAATTGGGCCACGAAGGTAGAAAAGAAAATACAAAATGTCAAGGAAACCAGAACATTAAAGAGTAATAAATAATCGGACGTGATGGTAAAATAAATTAACAGTCCCTGTGACAGTCGGGGCTCACAAGTCCTGGATTATTATTGCCGTGAATAGTGTCAGACATAAACTCAGTCTGCCTGGTTAGTGGATATTCTGAAAAGTCTGGGTATGTAGGTAGTCTTAATAAGTTGTGTAGGAATGTTAGTTAAAGGATTTTAGCAAGTCAGAGTAAGCTTTCTTCTGGGATTTAATTTTATTTTTAGTCGGTAGTTTGTCATCAATTACCTGACTTCTGCCAGGGTATTGTCAGTGGTAATCATACGAAGTATAGCCAGTGTAGTTCTGTGAAAAAAAGTTGGTGGTATTATTATTTGATATATCTCTATATGAATTTAGGACCTAAGGCTGGTGTAGTACTGTGTAATATATATTGGAAGTACCAAACTTTGTTATGATAACTGTGGAAGATAATAGTGGATGAACTCGGGAGTTTTGTTTAACTAAAGTGGCCATGGGTAATTAAGTTAGTTGCTGAAGGATACGGGTGGTGAAGGGTGTTTAAGTGTTATGATATTCTTGTGTATGCATTTGAGTGTAAATAATAGAGCTGTTGTTTATACCCTCCATGGGCTGCCTTTAAAATAAGAATAGTGCTGGGAAATTATTTAGTAAAAGTTATTTTATCGGGATACAGCGAAGCGGTGTTGTGACGTGTAGCTGCCTAGGTCACGAGCTGGCCTCAGAGGCAACCAGGTCAGCCCGCGCCTGTGTTAAGCGTAAGAGACAAGCTGTTGTCGATGAAAGATAAGGGAAGGGATGAGCTGTTAAGTCTGACAGGAGGGCGGAAATAGGGTAGAGCATGAGAGCTTGTATTGTGGGGAGTTTTATTATGGTATGGGAAAACGGGGGGTAGGTAAATCTTTGGTTGTTAATGTGTTTTAATTGTGTATTTTGGGAATTGGTGTATATATGTTGTTATTTTGGTTTTACAGCGATTCACGACGTGGTAGATAACTATAAGCCTGCAACGGACTTTGCCTTCTCGGAAAGGGAGGCAAGAGACATCAGTGTAATTAAATAAACTGGGTACGTGCAAGGTCACGGGCGCCCTAGTTACGTCTGCACGACGGAGAGGCATTAGGAATTCTCCTGACATGAGGAAACATATACCTTAGTGTGGAATTGCTTAGAAATCGGAGCTCTTAGCTCTTACGGCCCAATACAGAACAGGGTACGTTTCCTGGTATTGTTTACATACTGCCACAATAAAGCAGTAGGCCAAAATCCGAAGCGGTTTAAATTGTCGTTGTGTGAAGAATTGAGTGCCATCATCATTGCTTGAGCTACAGCCCGAGGCATATATATATATATATATATATATATATATATATATATATATATATATATATATATATATATATATATATATAGTCACCAAGGGCCCCTTCATCAGCTATTCTGAACAGGGGAGAGGGAAATCATATCTTCCTAAATGCTAACGGGAGGAGGTACCTGACGAAGGGTAACGCATCTGAGCTTCAGACGAAGATAAGAGCGTCAGGAAGGCACTGAACTGAAGGAGAAGGGAGAGAGTGGATGATAAGGGTGGATTTAACTGGAATGATAAGCCAAAGGGTCTGACCACCAAAAGTGGATTTAGGCTGACGACAAATCACCACCCCTATCGACACCTGGTATAAAAGTGCAAGATGTAGGTGTCTTCTCTGGTTTATAGTGTTGCTGTGTATGTTGCAGTAGAATAGTTCACAGGGTACAACACAGGCAACATGATGTGTAGAGTCATGAAAATGGTAACTTCGCTTTATGTTTTATACCATTTATTGCACGCCACAAAACAGTCATGATATTTTGTCATCACCAACACAGTTTAACGAATGCAGCATTCAAAATCATATTAGCTGATAGTCATGTAGGATTCAATACTCAATAGTTCTATTGTAAACAGATAGCTTCTGCATATTCGATATCATAAAGTTCTGGTTCATGAAGCTGTATAAATAATATATATAACTTCTGCAACAGTGTCAGCTGCAGATCATCAATGTTCATAGACAATAATAAATGCTCCCTTCCTGATGCTAGCAGATCAGATGTGTACAATAAGTCCGTTTACTGTCTGCACGTGAATAGCATACATGGAATACAGGTCAAACCGACCCTTATAACCTTCCTAAGTCTAACCATCTGACTTGGACGTGATCTCTGATATAACGAATCCTGGAACACAGACAATAGTCTTGTTGGTCTAGAGCGACCCATATATATATAACTAGTTCAGGTATAAAGATACCGGTGGCGAAAATCCTAGTCAAAGTACCTCTCCATTTTGAATCACACAGGCGAGCAAGGAGCCACAAAATGACGAACTTCTAGATGATAGCATAAAGTTCAATACAAGAGGAATTACCTTTCTTCGGAAATCAACCACGAACATATGCCTCCAGGCAGGCTTGAATAATACTGGGAAATAGTCTAGTTAGCTAACTAACTCACAAAGACAATGTATTTCCCTCAGAAAATCACAAGACGCACATTGCGTCCGCTCGCTGCTCAGACCATTTCTAAACTCCCCAGCTGGGCGGAACACACCAAACGAACTACCAGTTTTGACATGCGCAGAACTCCAATATCTGTGTCGCCGCTCACATAAGACGATTCTAAGAACATTCGAGATAAAAGTCTTACACAGTCGCGCCTTTTATGGTCATGAACAGAAGCGTTAAGACAGGTTTCAGACATCTACAACAGTTGACTGATACTACCAAATAAGGAGATATGGTCACGCTTCGTTCAAGAAATTATAGACCGAACGTGTCTCTATACAAGAGAAGGCAAACTCATAAAAAAATTGTAGTCTCGATATCTCGGGTTATGTCCCTTTGACTGTAAAAAAACATAATACACCTTTCAGTCAAAAAATGATCATACATACGAAAAATGATCATACAAAGACTTTGGAAAAAGTAATTATTTGTGCGTAACATTACCGCACCCTCCCGGGAAAAAAAAATGAAACATTTTTTTTTTAAAAATCCTGGAGCCGGAAAAATCTAGGCTCCTAACGCACGTATGATGCGCGGATATATACCTAACAAACTAGCTCAACGCATGGAGCGAAACTGAGATCATATCTCAGGTCCTTAGAGAAAAAATTTATCTAAGTATTCGCGTATATATTCCAGGAAGGTGCCACCAACACACGCCACAATGATGGCAACATCATAATAAAAGTCAAATTACTCTCATACCAATATATGAAATTAAATATATCATTATGATATCATACAATGTGTTGTGCAAATAGCGGTGTAATTACTAATATACCGCACTATATTATTACATTATATACCGCATCTAATTAATTATTAATACATGTATATATTCGTTGACATCAGTAATATTAATAACTAATACAATGTTATTCTTCGTTGACATAAAACAATCAATAGAAGAAGATGTGGACATCATCCGCTCCCAATCTAGGACAGGACTTGATATCCTCAATGTTCCACAATGGACATAATCTCGCAGACTTCACTGATGTGCTGCGAAAATATCAATAACACAAATCTTAAAGACAACTGGTAAATCTCTTAATACAATTATGCAAATATATTATCTAAATGTGGCCGAGTGATCTTTTGGCCCGTATATCACTAACTAAGCCTTCTTAGATAATTACATGGTACAATGTTATAAATTCCCCCCAAAAAAGTGAGAAAAAATCTACTAACATGTCATTATAATATTGGACTGTATATCAGGAAATATATATATGACAGAAGAATCATGTGGAATCGTGTGGGCATCTGGACAGAATGTCTGCCATCACATTATCCGAACCACGGATAGCTCGAACCGAGAAATGAAATGGTTGAAGAGCTATGGCATAACGAGTGGACCTCGAGCTCTTCAAGTTTTTGCTCTGAATAGCAGTAAGCGCTTTCTGGTCGGTTTCCACAATGAAGTGTGCGCCTAGAAGAAATCTTTGTAACTTCAGAATAGACCATACCATAGCCAATAACTCACGGTCTAAAACCGAGTAATTCTTTTCTGCAGCATTTAATTTCCTAGAGATATACATCACCGGATGCAGAGTATCAGAATACTCCTGCATTAGTGCTGCCCCAATCCCAGTTGACGAGGCGTCACTTCGAAGAACAAAAGTCTTCTCAATAGTAGGTAACCTAAGAATAGGTGGAGATGAAAATAGGGCTTTAACCTGGTCCAATGAGGATTGACATTCTTTAGACCAGCGGATCAGATTAGGCGACCCTTTCTTCAATAAAGTAGAAAGCGGTGCCATAATGGAGGACAGATTCGGAATGAATCGTCCGTAGAATTGGATCAAACCTAATAGACTCCGTACTTGTTTCTTCGTCTTAGGGACCGAAATGTTAAGTATTTTTGAAACATTGTGGTCCTCTGTCTTTAAAAGACCATGACCAACACGATGACCTAGGAAAGAAATCTCGCTAAATCCTATAAAGGCTTTAGAGGGTTTTGCAGTCAAGTTATACTCGCGAAGAGTAGACAGTAATTCGTATAAACCCAAATAGTGATCTTCCCAGGAATCACTGAATAGACAGATATCATCTAAGTATGCTATGACATCTGTACGATATGCGAGAATTCGCCGCATCATGCGTACGAATGTAGCAGGGGCGTTCATAAGACCGAAAGGCATGAAATTCCATTGGAATAAACCCCTAGGTGTAGAAAAAAAGCTGTAAAAGGTTTGGCACGTTCAGTTAGCGGAACTTGCCAATAACCTTTAGACAAATCTAGTTTGGTAAAGAATCTAGAATTAGCAAGTTTATTGAGTAGCTCTTCTAATGAAGGCATAGGTTCAGCGTCGAACTTCGTAACTTGGTTCAATTTGCGATAATCTACGCAAATGCGAATGTTATTATCCTTCTTTCGAACAATAACCATAGACGAAGAGTATGCTGAAGTGGATGGTTCAATGATTTCCAAACGTATCATTTCATCCAATTCTTTTTCGACTTGAGACTGGAAATGGATAGGTATTGGATAAGGTCTGACTCTGATAGGATTATGATCAGTTAGCACAATGTCATGTTCAATGACATGTGTGTGTCCCGGGATGTCTGTAAGAACATCCTGAAATGTTTGCAACATCGAAGAAACTTGTCGATGTTCCTCAGCGGAAAGATTTGGAGAAACGGTCACGTTTTTCCAAGATTCCGTAGAATAAAGTGGGACCATAGGAAGAGGAAGATTGACATCAGAAAAAGTAGTTTCCTCATCCTGTATAACTGACAGAGATGAGTACTGACCATGAGGTGCTTGAGAATTGTCCGTTGCCTGGAAAATAGGCTGCAAATAGTCAGGTCTTTCATAAAATTCCGTGAGCATATTTATGTGGAAAGTTTTATGCTTTCCATCAATATCGACAACATAGTCGACATCAGAAATTTTGGAGACTATTGCATATGGACCTTTCCATGCAATTAGAAGTCTGTTCTCCCTTGAAGGAAGTAGAACGAGAGCTTTGTCACCTGGACAAAGTTGTCGTAGACATCTATTTTTATTTGCAAACTGCCTTGCCTTTTCTTTAGCAAATTCGGATGAAGAAGTTGCTAGTTTGCATGCCTCGATGATCTTTTGCCTAAGAGCAATGACGTACTCATAAGAAGATTGAGTTTCATCGCTAATATTATCGGCAGTGATTAGATCGTGAAGTAAAGACATAGGGCCGCGCGGTTGCGCGCCAAAGACAAGTTCAAAAGGGGAAAACCCTGTATGTTCATTGGGGACCTCTCTATACGCAAAGAGAGCCGCGGGTAAGACCCTGTCCCAATCCTGAGGATGATCCTCAGTTATCTTACCAAGTAAAGTTTTCAGAGTCCTATTTAAACGTTCGACTAACCCATTAGACATTGGGTGATAGATACTGCTGAGAGACCTTTTAATATGTAGCATAGACATTACCTGTGACATAGTGTCTGATATAAGTTGAGTGCCATGGTCTGACAATATTTCTCCGGGAAAACCCAAGCGAGAAAATATCAGCCAAAGAGCGTCTGCGATATCAGCAGTTGAGATGCTCTTGAGAGGTATTGCCTCTGGCCAACGTGTGCACATATCGACACATGTAAGAATAAATTGATGTCCTCTAGCTGACTTAATTCTAAAAGGACCGATAATATCTATTGCCATTTTTTGAAAAGGGCGAATAGGAATGTCAGCAGCCTGGATAGGCGCAGCATGTCGTGGTCCTTTAGATTTGACCTCCTGACATACTTTGCAAGAGCGACAGTAAATTCGTATGTCCTTGCTCACAAATGGCCAAAAGAAAGCCGCAAGAACCCTCGACTTTGTACGGGAAAAACCCATATGTCCAGCACATTGCGAGTCATGAGCATGTTGCAATATTTGCAATCTCATGCTCTTGGGCACAAGAATTTGTGAATGAGTGGACGTAGTCGAGTCTTGTACCATACGTACAAGTACGCCGTTCTTCATAGAAATCCAAGATTTTCTATTAGTATTCTGATTAGGATCACCTTTTTTTGCTAGAATGAAGAATTTTTGTAAAGACGGATCTTCTTCTTGCAATTTGATAAATGAGTCACGTGTAATAGTCAAGTGACTATCTTGGTCATTTACTTCATCATTATTAGTTAATGAAGTTTGAGGTGGATCCAGAGCATGTGCTCTTGTGACCACCGCATTGGTAGCTTCAATGTTTTGCTCTTCCCAAACAGCAATCTGCTGTGGGGTACATTCCCTAACTCCGTGAATACGACCAATAATAAGGTCCGCAATAGGATTTGGAAGTAGACACGCGTGGACCTCTCCCGTGAAGAAAGGAGTAGCAATATGTATTATGGCAGTAGGATACTTTTCCAACGTGCCACCAAATGTGACACATTTGATGACCTTTCCTGTAGCACAGGATGGATCTACAAGAGATTGCCTAACACCAACAGTAGTACATCCAGAATCAAACAACACTGAGACTGGATTACTATTTACAAGCCCCTTATGTAATATAAGAGAACCTCTCCCATCATGAGCAACATTAGCAGGAAGAGCGGGCAAAGGATGACCACAGCTTAGAGTACTAACGGTCTTCGGATCAAATAAAGTACTGCATTGGATACATTTATTTGCTCTACCAAAATCAAAAGATGAGCATCCGATAGCATTATGGTCTTTATCACTATTAATCTGTTTATCTGCTCCCTGAGATTCTTGTTGAACAGAATTCGTCTGTTGATATCTTTTTCTCTTATGTTGCGATCTACCGCGACCATTATTGCCTCTGCAATTATCATTAAAGTCCCTACTGTAATTTTTATCCTGGTTTGAGTTCCAGTTTCCATAACTGTCATTACCATCTCTATGCTGTTGAGAACCTCTATTATCTTGGTATTGAGGTCTCTGCGAAAAATATTTTCCTCTATGCCGATTACCTTTGTGAAAATTTCTAAAGTTAACCGGAGTAGAATACCGTGTAGTATTAGGTTGTCTCCAGTTCTGGGAAGAAGAATCACCCTGGAATTGATTACTATGGTTCTGGGCATAATTACGGTTACTCTTTTTATTGAAATTTTGCTGGCTACCCTGAAATTTACGCATAAAATTTGGGCCATAAGGTGCTGCCGAAGCAACTGGCAGACCTTCTTTTACTTTAGAGTTGCTAATGGTTATGTGAGGATGCGCAGTAACATACTGGCTACAGTATTCTTCCATTTCTTTTATGTTTTTAGGCTTACGCTCATGAAGAAAAGAAAGAAAAGCTTCATTAACAGAAGACATGACCTTGTCTCTAAGTAGTAAATCCATAAGGGCTTCAAATGTACTTTCTGTCTTAGACAACTCAACCCATCGTAAAAAAGTAAGACGTATGCTTGAGATGAATTCAGAGAATTCAACTCCAGTTTCTGGTAACATGTTTTTAAATTTAAGACGATATCCGTCCTCGTTAAGTTGGTACTTCTTTAACAATGCCGCCCTGACAACCTCATAGTTGTTTTTGTCCGGCACATCTACCATACTCAACAAAGTCAAAGCATCACCTCTAAGTATCTTGGACAGATGATAAACATATAATGTTTTATCTATATTATGCACCTTACATGCACTTTCAAATCTATCTAGATAAAATGTTATATCATCAATTGAGGGATTAAATGCTGGTAGATTAAGCTTGAAATCCTTAGCATTAGTCTTATCTGACACCTTATTTGCATCATTAGCATTACCAGTGTTCAATAACTTTAACTTCTCTAACTCTAAAGCTAAGAGTTTTTCTTCATGCTCCATTTTTGCTTTTCTCTCATCAGCTTCTCTTTGTAACCTTCTTTCTTCAGCCTCAGCCTGTAACTTTCTTTCTTCAGCCTGAGCCTGTAACTTTTTTTCTTCAGCCTGAGCCTGTAACTTTTTTTCTTCAACCTCTATTTCAAGTCTCTTATTTTCAGCTTCTTTTTCAAGCCTCTTCTCCTGAGATTCTGCTTCTCTTTTTTGTTTTTCCATTTCCATTTGTAATCTTTTTTCATCTACCTGCATCTGCAGTTTTAAATTTTCAGCATCTATTCTCTTTTGTTCAGTTTGTTCTTTCATTTTCTTTTCCTCCGACTTCAATGCCTTGGCATATTGAACAGTCGCAAATTCTTCTAATTTATCACCAGTCTTCCCAAGGGTTTTACCCTGCTCAATAAAGTACTCAAATGTAGACATGATGTCTAAAATGTGAGTACAGAACCTGAAATAATTAATTATCTTATTTCAATCTTAATAGCAACAAGACTTAATAAAGTGCTTGTATAATCACTATGTTTACTCCAATCTCTGTGGGAAACAAGATTTGACACCAACTTGTATTATCAAATGTATAATAATATCACAAGTCACCTCTTTATCATCAGTGCACTACACAAATCAGTGCATAACCATCAGTTATTTATCATAACTGCACTACAATAGTGCATAAGCAAAAAACCACCAGTTAGTTATGATATGTGCACTATAGACCAATAGTGCATGAGCATATATGTAACAATAGTGAAAGCTAACTATGCAAGAACTATGTAAACAATAACAAGACAATGTAAACAATAACAAAGGTCACCAACAATGTAAACAATAACAAAGATCAAAGTCAATGTAAACAACAACAAAGATCAAAGTCAATGTAAACAATAACAAAGATCAGAGTCAATGTAAACAACAACAAAGATCAAAGTCAATGTAAACAATAACAAAGATCAAAGCAATACGAAAACATTCGCATAAGTCAAATAAATAAACAGCGAAAACTAAAAAGAAATATGCGAAGATATGACAAACAAATGACGCTACAGTGTATAGACAGCAATTTTGTAAAGAATTGAATAATAGAAAAGAGGAGACCTACAAATACAAACAAATGAAATCGAAACTAAAAAACAGAAAGAGAGAGAAAAAAAAAAAATATACAAAAAAACGAAAATAAAGCACAACTCGTCACAACTAAACAGATATAGCAACGATTGTCGCTAGCAAATTTCACAGTAGGAAATTCGCACAGTCCCTAACGAAAACGCTAACAGTAGAACCTCTGTGACGTGGTATCTTCTACTGAAAGACACCGCCCAACCGAAAAACCCGCTGAAATATAAACATATAAATATTCAAATACAAATAACATTTAACATGTAACATGTAAACAGTGTGAAAAATGTGAGAGACAGAAGGCTCAGTTAGAACATAAGGGCACAGTTCACAAACAAAACAGGCCACTTAACTTCTATGAATCCACAACGTCAGCACAGTTCAGAACAGGATGTGATCAGCATTCTTAGGACAATGATCCAACGTTGATCCATATCTGCTCTCATAAACTGCCACGACGACGGAAATGAGCTTCTGACAGAAAACAGCTTCTGAACTTGACCTTCTGAATTGACTTGAGCACTTGACCTTCTCAATCCGGAACAGTTGTTACGGCACTTGTCCTTCTTCCTAACAGATCAGGAAATCGATTTGCTCGGCACTTGTCCTTCTATCGTAGGAAAACTGCCAACTTGACGAGCAACGCCGGGTATTTTGAAACAATTTCCAACTTTCAGCAACGCCGGGTACTTTCAAAATCTTTCATCAAACATTGAGGTGATGAGTTGAAACTGTAATGTTGAAAGCTTGATGATGATGTCTGGGTTTGTTGACCCCCTTGATAGCTGGTACCAGAGTAAACCAACAATTGGCCACCAAAAATGATAATGGTGCGCCAAAATCCCAGGTACGTTAGCTCCGTTATAACATACTACAGTTCAAGGAATGTCTGCATTCAACAATATTATTTAGCTGATAGTCATGTAGGATTCAATACTCAATAGTTCTATTGTAAACAGATAGCTTCTGTATATTCGATATCATAAAGTTCTGGTTCATGAAGCTGTATAAATAATATATATATATATATATATATATATATATATATATATATATATATATATATATATATATATATATATATATATATATATATATATATATATAGCAGATCTGGGTGCCTAAGGTTCATACATATAACTTCTGCAACAGTGTCAGCTGCAGATCATCAATGTTCATAGACAATAATAAATGCTCCCTTCCTGATGCTAGCAGATCAGATGTGTACAATAAGTCCGTTTACTGTCTGCACGTGAATAGCATACATGGAATACAGGTCAAACCGACCCTTATAACCTTCCTAAGTCTAACCATCTGACTTGGACGTGATCTCTGATATAACGAATCCTGGAACACAGACAATAGTCTTGTTGGTCTAGAGCGACCCATATATATATAACTAGTTCAGGTATAAAGATACCGGTGGCGAAAATCCTAGTCAAAGTACCTCTCCATTTTGAATCACACAGGCGAGCAAGGAGCCACAAAATGACGAACTTCTAGATGATAGCATAAAGTTCAATACAAGAGGAATTACCTTTCTTCGGAAATCAACCACGAACATATGCCTCCAGGCAGGCTTGAATAATACTGGGAAATAGTCTAGTTAGCTAACTAACTCACAAAGACAATGTATTTCCCTCAGAAAATCCACAAGACGCACGCACTTGCGTCCGCTCGCTGCTCAGACCATTTCTAAACTCCCCAGCTGGGCGGAACACACCAAACGAACTACCAGTTTTGACATGCGCAGAACTCCAATATCTGAGTCGCCGCTCACATAAGACGATTCTAAGAACATTCGAGATAAAAGTCTTACACAGTCGCGCCTTTTATGGTCATGAACAGAAGCGTTAAGACAGGTTTCAGACATCTACAACAGTTGACTGATACTACCAAATAAGGAGATATGGTCACGCTTCGTTCAAGAAATTATAGACCGAACGTGTCTCTATACAAGAGAAGGCAAACTCATAAAAAAATTGTAGTCTCGATATCTCGGGTTATGTCCCTTTGACTGTAAAAAACATAATACACCTTTCAGTCAAAAAATGATCATACATACGAAAAATGATCATACAAAGACTTTGGAAAAAGTAATTATTTGTGCGTAACAGTGGATACCACAGTGTAGTTTAGTAGAGTTCAAGTGGTGGTGGCTCTTACTTAGAGACCCCGCCCGGTATATTTCTTTAACCTTAGTTGTTTTCGTGTAGTTGTGGAAGAGAACGTGGTGATTTGATAATTGTGTCTTTCATTGATTGGTTCTTTTTTTCAGGTTGTGCGACCTCGCACGTTATTGTTGTGTTTTTGCTGTGGTAAAGATTTGTTTGTTTAATAAACTATAAAATGTGCACTGATCAATTTGTCTTTCGCTATACTGTACCTGTATTCTTTAACTGTACAGTTGTGTCTGTGGATATAAATTAGTGTAACCTTATCTCCATCGGAGCAAGAGGTGGTGAGATAATAGCTATAAAAACAAGTCACAAGTGGCGAGGGAGAGTCAATCTAGGTTCTCACCCTTCAAGCTATATGTCTCATCCTCCACAATCACTTTAATTCTCATCTTAATCTATCTTCTCAGACTTTCCTCAAAACTGGTGTCTTGTCTCTTTACTCAGACAGACTCTTAATTAAGCCATTTCGTTATATATATATATATATATATATATATATATATATATATATATATATATATATATATATATATATATATATATATACAGAGTGATTGAAAGGTCACTGTCTATTGTTAAGTGTTTATATCATCACGTGTGTCTATTGGGTATGCATGAAATAATTGTCAAAACGAAGAGCAGTTAAAAAAAAAAAAGGTAAAGGAAGCCGTTACACGCCCATTGAGGCATATTGGGAATATGGTGTTAGGCTGTTGCGTGCATATTTTGACGCACATATTACAAAAATCGATATGGCTATTTAATATGGGAAAAATATAGACATTCATTCATTTGTGTATGAAAATGCTGTCTATGGTAAAAGCGAGAGAATCCATGTTTGATTCACACTTTTGATTATAGGAGTAATCGTTCTGGATATTGATCCGGCTCAAGGATATTGCGCTTACGTTTGTACTTATTTTTTAGGGCCAGAAAATATATTAATTTGCTTATTGTGTTTATGGCCTGAATTCATATGTATTACATATTATTAGTACAAGTAGAATCAGTCCTATATTGTATATTTTGGATGGGTAGGAGGGACTAGATTCTTGTTATTCCGGTCTAGCGGAAGTATGAGTTGTCTTGACAAGTCGTGATGAGTTCCGATGTACCGTGATAATGGCGGGTACGCACTTTTCAAAGGGCTGGTAGATTCTTAAGGAAATATGATTCATGAAGTGGTTTTCTTCTAAAGGAGATGGTATCTCTACTATAGTTTATGTTAGAGACTCTCCTAAGGTACGGTACAATGTATAATTCGGACTCCATGTATTGCCAGACCCTATTTTGATGATCTCATGTCGATTCGACCTAGATGGAACATTGTGCTTCGTATCGCTAGGGTCGTGTTTTGTATCGACAAAGATGACAGACTTTCCTACAGCGGTTATGGCTACGTGAATTAACCTGATCACCGTAGAGCTGTATGGGAACATTTATGAAATCATTTATATACCCATTATAAATTAACTCTGGCTTATATTCTCCTTCCTATGAATGAGTGAACGACAACTCAGGGAGGCGGCCATATTAGATTTCGGTCATCATATGTTTTGATCACTGCCAAGAGAACAGATTATTTATCCTATTATCGGACAGTGACAGGGAGATCTCAATCTTGCTAGAAACCCCCCCCCCCCCTTTTCGTGGTTTCATAATATATGCTACAAACTATGGACGTCAAGTAACTTTAGTTATTTACCGATCTGCCTTCACTGACGCGTTTAGTCAGATAGGGGGATGCGGCCATAATGTATCATGACAATTGAACTTTTGATGTACTGCGCATTATTTCTGAATGTGTCATGACTTCAGATCTGCTATGTATACCTACAAATTGATATGTCAACATACCATGATGTACTCGTATGTCCCAGTGTGTACGTCTGAATAAATTGAGTAAACAAAGATTCCAGCAGTCTGCATTGGTGCCTTGTAGACACAAGTGTATGAGTGGTTATATTGGTCAGCACACGAACAGTACACCATTCGCGGTAATCACACTCTACATTCTACTTCATACATACACCATCCTGCGTCGGTTGGAGTGACCAAGTTTAGGGCCTGCTTCCCCTGGAGCCTTTGCCTTCCCTAACTCAGGACTAGGGTGAGTTACCCATTTACAGCTGGGTAGACTGGAGCATGCCTGATCTCAACAACACACCACTCTTCCTTACAGAGCATACAGACTGACACTTTACAGAGTGGAAAGAAGAAGAGAAACTTTACAGTGGTGGCCAGATTCCTGGGTCCAGCTTACGCAGTTTTGTGTTGAGAATCACAGTTTACAGCTGAAAGAACATTTGTTTGAACACATCAACACCAGTAGGACAGCTATACAGTCGATGTCAGCTTGACCTGTATTACCGATAGGATGCTGTATCTAGGTCAGCGCTTGTTGACAGTTTTTTTTCGCTGTACAGACAGTATTACACAGGACAGTGGTATCAAGTGTAGAAAATATCTGGAGCAGTATTGTTGACATTTCTCAACGTACAGAAGAATCACAGTGTTGTTGAACATAAAGTGCATAGTTCATCGTTGGATCTTCATATGCTCAACAGAGAAAAATTGACAGTGTAATAGTTTAAAATTAAATCTATTACTGAATAAAGTGGCAAGTTATTAGTATTAAAATAAACTGTGCCTGCTTTACAACACTATACCTGCAACACATTCCATTCATGACATAAATTATATTGTATGCTATATGCTATTTATGCTTACATGTTATTTGTTATGTATTAAATTAGTTCATGTTCTGTGTGACTAGTACAAGGTATGCCGAGTGACATTGGTCTGGTACTAGTATTCTATAGGTACACATTTTCTTAATTGGAAATTTGTTAGCAACAATTTGCTGCTATTTCTGTTAGTTGTGATGAGATGTTCTTTTCTTCGTTGTTTTTGTTAATAATTTTGTGTTCCTTAGTTTTGTTTGATTTGTTTGTATAATTGTAGGTCTCATCTTTCCTTTCATTTCAGTTTTTTACACCCTTATGTTTATACACTGTGGCGTTATTTGTCTTGTTATCTTATGGCAGTTATCATCACGGTTTCTGTGATCATTTTTTTTCATTTCTCCTATTTAATTTAATTTGATCTCTGCAAATGTGTTCATATTGTCTTTTCTTGTTTGTCCTTTGTAATGTCTTTAGTTGACATATGACGTATAGTGGTATACACTGATAGTATAGTACAGATCAGTACTTTATGATTGTTATTGTTATAAAACAAAATGTACAAGACCTTTGTAAGGCTTGTCTCCCAAAGTGATTGGTAAAGGGAAATATTTTTTCCACAGGTACCCAAGTGATCTTTGATTACATTGAGATATACAAGACCTTTGTAAGGCTTGTCTCCCACAGTATTTGAGATACAGTTATTGTTGTCCACAGGTACTCAAGTTATCATTGGTTATTATAATAACCATACAAGTTTGGACTAAGACTAAGTCTATGGTATAGACTTGTCTCCCATTAAAGTGAAATAGGGTAATTTATTTACTTTTTCAGGTTTCTGATTTAAGAAGACAATATGTCTACATTAGATTATTTCATTGCACAAGGAAAATCTCTTGATAAGACTGGAAAAGACTTAGAACAATGGGCTGTTGCTCAATATGACAAAGCATTAGCTGCAGAAGAGAAAAAAACTGCTGCTGCTGTTGAAGAAAGAAAAGCTGCTGCTGAGGAAAAAAAAGCTGCGGCTGAGGAGAGAAAACTTCAAATAGAAGAAAAAAAAGCTGCTGCAGAAGAAAGGAAAGCTCTAGCTGAAGAAAAAAGATTAGAAAAAGAAGCTGATACTGCTGCTGAACTTAAGAAATTGCAGATGCAAGTGGAGGAAAGGAGATTTGAGGCAGAACAGAAGAAATTAGAAGCTGATGCAGAGCAGAAAAAATTAGAAGTTGCTGCAGAACAGAAAAAATTAGAAGTTGCTGCAGAACAGAAAAAATTAGAAGTTGCTGCAGAACAGAAAAAATTAGAAGTTGCTGCAGAACAGAAAAAATTAGAAGTTGCTGCTGCTGCAAAACAGAAAAAATTAGAAGTTGCTGCTGCTGCAGAACAGAAAAAATTAGAAGCTGCTGCTGCTGCAGAACAGAAAAGATTAGATAGAGAAGCTGAAGAGAGAAAAGCAATAAGAGAACATGAGTTTGAATTAGAGAAATTAAAATTGACATGTATGAGTAATGTTAATCAGGCATCTGGTGGTAATGGTAAACCCTTTGTGTACAAGGTCAAGGTACCAGCGTTTAACCCTACCAGTGATGACATAACATTTTGGCTTTCTAGATTTGAACGGGCTTGTCGATCTCATAATGTTGACAAATCACAGTATGTGAATCAGTTGTCTGAAAATCTAAAAGGGGAGTCCCTAAGTAAGTTATATTTTGTTGAAGAGGCCGACAAAGATAATTATGATGCTGTTAGGGCAGCTTTGATAAAGAGATATCAGCTGTCTGAGGAAGGTTACCGTCTTTTGTTTAAAACATTGAGACCTGAGGTAGGTGTAGAATTCTCAGATTTCATCTCAAAAGCACGAATTACACTTTCACGATGGATTGAATTATCCAAAACAGAAAAAACATTTGATGGTCTTACGGATTTATTGCTAAGAGACAAGGTCATGTCTTCTGTAAATAAATCATTCCTAGAGTTCTTACATGAGCGTAAACCTGGTACAATAAAGCAAATGGAAGAATATTGTGACCAGTATGCCACGGCACACCCTGACATGATTCTTAGTAACTCTAACATTAAAGAGAGTATGCCAGTTGCTTCGGCAACAGAATATAATCAGAATTACTCACACAAATTCCAAGGAGCTAAAAATAAATTTGATAAAAAGGTTAATTGGAATAAGTATCAAAACCAAGATAACCGCTCAAATCAGAGTTCTTCTTTGAAGAACTGGAATCGGGCTGATAGTCCTCGACACACGAGGGGTACCCATAATGTTAGAAATTCTCGGAAAGGGAGTAGCTATAGGAACTACCCAAGTGCTTCATGGAGACAAAAGAAACAATATTACAGGGATACTCAATATAACGAGCATGATGATTATGATCATGAATATTATGATTCAAACCCAAATAGGGGTTATAACAGAGGCAATAATAATTATAGAGACAATTATAACCGAGGTAGATCACAACACAAAAGACATGGTAAATCGTATTACCAGGCTAACTCTGCACAACAGGAGTTCCACGACACCGATAATCAGAATAAGGATAAAAAAGACTCCAACAGTGTAGCAAATTCCGCTTTCGATTTTGCTAGAGCATCTGAGTGTTCGCAATGCAAAACGTTATTCGATCCAACCACAGTTTCTACTTTAAGCTGCGGTCACCCGCTTCCCGCTCTCCATGCGTCAATTGCGCATAATGGAAGGGGTGCTCTTGTCTTTAATAGGGGCCTAATAGATGGTACTCCGGTATCAATTCTTTTCGATTCGGGGTGCACTACCATTGGAGTGAGGCAATCACTCGTAAATCCTTCTCGAGCTACAGGCAATATAGTCAAATGTGTAACATTTGGTGGCACATTGGAGAAGTACTCCACTGCCATTATCAATATTGCTACGCCTTTCTTTACAGGAGAGGTGCAAGCATGTCTCTTGCCGAATCCGATCGCTGATCTTATCATCGGTCGCATTCATGGAGTGAAAGAATGCACTCCACAGCAAATTTCTAATTGGGAAAATGTTAATATGCAATCGGCTAATGCAGTAATCACTAGGGCTCAAGCTCTTAATATGCCACAATCTTCACATTCTGAAGATAATGATGCGCAGATCCAAGATGATCCCTTGGAGATTTCCCACGATTCCTTTATCAAACAGCAGGAAGATGTTCCTACTCTAAAGAAATTCTTTACTCTGGCAACAAAAGGTGATCCGAATAAGGATACTAATCGTAAATCTTGGATTACGATGAAGAATGGCGTACTTGTACGTATGGTACAAGACTCCGCTAAGTCCATTCATTCTCAAATCCTTGTGCCTAAAAATATGAGAGTTAAAATCTTACAGCACGCTCATGATTCGCAGTGTGCTGGACATATGGGTTTTTCCCGTACTAAAGCTAGAGTTCTTCAATCTTTCTTTTGGCCTGCTGTGAATAAGGACATACGAATCTATTGTCGATCTTGTAAAGTATGTCAAGAGATTAAATCCAGAGGTCCACGCCATGATGCACCTATTCAGGCTGCAGACATTCCCATTCGGCCATTTCAAAAAATGGCGATAGACATCATTGGTCCATTTAAGATAAAGTCTGCTAGAGGACACCAATTTATTTTGACGTGTGTTGATATGTGCACACGTTGGCCGGAGGCTGTTCCTCTAAAGAGCATAACTACTGCTGATGTCGCAGATGCTCTTTGGTTAATATTTTCTCGTCTGGGGTTTCCAGCAGAAATATTATCCGACCATGGTACCCAACTCATATCGGATACCATGTCTCAAGTAATGTCGACTCTGAAGATAGAGAGATCGCTGAGTAGTATTTATCATCCTATGTCCAATGGGATGGTGGAACGTTTGAATAGAACTCTGAAAAACCTACTAGGTAAGATAACGGAAGATCATCCTCAGGATTGGGATAGGGTTTTACCCGCGGCTCTCTTTGCATATAGAGAGGTCGCCAACGAACATACAGGATTTTCTCCCTTTGAACTTGTCTTTGGCGCGAAACCGCGAGGTCCTATGTCCTTACTTCATGATCTTATAACTGCTGATAATATTGTCGATGACACAAAATCCTCTTATGAATATGTCATCGCACTTAGACACAAGATTATTGAAGCATGCAAATTGGGAACTGCTTCTTCTGAATTTGCGAAACAGAAGGCAAGGGAATTTGCCAATAAAAAGAGATGTTTGCGTCAACTTTGTCCAGGTGACAAAGCATTTGTCTTGCTACCTTGTAGGGAAAATAGACTTCTCATTTCTTGGAAAGGTCCGTACGATATAATATCAAAAGTTTCCGATGTTGACTATATCGTCGATATTGACGGGAAGCGTAAAACCTTCCACATCAACATGCTCACGGAATTCCATGAACGTCCTGATTATTTACAACCTGTTTTCCAGGCAACGGACGATTTTCCAGTCCAACATGGACAGTACTCATCTCTGTCAGTAATACAGGATGAGGAAACGAGTTTCTCGGATGTAAATTTACCTTTTCCAATGATTCCTCTTCACTCTAATGAATTATGGAAAGATGTTGCAATTTCTCCAGAATTATCTCCAGGAGAGCAGAAACAAGTTTCTACTTTGTTAGAACAATTTCAGGATGTCCTTACTGACATTCCTGGTCAAACGGATGTCATTCAACATGACATTATTCTTACTGACCATAGTCCTATAAGAGTCAGACCGTATCCTATCCCGATACATTTTCAAGCACAGGTAGAGAAAGAGTTAGATGAGATGATAGAGTTAAAAATTATTGAACCATCCACATCAGCATATTCTTCGCCGATGGTTATAGTACGGAAAAAAGACAATAACATACGTCTTTGCGTGGATTATCGCAAATTGAATCAAGTGACTAAATTCGATGCTGAACCTATGCCTTTACTAGAAGAGCTACTAACGAGACTATCGAATTCTCACTTCTTTACTAAACTCGATTTGTCTAAGGGATATTGGCAAGTTCCACTATCCGAACACGCCAAACCGTTTACTGCTTTTTCGACGCCTAGGGGTCTATTCCAATGGAATTTCATGCCTTTCGGTCTTATGAACGTCCCTGCTACATTTGTACGCATGATGCGTCGAATCCTATCTCATCGCTCAGATGTCATTGCGTATCTTGATGACATCTGTCTTTTCAGTGATACTTGGAACGATCACTATAATGGTATAAATGAACTATTGTCTATCTTACGCGAGCATAACCTGACAGCGAAACCATCGAAAGCATGTATTGGTTTTAGCGAAATATCTTTCTTAGGACACCGTGTTGGTCATGGGTTCCTAAAAACAGAAGACCATAATACAAGTAAGATACTTAACATTTCTATTCCTAAGACTAAAAAGCAAGTACGAAGTCTCTTAGGTCTAATACAATTTTATGGACGATTCATCCCGAATCTGTCCTCCATTATGTCACCTCTTTCTTCCTTGCTAAAGAAAGGGTCTCCTAATGTAGTCCATTGGACTCAAGAATGTCAATCCTCTTTGGATAAGGTTAAAACTATGTTTTCTACTTCACCTATCCTAGTATTGCCTTCTAAGGATAAGACATTTATTCTTCGTAGTGACGCTTCATCCACTGGGATTGGAGCGGCACTAATGCAAGAGTACTCTGGAACTCTGCATCCTGTGATGTATATTTCTCGGAAATTAAATGCCGCAGAGAAGAATTACTCGGTCCTAGACCGTGAATTATTGGCTATGGTTTGGTCAATCCTTAAACTGCAAAGATTACTTCTGGGCGCGCATTTCATTGTGGAAACTGACCAGAAAGCTCTTACGGCTATTCAGAGTAAAAATCTGAAGAGCGCGAGATCAACGCGATACGCGATTGCTCTACAGCCATTTCATTTTTCGGTGCGAGCTATCCGTGGGTCAGAAAATGTGATGGCAGATATTTTGTCTAGATGCCCACATGATTCATAACTGTTATGCAACTTTGATACAGTTGTTTCTATGTTGAAATGTGTACACATATGTAATATATCATATATTGATTGTAACAGTACTTAGCGGTTCATTGATATTTATTCACCGCTGATCTTTCAATGTTTTTCGTCTTTGATGATCATGATGTTAAGATATCTTAGATGAAATTGATGTATAAACTAATGTGGAAATTGTGTCATTGCTAATATTGTAGTATGCGTTGGTGACACCTCTCTGGAAATATTTATACTTAGAGAAGTACTTTCTCTAAGGTCATAAAACTTATGCTTATCATCTGCGCATTGTATTGGTGCGTTGTGAGCCTATTTTATGTTGCTCCTAGATGTATTTCAGAAAAAAAAAATGTACCATTTTTTTCCCCCGAGGGGGGTGGTAATCTGTTGCGTGCATATTTTGACGCACATATTACAAAAATCGATATGGTTATTTAATATGGGAAAAATATAGACATTCATTCATTTGTGTATGAAAATGCTGTCTATGGTAAAAGCGAGAGAATCCATGTTTGATTCACACTTTTGATTATAGGAGTAATCGTTCTGGATATTGATCCGGCTCAAGGATATTGCGCTTACGTTTGTACTTATTTTTTAGGGCCAGAAAATATATTAATTTGCTTATTGTGTTTATGGCCTGAATTCATATGTATTACATATTATTAGTACAAGTAGAATCAGTCCTATATTGTATATTTTGGATGGGTAGGAGGGACTAGATTCTTGTTATTCCGGTCTAGCGGAAGTATGAGTTGTCTTGACAAGTCGTGATGAGTTCCGATGTACCGTGATAATGGCGGGTACGCACTTTTCAAAGGGCTGGTAGATTCTTAAGGAAATATGATTCATGAAGTGGTTTTCTTCTAAAGGAGATGGTATCTCTACTATAGTTTATGTTAGAGACTCTCCTAAGGTACGGTACAATGTATAATTCGGACTCCATGTATTGCCAGACCCTATTTTGATGATCTCATGTCGATTCGACCTAGATGGAACATTGTGCTTCGTATCGCTAGGGTCGTGTTTTGTATCGACAAAGATGACAGACTTTCCTACAGCGGTTATGGCTACGTGAATTAACCTGATCACCGTAGAGCTGTATGGGAACATTTATGAAATCATTTATATACCCATTATAAATTAACTCTGGCTTATATTCTCCTTCCTATGAATGAGTGAACGACAACTCAGGGAGGCGGCCATGTTAGATTTCGGTCATCATATGTTTTGATCACTGCCAAGAGAACAGATTATTTATCCTATTATCGGACAGTGACAGGGAGATCTCAATCTTGCTAGAACCCCCCCCCCCCCCCCCTTTCGTGGTTTCATAATATATGCTACAAACTATGGACGTCAAGTAACTTTAGTTATTTACCGATCTGCCTTCACTGACGCGTTTAGTCAGATAGGGGGATGCGGCCATAATGTATCATGACAATTGAACTTTTGATGTACTGCCCATTATTTCTGAATGTGTCATGACTTCAGATCTGCTATGTATACCTACAAATTGATATGTCAACATACCATGATGTACTCGTATGTCCCAGTGTGTACGTCTGAATAAATTGAGTAAACAAAGATTCCAGCAGTCTGCATTGGTGCCTTGTAGACACAAGTGTATGAGTGGTTATATTGGTCAGCACACGAACAGTACACCATTCGCGGTAATCACACTCTACACTTCTACTTCATACATACACCATCCTGCGTCGGTTGGAGTGACCAAGTTTAGGGCCTGCTTCCCCTGGAGCCTTTGCCTTCCCTAACTCAGGACTAGGGTGAGTTACCCATTTACAGCTGGGTAGACTGGAGCATGCCTGATCTCAACAACACACCACTCTTCCTTACAGAGCATACAGACTGACACTTTACAGAGTGGAAAGAAGAAGAGAAACTTTACATAGGCCCATATTATCGTGACCGTCGGCACACTAGGGGTGATGTGGTCGGCATCACGCCGGCCGCCTTAACCTTCCCAGAGTTGATCTGGTACCCATTTGGGGCTGGGTCGACCCAGGAGCCGTTTGTGGCCTAAAAAATTCCCACCTCATCTGGGGATCATCTGGGGAAGAGCAGAACTTGCCGTTAAAAAAAAAAAAGTTTTAATTTTTTTTCCTGAAATAAAACAAAAAATTGAATAAAATCTAAAATGGAAAAGAAAGGGATAGCTAAATTTGCTTCCCTCAGTGAAGTCATGACGGATCTTCCGTTGAGCTATAATGCTACTGTGACGTAGCATGTTTATTCAATAAAATGACATTCAATTTTCTTTATCTTGACATTTGTTTCATTTAAATCTCTTCTTCTTTGATCCTTAGCCGCCGACCGTCAAAGCAGTCAGTGGCCATCACGCCTAGTGGCGTCTTGTAGGGCAACAACAAATTGATTGCACTTTGCTCGATCGGTGGCCATCCGTCGTACAATGCCCCAACTCAGGTTCATTCTTTGCATCTCAGCCTCCACAGTCCTCCGCCAGGTTGTTTTTGGTTTCATTTAAATGAAGTTCATAAAAGTGGCGAAATAACAATTATAAAAATAGGAACGGACTTTTCGATCACTCTATAGGTGCATAATTCAAACGTGTACAACATTAGAAGAATACAATACATCTCCGTATCTCCATAGCTTATAAGTCCTGACAGTGTCGTCACTAGAAATCGATCATTATTTTTATGCTGCTGGCAATAAACCAACCTTGTGTAAAATATGGAAATTGTCTGACAGACCGAAAATCCAATAACTGCTCAGCGTTTCAGCCTCTATCCGGCAATGTCGTAGTCGCTCCCAGTGACGCTAAGGAGTCTCTGTCAGCAATGCCGTAGATGCCCCGAAGTGACACTAAGGGTACTCACTGTGACAAGACTCTTAGTAGACGGTTTACTCAGGCACAATACACGGAATGGCTTGAAGCGCTCGCCTGCTGTGTGCGATATCCCTTTTCCTCTGGTCATGTTTTGACTCTGTCTGCACTTTATTTTTTTAAAATGTGCCCTCTTGTTTTGATTCATCCTTCTCTTGATTCCATTCTACTTCGTGTTGACGTTTGTTCCCCTTGTTTTTGTGGTCTCCTTTCTTCAGCTGGAATTGTATTTTCCGGAATAATTGTTTTCTTTTGTCCGTATCTCTTTCCTAATAGTTTCTGTTGGTCTATTCTAGGGGTTCCCAACATTTTTTGAGTCTCGACCCCTTCATGGAATCTTTGATCCTTAATCGACCCCCGTGCGGAAAATAAATTAATTTAAATATGGAAGTGATTATGGTAGGTAGTCCCATTGCAGATACTGCCGTAGAAGAGTTAGAGACTTCACTATGCTAGGTCCAACATCAACATGTGGGTTGACTAGTTTCCTTCCTCGCTGTCTTTTCCTTCCCTAACTCAAATGCAAAGTCAGGTACCAATTTACAGCTGGGTAGACTGAAGCGTGTCGATAAAGTGAATCGAACCCGGCACCTTTGCCGCTCAGGACCAGCGCTCTAATCACTCTGTCAATCGCACGCTCCGAAGTGATTATAGAGGAACAATAAACTAGCATTACTTTAAAAAGAAATTGGAACTGGTTAAATTCATTAATGGCAAGTATGTGGCTGATGAGAATTAATATTTGGATGGATTTTGGTGAGTTTTAGTCGTAAATAACCACCCTCTTCCAGGTTCTGTCCATTCCTTTGCTTTGATAAAACTGCATAAGCATGGCTAGGTCCAGCTTCAACCATGAACGAACGTGGGAATGCAACTAGAAACGGCTCAACTGCAGTACAAAGATTGGGCTTTTTGTAGTAGTATTTCCAGATGTAAAATTGAGTCACAGTAGGCATTTTTATTTCTTATGTAATTGTCAATTTTCGACCCAAAAAGGTTAATCGACTCCCTATCGACTCTCTGGCGTTTATCGACCACGTGGTTGTAGATATCGACTCTTGGGGGTCCCCTGGTCTATTCTACCCTTTCCATTCCTGTCTACATTACTGTTCAACTCGCAAACGTTCTATATAAAAGAGGATTCTCCCCTGAGCAGTACAGTTTATCAAGTTGATGAATGTTATGAGGCTGGACAGGAGATAACGATGATATCTGGACGTATTGTGTTGCTAAAATACGATCGACCGACCGATGTATCAATCGATCAACCTATCTACACTACCTGTCTACTCTACCTGTCTGTCTACTCTACCTGTCTACTCTACCTGTCTACTCTACCTGTCTACTCTACCTGTCTACTGTACTCTACCTGTCTACACTACCTGTCTACTCTACTTGTCTACTCTATCTATCTATCTATCTATCTATCTATCTATCTATCTATCTATCTATCTATCTATCTATCTATCTATCTATCTATCTATCTATCTATCTATCTATCTATCTATCTATCTATCTATCTATCTATCTATCTATCTATTTATCTATCTATCTATATCTATGTCAATGATAATGATGTAACGTATATACATTTTACTAGAAACACGCCCCCTTATGAGACAAAGAAGGGTTATGCCATAGAACTGTTGCTTTCTCATGCAGGTCGCACACGGCTACTTATATGAGATTGTGCGTAGGGCTGACCAATTCAGCATGAAAAACTAATTTATATAGAAATCACTTGTGCAAGAACAGTGGCGTATCTAGGGGGGTGTATGATCTGGTACGGGAGGAGGTCCATGGGGGTAACACCATGAGTTACCGCAATGGGTGACATAACCCTAGTGACGCCACTGTGCAAGAGCATGCTAATGTTTTTTGCAGTCTTCCTGCAACAACAAAAAAAAAAGAGGGGGGGGGGGGGGTTGCAGCTGCTTTAGTGGCTACATACCCCACAGTGAGTGAAAAGAAAAAAATATGACGATGAAGATGACACAAGAAACACATTGATCATTTCCAAGTAAAAGACGTTCATTGATGAAAACGAAAAACGACCTTAGGTAGCTACAACACAGCTAGAATATAATTTGTTCTTGTACAGAATACTCGGCATGGCCATTTCACTGCGAGATCGAACCCTTAAAAGGAAAAGAATGTCACATATTTTTTCTTCTCCCATCATTAATGTCCTTATCCGCTTACATTAAGCAGACAACAGTTTCACGTCCAGGTAAACCTCTTAGCTTCTCGATATTATTCTTCCTACCCGAGTGGGTCTGTCATGACACATCGTTTCTACCGCCAGCGGGGATAGTTGTCGGAGTGTTCCAGTAAGTTGTCATGAAAGGACAACAAGAGCAGACCTAACTGGAACTTTTGCTACAGCTACTGAAAGTTACGAATCATGACACTGACGTCAAGTAAAAAATTTAGCGTAAAAAATGCGGGAAAACAATATTGGCACGCTAAGAAAACTAAATTTTAAAATGGCGAAAAAAAAATTAATTAAATGCAAATCCGACATAGATGACGCTAATTCTTCTCAAATTTTGACATCGTCTTGAAATACTTATTCCTTTTGTCAAATCTGTTCGTAATATTTCATGCCAAGATTTCATCCAATACCGTAATTCCCGCCGTAAGTACGTCGATCGGTCGGTCACATCATGCACACCGTCTTTGCGCACTTTTCTATTTTTGAGAGAGTACATTAACTTTCAACCACAGCTAAGGGGTGCAACTGTGGTTGAAAGTTAGACAATAATTGTATTGTTTCCTTTATATGTACTCTCCCGAAAATAGAAAAGTGCGCGAATGACGGTGTGCATGAACAGTTTGATTATGGAAAGAAGCCAACAACACAATTGATAAACAGTACATGAACTGGAGACAGGAAGGTGCGGAGATGCAGATTAAATCAACAGACAATCAAGATACTCTTCTGTCCAGTTTCATCAGGGAAACGGATTTACCTCATCATTTTCTTAAAAATAACCTTAAAATGTATGTTTTTGATTGTTTCTTCAAGACAAAATTTTAATTTAAAGTATTGCAGACTTATTATTATGGATCAAAATGATAAGATGGCTGCAATTAAAAACCTGTCAATTTTGACGGGTTATTGCCAGTGTATAAATAAACTGTGGTTGAAAATACACCATCGCCATTATCATTTAGTTTTTCTCTCCATATGGAGCACGGAGCCCCCAAATATAGCAGGCCTTCTTGCCATGAAGCTTGGGAGCCGCGGTAGCGCAGTGGCTAGTGCACTGGCTTCCTAGCTCGGTGGTCCATGGTTCGATCCCCAGGATTTGTTAGACCGCAAACGGCTCCGGGGTTGACCCAGCCTCTTGAATTGGGTTCCAGAGCAACTCTGGGAAGGTTTAAGGCCTCCGCGTGATGCTGACCACATCACCCTTAGTGTGCAGATGGTCAAGAAAATATGGACCTTACACCATTTTCTCCAATATGTCTCAACGTGCGTGTAACGGGATCCTTTACCTTTACTGCGGAAAAACTGCACTAAAGTATTTATATGTTCTTGCAGCAGTGGATTCCGAATATAATTGTTTGACGTGATGAAGTTACTAGCCCCATGCACAACACTCACATTAGTTCCATCTTATGACATACTTGAGGGTTCAGTAGTCCTATTCTTCCTTTGTCGTCTCTGAGATCCTCCGGGAACTATACAGAGTTCGCAAACACAAACAACAGGTTTTTTTTTATATTTTTATATTCTTTTTATATTAATGAAGAAAAATATCCCGTTTAACCTCTCATGGGTTAAAATTACGATGTATATTGTTTTCAATTCCAAATAATATGAACAACTGCCAATATGAGAAAGTGGCACCACACTTGTCAAATCATTGTAAAAAGGGTTAAATCACAATAAAATAGGTGAAAAATTACACTTTTTGTTAATTTCAGAAGAGCCCTAATATTTTAAACCACTGGTGCTAACATTCGCATCATTGCACATAATTCTCAATTTGATAGGCTAGCATCATTTTCTCGTTACATCTCGTTTCGCACGTTAACTCCGTTAAAATTTTACTCAACAAAGTTGGTTCTCCCGCCTGGTTTTTTGCGTCTCCCGGCGAGATAAATGAGATATTCAAAGTATTGTTACTAATTTATGACTGCGTATCTTCAAAGTCATTCCACTCTGATACAATCACCCGAAATGTTTATTTTTAACAACTTTATTCTTTTGCAGTCTTTTTTTTTCTCTTGATATTAATGATGAAAAATATCCAATTCAACCTTTGATGAGTTATAATTAGGATATATATTGATTTCAATTCAAAATAATATGAAAAACTGCCGATATGAGAAGGTGGCATCAGTCTTCTTTCTATCTCAGTGATAAACAGTCGACCTTTCTCAATGGTTTTTTTCATTCGCAGTGGCAATATATCACACCATTGTTTTTATTTATTATTCTCAACGGCTGTATTAAGGTAGTTATGTCATTTATATATCACCGCTCACCAGCACTTCTACTACCATTTAAACCAGTCCGGGTACACTTTAGCACACCAAGATCTACCTCTGTTTTTTCAATGCAGCGATCTACCGTATGCACATTTTCCATTGTAGTCACTTTAACAGTTTAAACAAAATGTGCATGCATTTTAAAAAGAAGAAAGCGTTTAAGGCAAAGAAACATGTTTAATGACTGAAGACCAAATATATGTGCAGGAAAAAAAACATTACATAAAAAATAAAATTCAAACAAACATATAATATTTAAGTACAAGCATTAGAAAGGATGTAATAACATAGGTCTAACATGATGATCCTTTAGGCTACACCGCCTCAACCAAGTCTCAAATGTCGATACGAAAAAACAAGTTGAAAGAAACCGAATGTGGGCAAGCCAAAGAATGTCAGTCACGGAAAAAAACGTGCTGGAACAGCTTGGGGGAGCAGATGAGAGAGTGCTAAAGACACTATACATAGGGCGAGTGAGATCATTCCATGAATTACAGCATAATCAACAGCAGCTCAGTGAAACTTCGATACAATCAGCACACACCAAAATCAAGCAATGATAATTATAATAGGAGGCATGAAGTCAACACATATAAAAGAACTTGAAAAGATTACATGCCTGCAGCCAATGGAGGATGTCATAAACGTTTTGTGCGCTCTCATGTCCACTCCGGCGGAATTGCATTACCTTTACTGTGCGGGCGAAATTTTGATATTTCTCTCTCTCCCCCTGTCCTAACTTGGCCCATTTCTGTCAACACAGAAAACGCATCCGAAGGTGAATGTTTACATAACTTTCACACTCCAATTCGACGGTACATCCTTGAGGGATTAATTAAGTCACAAAAAATGCGACGATCCCACATGGACTCCAGGTAAAATGCTATCGTCGGTGTTTGTACAAGATTGGAGTCATCCCTTTTAATTCGTCAGAACAATAGACTCGCAATATTGGAGGACGGATAAACCACGAATATGTCCAGACAGACGGTCGAATTGCTCCGAGTCATTGTCTGATAACCACGTCTGAATTACGTGGGATAAGCAAGTCAGATAATCCCCAATCTGGGAAGACATTTTGAATTGTGATAGATGTAACTTTACCAAATAATAATTGAATGTTTACAGCCCAATTTTAGAAAGTACTGGGTTGAAATTTTGCACTACAGGAAAGAATAGAGGTGGACTCTGAATTTATTAGGAACGGAAACACGTATTAGAGTATCTTTTACGCACTGGAAAAGAAAACTCGCCAAAATTAATACGGACCCGGACTCCTACAGAAAACTACATACACAGTCACAGAGGAATTCGGAAATAAGAAAAAAATCTCAGACGTGTGTTCGAGGCAAATCGTATTAACTTGCCGAGACTATTTAACAGAGCAGGAAGTCTGAAGAATCTCAATTTTATTGAGGTGATTGTACATAGTTTTATACTTTGAACTTTATATGTGTTTACTTGACTAGTGGTGTTAAAGATTCATATGAGGCTGGCAACCTCAACACGTGAAAAGAATACAGTTACGAATCACCACAGCAAGTGCTGGTGATTACTTCATGCGAGGTCTCACAGAGAACCAAACGCATGTATAGTTGTGTATTATCATTTGTTAAATGGATGTAAACGATATACGTTGCTTCAGGCACAAGCCACTTTCCGCAAATTTTCTTTAGATTTACTGAAATAATGGTGAGTTTTCATCACATCCCCTGAGTTAGAAATATACGCCAGGAGGAGTAAACAATCTGAGAAAAGGAATAGGTTTACGGACAGCGGGGGATAAGCGCCTGATTAATATCAGGGACACAAATATTTAGAAGCGGAATTTGTTCTTTTATTCCCTCTAAAGGTTGGTGGTACGGATCAGAGATGCCAGTTGCGATACTACTTTACGAACGATACTAGCTGTCCTACTAGTCTGTGTTTCTAAGCCTGAGATCTTGAAGATCCTTGCCTGGACCAGGAGCGGTAACTTCTAGACATCTGAAAACGTGCCCTCGACACAGAGACGAATTGACGGAACCAGCTGCACCAGAAATTCATGAATTTGGAAATATAAGTCATAGTTCTAGCAGGCCAGAACAACAGACTTTTTTCTAGAACCGATAGCCAGTCAATGATGATAACTATCTCTAAGAATTACTAGTTTATATTTGTTTACATTTGGTCCAAAAGCGATTGATCATTACTTTATGTATATGTTGATGTTGATAAATACATAGTCGAGTTAATGATTACAGAGTGTAAGGTACATCTGATTTTAATATATCAAGTTCTATCTGCACTGGAAAAGCCACTAATAATAATAATAACAATAGTAACAATAATAACAACAATAATATTCAGAAGAATCTCGCTGGATTAAACCAGATTGGGGATTGACGAGCTAACGAATTATAAGATAACCCAATCCTTCACAAAAGTTGACGGCAGATACTAGAGTTAACTTTGCTAAGAAACATTCAGCACTGTTCTCGCTTTTCTGATTATCTCGTGAAACCGCTTGAGGTAGACGCATCATTAACCTTCTACCTACAACTCTGCGAAGAGTAATCTTGTGCGAAGGTAGACACCTTTGAAGACCCAAATTAGTTACTCTTGAAGTTGTGGCCACTGTTGAATCACTACTGCAGAGCTAAGGGGAGGCAATCCATGACAGAGGATAGAAGAGATAGCAAGGTACACCAACAAGCTGAAAAATTCAAGAGACTAACAGACCATCCAGTGTACCATAGAATAAATGCTCTTGGAAGGGAAAGACTCAAGTGAAGCAACTTTGTAGAACCAACCAAAACAAAGATAAGAGCAGTTCCCATAAATGTGGTATCAACAATTAAACGCCGCACACAAGCTCCTAGTCTGGAAACATGTTTTCCTGAAGTGATAGAAAACATTCCTCACCCGTGTGTTACCGGGGCCCGAAAGGGGAGCAAAGAATAGTAACACTGTCCCCTGCCAAGCATGTCGTAGAAAGCGACTAAGGAGGGTTGGGCATGGGGCCGGTTACCCCATCCTGTAAAAAATTTAAACCACAAAAAACTTCAACAAATATGGACAAGTCAAATAAAGAAAATAAAACACAGCCATCCAAGACAGGGGAAGGTCCTCTCGTGGGGAGGCGTATGATGCAACACAGAGAAAGCCGAAAGGAGTCTGTGTTGCTGACTAACCTTCTTTCTTCTAGGAGAACTTCCAGATTTGGCACCTGGAATGTTCGGACATTAAACGAACAAGGGAAAGTGGCGCAAGTGGCAGCAGAAATGAGGGAATACAAAATCGAGGTTTTGGGAATGTGTGAAACAAAGTGGAAGGGGGTAGACAGGAAGAAACTCATCACAGGTGAATTGGTGCTGTCCTCAGGACATGAAGACGAAAGTTCACACCACAGTGAAGGGGTAGCTCTTATGTTATCTAAAGAAGCACAGAAAGCACTCATTGAATGGGAAGCTGTTGGACCCAGAATAATAACAGCTACTTTCAAAACAGCTAAAAAGAAAATTCATGTAAATGTCATCCAATGTTATGCACCAACAAATGACAAAGAAGAGTCTGTGAAAGAAGCATTTTATACTAAACTACAGGAAATTATGGATAAAGTAAAAAGAAGAGACATCACAATTTTGATGGGTGACATGAATGCAAAGATAGGTACAGTCAACACCGGATTTGAAGAAGTCATGGGAAAACATGGGCTAGGAGTAATGAATGAAAATGGAGAACTATTCGCAAACTTCTGTGCTTCAAATCAATTGGCTATAGGAGGAAGCATGTTTCCACATAAGAGAATACACAAGGCAACATGGATATCACCAGACCATAGAACAGAAAATCAGATTGATCATATATGCATAAACAAGAAGTTTAGATCATCATTGCAGGATGTAAAGGTATATAGAGGAGCAGATGTGGCATCAGATCACCATCTTCTGATAGCCAAAGTAAAAATGAAACTCAAGAGATATGCAACAATGCAAAATTATAGACAACAGTATAATGTAGGACAGCTAAGAAATCAAGAAACAAGAGACAAATTTGCGGTCACAGTATCCAACAAATTCCAAGTGCTCCAACAGCTGGAAGATGTAGAGAATACAGAAGACTATTGGCAGCAGGTCAAAACTGTATGGAAGGAGACATGTGAAGAAATACTGGGGAAAAGGTAAAGACAACAAAAAGCATGGATAACAACAGAAACCATCAATAAGATAAAAGACAGAAAAAACAAGAAAGCAGAGTTAAACACAAGCAAAACCAGAAGTTAGAAAGCCAAGGCTCAAGAAGTGTACACAGAAGCAAACAAAGAAGTAAAAAGAAGTATCAAAAGAGACAAGAGGAAGTATATTGAGGAGTTGACAAGAGAGGCAGAAGATGCTGCAGCCAAAGGAAATATGAGAGAACTGTATAGCAGTACAAAGAAGCTAACAGGGAAATACAAGCAAACAAGTTGCCTCATAAAAGACAAGAATGGGAAACAACTCAGCAATATACAAGAGCAAATGAAGAGGTGGACAGAATATTTTGGGGACCTTCTCAATAGACCAGCTCCACAAAACCCGCCGGACATCCAGCCAGCAGAAGAAGAGCTACAAATTAACGGTGAAAGACCAACGAAGGAAGAAATAAAGAAAGCCACAAAGCTTCTAAGAGATGGAAAAGCGTCTGGACCTGATGGCATTCCAGCAGAGGCCATCAAAGCAGATATCGACACGGCTACAGAGATGTTATATAAATTACTTGGTAAAGTCTGGGAAAAGGAAGAGATACCAGCAGAATGGAAGGAAGGATATCTGGTTAAGTTGCCTAAGAAGGGAAATTTACAAGAGTGCACAAATTATAGAGGAATAATGTTACTATCAGTGCCAGGAAAGTATTAAACAGGATTATCCTTGAGAGATTAAAAGAGTCCATAGACAAGAAACTGAGAGATGAACAAGCAGGTTTTCGACAAAATAGATCATGTACAGACCAGATAGCCACTTTGAGAATAATAGTTGAACAAAGTCTGGAATGGAATTCACCACTATACATCGGATTTGTGGACTACGAAAAGGCATTTGACAGTGTAGACAGAGAATCACTTTGGAAATTGTTGAGGCATTATGGAGTTCCCCTGAAGATCATTAATTTAATAAAGAAAACATATGAAGACATGACATGCAGAGTTCTTCACGAAGGACAGCTTACAGAGCCGTTTGGGATAAGAACAGGAGTGCGACAGGGATGCCTCGTGTCTCCATTTCTTTTCTTGCTGGCAATAGATTGGGTTATGAGATCATCGGCAACACACAACAGAAATGGAATCTAGTGGACTCTGACTAAGCAGTTGGATGATCTGGATTTTGCTGATGACTTGGCTCTTCTGTCCCATAGCCGTAATCAGATGCAGGACAAATTGAAAACACTCGATGAGAGGTCACAGCAATTGGGTCTGAAAATACACAGGGAAAAGACAAAAATAATGCGAATAAATGCAGGTAATGATAACAGGATTGAACTTGAAGAAACACCAATACAAGATGTAGAATCATACACATATCTTGGCAGTAATATAGACAAAGTTGGAGGGACAGACAGCGATATCAAAATAAGAATACAAAAGGCAAGAGGAGCTTTCATTGCATTGGGAAATATATGGAGATCAAGAGAAATAGGATCCAACACGAAAATAAGAATCTTCAACTCAAATGTCAAGTCAGTCCTATTGTATGGCTCAGAGACATGGAGAACAACAAAGACAACAACCAAAAAGCTACAGACTTTCATAAATGGGTGCTTGCGTAGAATAGAGGGATTAAAATGGTATGACAAGGTTACCAACGTGGAACTGATGACAAGAACTAGACAAGTGCCAGTGGAACAAGAAATGAGAAGAAGACGATGGCGATTGATAGGACACACACTGAAGAAACCTGTTGATAGCATTACAAGGCAGTCCTTGTTCTGGAACCCCCAGGGCAAGAGATGCAGAGGAAGACCAAGAAGTACATGGAGAAGAGAGTTGGAAACAGAGGTGAAAATGATGAGGAGAACATGGAAAGAACTTGAGATGATGGCACGTGACAGGAGGACTTGGCATGTGTTTGTTGAAGGCCTATGCTCCTTTGGGAGTGGAGGGTTATGAATGAAATGATAGAAAACATTCCTGGCATTGGGAGATAGAAGCGCCAGACTACAACAGACAGAAAAGTCATAACGACAAAATTAAATACACAGGAACCCATTACTCAAGCAACACCTGGACCCATGCATACACAGATGGATCAGCAACAAATGCAACAGAAGATGGAGGTGGAAGTGTGCGAGTCCGCTTAAGTACTGGTACAAACAAAAAGCTGGCAGTAGCAACAGGAAAATTCTCAAGTAAATTCAGAGCAGAAAAAAATGGATGGCAGAGCATCCAGGGCACACACAAAATGATGCATATTACCAGCGCAGCAGAACAGACCAGGTGATGATCTTCAGACACCGCACTTGCTACAACAGATTGGGATATCATCTATTCAACAAGCTAAAGATAGGAACTACCAATGAGTGTATATGTGGCACTGATAAAATGACTGCTAAACATCTGCTTCAAAGATGTCCAACTAATGAAGAACAGAAATCACATATGGCCGTTACCAGAACTAGTCCTGGGAAAACTCTGTGGAGATGCAAATAGCCTCAAACTGACCACTGCTTTCTTTGAAAATATTCAAGTAGACATATGAGAGTGGATGAAGAAGAAGAAAAAGAAGGCGGTACGAACAATTGTAGGCCTTTAAAATTACAGATTTAATTATGTAAATATTAGGTGATCCACCTGAAATATCTCAGCGGGTAACTTGTAGACCTCGATCAACGTCTTGTCCTCTACTGCTTTAAACTATCCCCACTATCTTATCACATTAAAATTAAAAAATCGAAAGCTTCAGGAGATGACAAGACAATAAAGTGTGACATAATGTTTCAGAGATTTACCTAAAACGTCAGTCTAAATCTAGTCTTGTAGATGTGGGTTCTAGTTACGGGACTCCCTTATGCCTCCAGCTGATGGCAGATTGTTACACATATTTCTGCCTTCAACCTGCGCTTACACATCAAAACTGTCTTAGGCAACTACTAATAACTGCGAGTTATATTCCTATCAGCACGACATTCATAAGAAGCAATGGGCCAGGGATCCAGACCTCCAGAGTGACCTTGATTTGGATGGGAGGACAATATCGGACAATCACTGAAAGATCAAGGACTGTGACGGAATCAGTCGTGCATTTTTTAAACTCTCATTCACTCCAACAGTATCTTTTCATTTCTTGATTTTTCTCATTCATCATCCTATTATTTGGCATATTTATTGCCCTTACATTCTTTTACTGTGACCATGCCTCAGACTTATTTACGTTCCGCCAGATGAACTGGGGTATTATTGTAACAATACCCAGTCATTATCGCCAGTCATCGGTATTACGTTTATCTTTTTGAGTCACCTAGCCAACCTTTAATAAAAGACGATCCTCGTTGGACAACCATATTGTTTGTCTGAGCGGCCGGCGACCCTTTCGTTTGACTGTCTGAAGAAGGCACGAAAACACAGGTGATATTAGATAATAGATTTCGCCGAGCCATTCCTGTGAGGTTATTACAGATAATCTGTATTGGTAGACATCTTGGCGAAAGACTTACGCCAGGCAAACATGGTCACATGTTGTTTGTGAGAGTGCACAAGATGCCACCGGAAATATTACGTCTTATTATAAAGAGGTCACGCGTTGGAATATTAAATGTAATATTTTAAACACGCGTGGGAGATTATGAATCTAAAACACCCCAACCCACATATTGCAAAAGAGCTTACAATTGGATTGAAGGAAGAGACGGAATAAACATTACATTTCATTGGAAATTTCGGCGGAGGTACCATCTGTAATTTGAACTGAGAAGTGGGAAATATAACCTAGAAAACTCAGAGACACAACACAGACAGCTTCGCAACTTCAAACGAGCAACTCCCAAAAAGCAAGAAAGAGTAGCATGGGACTTAGAATTTCTATATTATAAGTGACAGATCGAAGTATTTGGGAAACTTAAAACCTTAAAAAGTAAGCCCGCCTTTATAAATACAGAGACTGAAAAACTTAAGGGACCACGACTTAAAATACGAAGACTGGAAACCTAGGAATTGGATCACCGGTCCTAAGAGAAACTTTCCCAGACCAAGTGTACCGCAGAACACTCGTCGAAGAGGAATTCCTAGTTTCCCGGACCAAGTGTTTCGCAGATTCACACGTCATACAAGGGATTCAATATTTCCAGACCAAGTGATTAGAGAGCAATAACCTAAATTGCTCGTGTCCATCTTCACCTGCGCGAGGAGATTGTGTATTCCCAAAATTGTGGGTTCGTGGTACAAGACTACTTGTGGTTACAAGCTATCAGACGGTTCGAAATACTGAAGTTACCATGCCACTAGTGTGAGAGAAGTACACTCATCACCAAGAAGTGACGAAAACCACGGCGATAGAACTCACCTAGAATTAAGTTTTCATGTGAAAAAAGTGAAAGCAACGGACTTTGATAAATCTTCACCTACGTCTCCGTGACGAAAACTTGTATTTACAGCAAAGTTCACCATTCCCTCCTTATTTTAACTGTTAAAGACTAATTCATGATTAAATTTGTTACATGTTGTTTTAAAATTAAACAATCATACTCGATTCTGTTTTCATAAATATAAAAGCGAACGTTTGAGCGGGATTCTTTAAAACATACATATATATATATATATATATATATATATATATATATATATATATATATATATATATATATATATATATATATATATATATATATATATATATATATATATGTATATATATATATATATATATATATATATATACAGTACTTTGCAAAAAAAATGGCAGTCATATTGCTCAGCTAAATAAGCTCAAATCTAATTAAATATGTATGTTCTGCCCCAAATTTGCACTCTACTGAAGTGAGCAAACACTACCAAAAGTAAAAAAAAAAAAATTAGCGTAGAGTAACGTCCCTTGATAATAGAGCAGACGACAATTTCTAATGCTAGTGGCAGAAAATGGATACAAAGACAAAGTGTATGTTAATTTCACAGCTTTGGAATGAAGGAAATCAAACATGTTCCAATATTTCTGAAACCTTGAACATTCCTGAGCGGACTGTCTACAGAGTTGTGAGTAAATTAAAAGCAGGTAATGGAATCGAGCGAAAAGAAGGTAGTGGGAGGCCAAGAATTTTGGACACAAAGGACCATCGGCGTCTCGCCCAAATCGTTCTGGCTGGGTCAATGAAGAGTGTAGAAAACATACGGCAGCGCATGATCGAGTTGGGAAGCCCAGAGGTATCTAATGCTACTGACAACCGGGAGCTACACAGGATGAATTACACAAAAAAGCGGGTAATTTCGTCACAATTGCTCACCGAGACTCACAAACAGATGCGCTTGAACTGGTGCCACGAACACCAAAATTTGTCATGGGACAATGTGATTTTTTCAGATGAATGTTCTGTTTGGTCTTATCCTGCTCAAATAAATATTTGGACGAAAGGCTCTGTAACGCCTGTGTACCAGCGACCGAAACATACCTAGAAATTCCATCTTTGGGGAGGGGTGTCAGCAAGAGGTGTCACCCCACTGTGTGTTTTCACAGGAATTCTCACGAAAGAAAGGTACATCGACATACTAGAGGGACACCTTCTGCCATTTATGCAGGTCATGTACCCCGATGGGTGCACATTTCAACATGACAATGACCCAAATCATACAGCTCATACCACCAAAGCATGGCTGCAAGAGAAGAATGTGATAGTGCTGAAGTGGCCCAGCAACAGTCCCGATCTAAACCCAATTGAAAACGTTTGGGCACTACTCAAGAATCATTTTAAAAAGAGTGGACTCAGAGACGCTGAACAATTGAAGAAGGTAACTGAAAAATACTGGGACAGTCTGACTCACAATTACCTACAAACATTTGTGGGAAGTATGCCTCGCCGCATCCAGGCTTGCCTTGCTGGAGAAGGCAACATTATACTGTACTGAAACCAGTGTTAATAGATAGGGGAGATACCAATCTTCCTCTGGAAATACAGTTTTTATTATTATTTGCTTCTATGAGTGTGCTGCGTTGCGAAAATATGACTGCCATTTTTTTTGCAAAGTACTGTATATATATATATATATATATATATATATATATATATATATATATATATATATATATATATATATATATATATATATATATATATATATATATATATATATATATTTGCATCTATAGAGCCATTACTTATAAGAGGAATTTCGTTGGATTACACCAACTGGGGGCTTGAACGGGTTAAAAACCATTGCTTAAATCCTTCACAAAAGGCGACGGACAGATATAAGTTAACAATTGCTCAGCCCTATGCCGTATCTTTCTTGACTTCTGAATTATATTGTGAAGACTCCCTCTTGGATAGAAGCATCATTACACTTCTACTTATATCTCTGACAAGAAATCTTGTGCGAAGGTAAATGTCGTAAATTTATTTGAGAGAATTCCATGAACTAGTGGTCCCGTTTAGAGTGTAGAGTGATGGTGAAGGCTCTGTGATAGATAAGGGTTAGAAAGTAAATAGTTGATTCACAGAGTGCTGGGGAGAGTAAGGACAGACTCTTTTAAGACAATCGTTCCTCTCAATCTTCTCCTCAAACTCTCCTGGTCAAACAATTATTTGCCAGTTTCCAGACACACACCTGCGCTCACACCGATTTGGTGCTTCAAACACACAGACGCACAAACTACGAAAATAACAGATATGGGGTAATTGTGGGCTTGGGCCTTCCAACGCAATATTAGAAGTTTTATACTGTTTATTTACCACTAAGAATCAAATCACAACATTACTCATTTGACAGGCAAAAATCATAGTTTACAGAAATAAAATACAAATGACAAGGGGGGGGGGGGGGGAAATGAAGATTGATATCCCATATGCCCTTCCCTCGTGTACAGACAAATGAAAAGAAACCCAGTCCAAATGACAGGTAGTTAACAGAAATAGATAAGTTAACCCAACAGTGGATTAATCTATCCTGAAAAGAGGGATTAGGAAACTAGTCCTATTATCCTTAACTGGTTTTCCTTCTACTAATCAGTTTAGGAAGGGGAAATAACGGAGTTAAGAAATCCCACTTATAAAGTGAACAATACGAGGAATAAAATAACAAAGTGTCTACCAAGTACAGCAATTAAAATAGTTGCACATAAAACTCATTCAGTCATGCGCGCTCGTGCTGGCCAACACACAAACTCTCACACAGACTTACCGATCTTGGAATCAGGCACTCCATAGAATTATACAAAAACCATCAATTAACACTTGACATGTGAAAGTGTCTGTTACTTCGATGTCCAGCCCCCGATGTAGCGAGGTTGGCTGGTAGCAAATATTCTCACTTATCGCCGGACGTGAAGCCTAAGTGTTCTTGTGTTTTATTCTATAAGAAGAGTCTATGGGATGGCACTGTCACAGTTAGATACCGGTGAGAATGGGGTGTGGTTTGCTTAGATTTCGCCGCTGGTGGTGAAACTTTTTAAACGAGATGACAACAACTGACCAGTGCGGTATGGTTTAAATCCAGTGAGGAAAAAAAACTAGGCACAGTCACAGTTCAGGTAAATACGTACTCTCTCTCAGTAGCAGTAAACTAATAAAAAGCTCTGGCAATTGTTCTTCTTCCAGTTACAACTTTATTTGCTTGATGATGTGTTAAATTTGTCTTTGGGTGTGCTTTCTTTCTTATAATTTAGATAGCGGAATCACCAACATAGGATCGCCTCAAAGATTAAAAATTAAACAGTCTCAACAAGTTCTGGAGGGGTTTAAGGACTGAGTCTGGGAGACTCTATACCAGGTTTTTCTTGATGGGATCGCAAAGGTTGTGATACACCCTATATGAAAGATAAAACATGTAATCATACCGAAAAATCAAATAAGATTCTAAAGCGCGATAAATTTACAGTTAACTATTTATACACTCGCGTCTTTAATCATATAAATTCAAGAAGAACTCCCCGCGAGTTTAATAGTTAAAACACACACATATATATATATATATATATATATATATATATATATATATATATATATATATATATATATATATATATATATCGAACTGAAATCAATTAAATTTAGTTATAAATTCCTTCGCGTCTTTAAATGTTACTTTAAGCATTTAAGTATCTATCATCTTTGGAAATAATATAATAGATATATCATTATATTTTCAACTAGAACTATTTGAGATAAGTTTAACTTAATAGCTTTAAATTAATCACAAAATCCAGTGAAATAAGATGAATGAACTAGACCACTGATCACTTTAAAACAAATTTATTATACCGTTTAGCACAAAATAGAATTCACAGCAATAAGTTGAAAATCCAGAGGGAATCAAACAAGATTTCACTATGCTAGTGCTTCTGTCAATGTCTGGCAAACTAGTGATAAAATTGCATTTCTCAAAGGTCTGTATATATCAAACTGGAATGAAACTTAAAGGGGTCGTGTGAGATTTTCACACTTTTTATGATCTCCGGAGAAAATGGAGATTCTAGCCGCCCGGCGTTTCCCCCGTTCGTCTCAGGCTTTCGAGCGTTCTCTGATTGACACAGAGATGTGAAATGTCTGCAAGAAGCTTGCTTCGTCCACTCTGGTTCACGCTGCCGTGTTATCTAGCAGCAGGAAACTTCATCGTCCGTTCTGAGATCCCTTAGATCTCATGCCGCTAGTACGTTTGATCCTGGCAACGCCTTTAAGGCAGGCACGAACGAAAAGGTGTAGCGCAATGCTTGCTTATAATCGCTCTAGAAACAGGAGTGGGCGTGATTGAACCTCCCATTAAAGGCCATGCGATCTCTAAAATGCACGGAAGATAGCAGTCTACATATTAATGATCCAACGTGTTGACAATCCACGTGGAAATGCTGCATTGCTAATGAGCCCACGTTTCTATTGTGCAATGTTAATGAGCCCAGGTGGAGAGAATTCCCCGTTGATGAAAAGTTACACCAATATTCAGGGGTACTGATGTTATACGAGGGTCATATCATCCAACATTTTTAGCGACAGCTGAGTTGTCCGTCACAATCGTCCCCTCTTTTGAGACATGGAAACTCGTTTTCATGTTTCATTCATGACAGTGAAGCTGCCCTGATTGGTAGCTTTTGGATGATTGGTATGCTCAACTTCCTCCTCTTCCTCCGTAGTCCAGTTTCTACTCAAGATGTCAGCTCCGACATTCAGTTTTCCTGGAATGTATTCAACTTTGAAGGAATAAACACTTAACAACAAGGCCCAACGCATGATCCTTGCGTTAAATTCCTTATTGGCACCAAGAAAAGCTAATGGAGCGTGGTCTGTTTGCACCGTGAAAGAAGTTCCATACAGAAACTCATGATGGCGTCTGATGCCATGGACCAGAGCGAGACATTCTCTTTCAACAGCACTGTAGTTGCGTTCAGCCTTATTTAACTTCCGACTGCCATACGCAACTGGAAATAGCATATTCGGGTCACTGTCCTCGGCTTGAAACAATGTTGACCCGATGCCCTGACCTGACGCGTCAACCCGTAATACGAAAGGTTTCTTAAGGTCAGGTAACCTCAGAATGGGGTATGCCGACAACTGACCTTTTAAGGTGCTGTATGCGTGTTCGCATTTTTGATCCCAAATGACCTTATCAGGACAACCTTTCTTTGTGACGTCAGTCAGAGGTGCTGTGAGTCCGTTGAAATTCTGGATGTATTTCTGATAGTAAGCACAAAGTGATAAAAAGGAACGTACGTATTTCTTCGTTCGGGGTCTTTTTGCTGCAACTATTTTCTCCACGTTCTTCTTAACAGGCCAGCTGCAACCGTGAGAAATAGTATGCCCCAGGAAGTCTAGCTTTTCAAACCCGATGAGACATTTGCTAGGTCTGGCTGTGAGACCAGTTTCCCGTAGTCTCCTGAGGAGCATAGCAACCGTAGCAATATGTTCGTCGTAGGTCTCCGAAGCAATTAATATGTCTTCCATGAAATTATGGATATGGGGACTTTGCAAAGGTTCTAGAAGCTTCCTCATCGTCCTGGTGAACACTCCTGGTGCGTTATGCAATCCGAACGGCATCACATTAAATGTGTAATGTCCTTCACTAGTGCTGAAAGCTAACAAAGGTTTATTTTCCTCCTTGACTGGTATTTGATAATAACCTTTACTGAGGTCAATCTTGGAGAAAATTTTTGCTTTGCTAAGCTTGGTGAACAACTCAGAAACAGTTTGGAGCGGTTCGGGCTGGAATTCCGTTACAGCGTTTAGCAACCGGTAATCTATACACAGCCGAACTTCCTTATTGGGCTTCTGCAACAGCACTACACTCGAGCTGTAAGGAGATGTAGACTCACTGACAATTCCTGCCTGCCGCAGCTTGTCTATTTCTCCGAGAAGTGCATCAGCTTTAGCGTACGGAATGGGGTAAACTCTGGTTCGAATAGGGGTCTCGTTTGTTAATTTCATATCAAATTCGATGAGATTTGTTCGACCAGTTACATCCGTTAAGACTGCACTGTACTGTTTTAGTAGCGCCCTGGTTTCTGTTTTTGTTCTGGTGAGAGATTGTCGCCGAACTTGACATCTTTAAAGGATTCTGTGGGTTGCAATGGGTACTCCATGCAACTATCATCATCTTCCTCGTCTTCCGTTGCTATGGCGACAGCCAGGAGATGCTCGAAGGATGGCACTGGTCTTTCCAAATATTTCCTTAGCAGATTTATGTGAAAGACCTTCTCCTTTCCTTTAATGGAGATTTTGTAATTGGTGCGTGAGATCTTTTTAAGGACGGTAAACGGCCCTTGCCATCCGATGCAAAGTTTATTACTTCCGGTTGGAAGAAGCAACAAAACTTTCTCCCCTGGTTGAAGTTCTCTCTCTTTTGCAGATTTGTTGTATCTTTTAGCATGTTTAGCGCGGGCTTTCTTAAGGTTGGTTGTAGCTAGATCCCATCCTAGCTTTAGCCTTTCCTTGAGCTCAGATACATACTTGCTTGCAGAGACGACTGTCTCGTCAGCCTTTTGGTCTGTCAGGGACCGAAGTAAGGCTTCTAGTGGCCCCTTTATAGGTCTGCCAAATAAAAGTGTAGCTGGCGCGAATCCCGTAGGTGTTTGGGGAACCCCTCTGTAGGCGAGTAAGGCAGCAGATATATATAGGTCCCAGTATCCCGGTTTCTCCTGACCCAGCTTACGTAACATCATGATGAGGCTGCCGTTAAAACGTTCTACGAACCCATTTCCGGCCGGATGGTAGGAACTTGTGTGGATATGTTTGGCCCTCAAGATCTTAAAGATCTCCTCCATTAACAGGCTACGGAATTGGGATCCATTATCCGTCAAAACTTGTTGAAGAAATCCCAACCGTGTAAAAATTTGCACGAGGGCTTCTGCGACATGCTTGGAATCTGTGCATGTTAGCGGTATAGCTTCGGCCCACATTGTGCAAGTGTCGACTAAGGTCAGTATGAACCTGTTCTTTCTTTTGGTCCTTTCCAGGGGTCCAATGATGTCGACAGCAACCCATTCAAATGGAGTACCTACTATTGGCATTTACCCCATAGGTACTGGGGGTGTCAAGTGCTTGGGTGCTACCCGTTGGCACTGGGCGCAGGATTTCACGTACCTGATAATTTCAGAGTTCATTCCTGGCCACCAATAATGGTTTTTTATTCGCTGAATAGTGGCGTTTTGTCCCATATGTCCGCTAAAGGGAAGAGAGTGCCCCATTTCTAAGATCTGGCTTCTGTACTGCGTCGGTACTAGGAGCTGGTTATTCCCTGTAACAGGGTCGCCCGTTCTACGATACAATACGCCATCCTTGGAAAAGATGTCTCCGTGGTGTCTGGCGTCCTTAGCCATTGGCAGTTTTCTAAAGCAGGGCTCCAGAGTAGGGTCCTTTTGTTGCGCCTCCTTCAGTTCATTCGGTAACAAATTTGGCGCAGGCTCCCTCTCCTTCTTAGTTTGCCCTCTTGTGGTTACCGCTGCCACAATCGGCTCCTTTGGTCTCCCAATAAACACATATCTACATCCCAGGAAAACTGAGTAGATCGGATCATCCATTATGGCCGCTTTAATAACACCTCTGACAAAATTAGAGCGTATTTCTACCAATGCGATAGGAAGCGTCCTGGGTGCATCACTCTTGAAAACTCCAACTAGTTTGACGGTTTCCTCTGTCTCCTGACCGGGTTTGACTAGGTGCCTGGCGACAATACAATCAAAACTTAATCCAGTGTCAAAGAGACCAGTAGTTGAGGTACCTTTCAAAATTACAGTTCTCCGCATTGAGGGTCTGTCCCCCTCAGGTTGAGAATCACTGACATTGACTCTACCTTGCGAGGCTGTATGCAAACATCCGATGCGGTTAGGCCCGGTCTGTTTGCCCTGATCAGACGTCCCTGGTGTAGGGGTCTTCCCTTTTCCTTGACCTTGGTGGCCGCGCTGCCACGTAGGCTTGGTGGGTTGATCAGAATTGTTGTTTGGGAGATATCGGGTTTTGTAGAATTTCGATTTTTCCTGGGGAGGTCTCTGGTTATTAGTTTCTTGTTGGTTATAATGCTGAGAGGAATTGAAAGAATAGGGCTCTAGCAAGGCCTTCTTTAGCATGTCGTAATCATGTTGGTTGGTTCCCAGCTTAGTATACACGTCATAAGCATTACCTTTTAATGACGTTGAGAGTTTAAGTGACCAACGGGAACTCTCTAACCCATACAGATTTGCGAGCCTCTTGAATTTCTCTAGAAAGGTGTCTATTTTCTCATTGGGGCTGGGAAAAGACTCTAAAGTAAAAGACATCGCAGTTAATTGGGCAGATTGAGATCTGGAGAGATCCGTTGACTGAGACTGGGGCGAAGACGGCTCTACATTATTTGAAGTAGAAGCGCCCCGACTCTCTAAAGCCTTAAGCGCCAATTCGTGCTGTCTCTCCCTCTCTCTCTCTCTTTCCCTGCGGGCTTCCATCTCTGCCTCAATTTTCTTCTACTCCAACTGACGATCGTCCGTTTCTTTGTTCCTAGCTTCTGCCCTCTCTTCTGCTTCCTTTTTCTCTGCTCTATCCTGTGCTTCTTTCCTCTCTGCTCTTTCTTGCTCCGCGTCACACCTTTCAAGTTCCGTGTTTACAAACACGTTCGCGGCTTCTCCTTCTAACCCTGACCTCTTCGCCTCCTGTCTCAAAATAGATCTCATCCTAATTCTCTCTGCCATGACAAAGAACTAAATGCTTCAAAGAATAGAGTATAAGAAGAAGAAACAAGGAGGGAAAAAACTCAAAGCCGCTACCAGAAAAAAAAACACAAAGTATAAATTTACTTGTGTTACCTCCTACCTTGTAATGTGCTAACTTATCGCTGTTATTATCTGTCAATTAAGACTCTTAATGCAAGCGATTATGCCACGTTAGTGGTAAGTCAAACACTATTAAAAAATCTACTTTTACTAAAAGTAGAGAAAAATTTATATTAAAACAATTTAAAAGGAAATAAAAATTTCCTAAAATTTGAATTCTCCGCTAACAAACTCCGCCCGCCGAAGTCAATTTATGAGAAGAGGCGTTGTTAACTAGACTTAAAAAAATCAGAACAAGGCATCTTTAGCTGAGCTCAACTCTTTTAACTTCAAAAAATACCGTTGTGACTGTTTGAGAATCACGCGATCCCAGCAAATCTTATAAAAATTTATTTTCAATTTTCTCTGCCAGAGAATAATTAAAGTAACAAACATTTTTTTTTCTCCGTAATTTTCTGCTCCAGTGGAAAGAAAACAACCTGTAAATATGTTGTGTGGACGAACCAAATACTAAAAGACGTTGTCTAGGGGTGTAATTATTTTTATTATACCCTACTTCACAAAGATAACCACTCACACTCTATCTAGTTAGACCCAGACTAAAAGATCAGACTCAGAATGGGCTACCCGTTAAGTGGTACTAATTCTAGATCGGACTCAAAATCCCAGGTGAGCGTCTCATTTTATTGTCGTAAATTTATTTGAGAGAATTCTATGAACTAGTGGTCCCGATTAGAGTGTAGAGTGATGGTGAAGGCTCTGTGATAGATAAGGGTTAGAAATTAAATAGTTGATTCACAGAGTGCTGGGGAGAGTAAAGACAGACTCTTTTACGACAATCGTTCCACTCAATCTTCTCTACAAACTCTCCTGGTCAAACAATTATTTGCCAGTTTCCAGACACACACCTGCGCTCACACCGATTTGGTGCTTCAAACACACAGACGCACGTGAATACAAACTAAGAATATAACAGATATGGGGTAATTGTGGGCTTGGGCCTTCCAAAACAATACTAGAAGTTTTATACTGTTTATTTATCACTAAGAATCAAATCACAACATTACTCATTTGACAGGCAAAAATAATAGTTTACAGAAATAAAATACAAATGACAAGATGAGGGGGGGGGGGGAGATGAAGATTGATATCCCATATGCCCTTCCCTCGTGTACAGACAAATGAAAAGGAACCCAGTCCAAATGACAGGTAGTTAACAGAAATAGATAAGTTAACCCAACAGTGGATTAATCTATCCTGAAAAGAGGGATTAGGAAACTAGTCCTATTATCCTTAACTGGTTTTCCTTCTACTAGTCAGTTTAGGAAGGGGAAATAACGGAGTTACGAAATCCCACTTATAAAGTGAACATACGAGGAATAAAATAACAAAGTGTCTACCAGGTACAGCAATTAAAATAGTTGCACATAAAACTCATTCAATCATGCACGCTCGTGCTGGCCAACACACAAACTCTCACACAGACTTACCGATCTTGGAATCAGGCACTCCATAGAATTATACAAAAACCATCAATTAACACTTGACATGTGAAAGTGTCTGTTACTTTGATGTCCAGCCCCAGATGTAGCGAGGTTGGCTGGTAGCAAATATTCTCACTTATCGCCGGACGTGAAGCCTAAGTGTTCTTGTATTTTATTCTATAAGAAGAGTCTATGAGATGGCACTGTCACAGTTAGATACCGGTGAGAATGGGGTGTGGTTTGCTTAGATTTCGCCGCTGGTGGTGAAACTTCTTAAACGAGATGACAACAACTGACCAGTGCGGTATGAATTAAATCCAGTGAGGAAAAAACTAGGCACAGTCACTGTTCAGGTAAATATGTACTCTCTCTCTCAGTAGCAGTAAACTAATAAAAAGCTCTGGCAATTGTTCTTCTTCCAGTTACAACTTAATTTGCTTGATGATGTGTTAAATTTGTCTTTGGGTGGGCTTTCTTTCTTACAATTTAGATAGCGGAATCCCCAACATAGGATCGCCTCAAAGATTAAAAATTAAACAGTCTCAACAAGTTCTGGAGGGGTTTAAGAACTGAGTCTGAGAGACTCTATACCGAAAAATCAAATAACATTCTAAAGCGCGATAAATTTACAGTTAACTATTTATACACTCGCGTCTTTAATCATATAAATTCAAGAAGAACTCCCCGCGAGTTTAATAGTTAAAACACACACATATATATATCGAACTGAAAACAATTAAATTTAGTTATAAATTCCTTCGCGTCTTTAAATGTTACTTTATGCATTTAAGTATCTATCATCTTTGGAAATAATATAATAGATATATCATTAAATTTTTAACTAGAACCATTTGAGATAAGTTTAACTTAATAGCTTTAAATTAATCACAAAATCCAGTGAAATAAGATGAATGAACTAGACCACTGATCACTTTAAAACAAATATATTATACCGTTTAGCACAGAATAGAATTCACTGCAATAAGTTGAAAATCCAGAGGGAATCAAACAAGATTTCACTATGCTAGTGCTTCTGTCAATGTCTGGCAAACGAGTGATAAAATTGCATTTCTCAAAAGGTCTGTATATATCTAACTGGAATGGAACTTAAAGGGGTCGTGTGAGATTTTCACACTTTTTATGATCTCTGGAGAAAATGGAGATTCTAGCCGCCCGGCGTTTCCCCCGTTCGTCTCAGGCTTTCGAGCGTTCTCTGATTGACACAGAGATGTGAAATGTCTGCAAGAAGCTTGCTTCGTCCCCTCTGGTTCATGCTGCCGTGTTATCTAGCAGCAGGAAACTTCATCGTCCGTTCTGAGATCCCTTAGATCTCATGCCGCTAGTGCGTTTGATCCTGGCAACGCCTTTAAGGCAGGCACGAACGTAAAGGTGTAGCGCAATGCTTGCTTATAATCGCTCTAGAAACAGGAGTGGGCGTGATTGAACCTCCCATTAAAGGCCATGCGATCTCTAAAATGCACGGAAGATATCAGTCTACATATTAATGATCCAACGTGTTGACAATCCACATGGAAATGCTGCATTGCTAATGAGCCCACGTTTCTATTGTGCCTTGTTAATGAGCCCAGGTGGAGAGAATTCCCCGTTGATGAAAAGTTACACCAATATTCAGGGGTACTGATGTTATACGAGGGTCCTATCATCCAACACTTTCAGGGACAGCTGAGTTGCCCGTCACAGTAAACACCTTTGACGATCCAGTTTAGATACTCTTGAGTTTTGGCCATTGTTGGACCACTACTGCAAAGCAGGAGAGGCAATCCGTGACAAGGACAAAACTTCAATCCCGCCAAAAGAAAGACAGCTGATATATCAGCACGGCGTTCTCTCCGGCTAACCTCTACACCCCAGGGTAGAAGATAAATGACTAAATAAGTAAGTATATTACCTTATTAACACGACCTCTATGGCAACCAAACAACAGTATTTCTGTGCCCGTCAATGCTTGTGATAAAGTGGACCTATTCTTTTCCGTCTTTCACATTTTTTCATCATTATTCTTATTTAACTCCCTCCCTGTCTTTGCTCTTTCTACTATTTTTACGTGATCGTTCCTAATCACAGCTTGTACTTAAGCGTAACTTTAATATTTCATCACATTTGGCACTTAAGTGTAACTTTGATACTTCCCAACCAAGAACACACCTAGCTTCGATCGACAGCATTGTTCAAGCACGGGCTACTGCAACATAAGAAATTCGTTCAATAGTTTAATTCCTTGTGCAAATAAGCCGGTGTCAGCACATTTCTAATACAATAGGGGCCATCGGAGCGAATGAAAAAAAAAAAAAAAGAACTTGCGAGACGCAGAGTGCTTTTTACCAGATTGCATACTATTTTAATGCGAAGAAAATTAAATGTCGTGTACGCAGCGAGACAATTAAGGAAGAAATTAAATTAAAACCGCCCCTGAGCCATACGGCAATCAAACAAAAGACATGGCGCTAGGCATGAGATAAAAAGGAAAATTTACTCTTAGACGCAAAAGAGAGATAACTTTGTGACAAAGAGTAACTAATTTCTCTATTAGGTGACCAATTGTGACAAGCCATGGTTTTTCTTATTATCTGATATCAAGCAAGCAGGCAAAATTTTGTTACGAGAACCCACCAACTTTTAGCGATTGACGGCAACTGAACTCGCAAGCGAGCATGCAGACGCCGCATGGTAAGATGGAAGTTGAATTAATGGATCGGAGATTAGAGTTATTTGAAGCTCATGAGAATGGTCAAATATTGGCCATCAGGAAATATAACGAAACGTTCGACAAAAGTCAGCACGTTTTACAACGGTTTTTGAGCATAGTAAAAGCCCTAAGCGTAGAAGGTTCCCTCATTTCATTCCAGTGTGGATTTAAATTTCATTCCAGTGGACTGTAGTTTCAAAGATAACCTTAAGGAATTTTCGGAAGCGAAAACACAAGTTTTGTGACATTCGAAAAATTATTAATTTTTAGTTTTGTATTATTAGTGATTGCTTTTTGCACTTAGCCTTATAGCTAAATATGCGAAAGACTGTGTATTTCATTACTTCTATTCGTTAATAGTTAATCAAGTCAAAGAGTTTTTTTCTGACTTATAATGTAAAGAAGTAATTTATAGTCACCTTCATCTATATTATTAGATCATTATTCAGACTGCCATAGGCACACAATTTTAAGCTCATTATATTTAACTCTCTAATGTTATGTATAATAATTAAAAACAGAATGATCAGTTATGAAGAATCAATAATGAAGAATAAGATAAAAGTAAAGTCAACTATTGATATTAGATGTGAAACTTATGAAGCCCCTTTGTTTCTTAAGTCCTGCAGAAATCTGAATCTACATACTAAGTGTTTGGCGTAATCGGAAAGGATCTAGCAAAGAATACGCCCCGATAGTAGAATTCACAAGATAGGACATTATACTCTTCCTAAGTTACAAATTGAAAGATCCAGAAATCGCGGGAATCTTTGAGGCAACTGTTGGAGGAAAATTCGCAGCTCTCAACTTTTTGGAGGATGATATCAACTCAATCACAGAGAACATGAAGGACGTGCTCATTGAATCAGCAACAGAAATACTTGGTAAAAGAAAGAAAATAAACAAACCACGGGTTACAGATGACATTCTGAAGTTATGTGATACACGGCGGGAAATGAAGAAAGTGAAGAAAGAGGTTCCTGAAGCAGCATGGCAATACAGTATGGTGAATAAAAATATTAGAAAGAAAATGAAACAGGCCAAAGAAATATGGGTAGCTGATCAATGTGAGTCCATTAATACGGGGCTAATAAAAGGTAGTCGGCGTCTGTGCCCTAATGGATATGAACGCAGTTTTATAATCCAGATATACCAGGTTCGAAACCCGCTGCAGGCGGTTTGGTCGCAGATCGCTTTGTGTGGATTTTTAACAATGGTATAAGCGCCGTACCGTTCAGAAAGCAATGGCAAACTACTGAATGAAAAAATTGCCTAGAAAAATCACAAACAGCCAATAAAAGCTGGGGTTGATTGCCACGTCCTGTAAAGGATAAGCAACTAACTTTTAATAGAAGGTAACAGCAAGGCAGCTTTTGACACATTAAGAAGACTATCAAAACCCCAACAGCCCAGGGTAACTGTCATAGAAGATAGCAATGGGGCTCTGCTCAATGAAAAAACAGCTGTAATGAGAAGGTGGACAGAATATTGTAAAGAATTATATAACTGTAAACTTGACACTGACTTAGGCATATTAAACAACATTAAGTGCGAAAACAGAGAACTCGGAAATGCAGCAATACTACGGGAAGAAGTGGAAGAGGCTATATGTTCGATGAAAGGAGGGAAGTCACCGGGTCTGGATAATATACCAGCAGAGCTCTTGAAATATGGAGGACCAGATATAGTAAAAATCATGACAACAATTTGCCAGAAGATATGGAGTACAAAAAATGGCCAAAAGAATGGACGCAATCATTAGTAATACCGCTTCCAAAGAAAGGAAATCTAAAAATGTGCAAGAACTACAGAACCATTAGCCTTATTAGTCATCCAAGTAAAGTGATGTTAAGGATACTTTTGAACAGAATAAAACAGAAATCAGAAGAAATCTTGTCAGAGGAACAGGCTGGCTTTAGATCAAAAAGAAGTACCCCAGAACAAATCTTCAATATTAGATTACTGATCGAAAAACATCTCCAGCATCAACATGATTTATACCATAACTTCATCGATTTCACAAAAGCCTTCGATTGAGTCTGGCATGAAGGCTTATGGCAAATAATGAGAAAATTCAATTTTGATACCAACATCATAGATATCATTGAAGCACTATACAAGGACGCAAGCAGTGCTGTTTTTGCACGCAACGACATTGGAGAATTTTTCAAAACAAGTGTAGGAGTTCGCCAGGGATGTATCCTGTCACCAGTGCTCTTTAATATATATCTAGAACATATTATGCAGGAGGCTCTCTACGATTATAAATCAACCATATTGATTGGAGGCTGACCTCTGTCTAATCTACGTTTTGCTGATGATATTGATCTGATAGCTGGAACAGAATCAGAACTTCAAGACCTTACCTCTAGACTGGAGAAAGTAACAAGAACGTATGGGATGGAAATTAATATAGAAAAAAGCAAGATATTGGTGAATAGCCATAAGAAACATGTTCCGACCAACATTACGTTAAATGGGCAAACGTTAGAAGAAGTTAACACCTTTAAATATCTCGGGTCCACTATATGTAGTGATGGAAGATCAAATAAGGAAATCAAGACAAGACTTGAGATGGCCTCAGCTGCCATGACAAGGTTGAATGTGATCTGGAAAAGTAACATCAGTTTTCCTGTGAAGATCAAATTATACAAATAACTTATATTATCTATTCTCTTGTATGGGTGTGAGGGCTGGACACTCACTGCAGATACGGAGCGAAGGATTCAGGCTTTCGAGCATAAATGTTATAGAAGAATTTTGCGCATTTGCTATAAAGAGCACAAAACAAATGTCTATGTTAGAGAGAAGATAAACACCTATGCAGGCCACCAAGAACCACTTTTGTCAATAGTAAAAATTGTATGATTTTCTATCCGCCCAGAAAAAGGACAAACTTTCCCGCCTCTGTCCTACCCCTGAGACTGTCCCTGCCTCCTCTACTCCATCTCGTTCCCAGGTTGTTTGTATTCCCTCTGATCTTGCCCTCTCTGAGGGAGAGCTTTCGGTATTCAGCAAGGGCTTGCACTTTGTCCCTCTCCAACCATCCTCTGATCAGTACAATCTCCTCCAAGATGTCCATCAGTTTCATCGCCGTCTGCGACTTCAGCTCCATTTCCGCAACAGTGATTTTCCTCAGAGATCGCAGGCTGAATCAGATGATGCCTTTGCACGCTTTGCTCCTCCCAAGAATAAACATTTTACACCCTCTCCTGGGGCTTCCCACGCTCTGGATTTATATATTCAGAATACCCTACACGACATTCAGCAGCTCCAACCTCAACGCCTGCGTTATTCAAACCTTTCTTCTGATGAGTCTCATGCCCTCTTTAAGCTCCGCCGCAGAGATGACATTGTTATCAAACCGGCTGACAAAGGAGGTGCCATTGTGGTATGGCGCAAGGACCTGTACCTCCAAGAAGGTAATAAGCAGCTCACCAACAGCTCCTTCTACCAGCGCCGTGACAATGATGCGACAGTCCTCAACAATCGTCTGGTCCATGACACCATCAATAGTCTTATCGCCAACAAGTCCTTACCTTCTAGCGCTTCTCATCTCCGTATTGACAATAGTGGTCTGGGCAAACCTGTGTTTTATATGCTTCCCAAAATTCATAAACCCTCCAACCCTGGGAGACCCATTGTCTCTGCGTGTGCCTGCCCTACCGAACGTATATCAGACTTCCTCGACGGCATCTTCCAGCCTATTGTAGAGCAGCTTCCTTCCTTCTTAAAGGACACAAACCATGCTCTTACTACTTTTTCCTCTATTCAGCTTTCTCCAGACCGTACCTACCGTTTATTTCTGTTAGATGTTTGCTCACTTTACACTTCCATTCCTCACTCTGATGGTCTCCGAGCTCTCCGGTTTTTCCTGGACCAGCGCACGCATCCCTCTATTGCTACAGAGACTCTCCTGCGCCTTGCAGAACTGGTCCTTCGACTCAATTCCTTTGAGTTCAATGGACAGTTCTTTGACCAAATAAGTGGAGTTGCCATGGGCACCAAGATGGGTCCCAGTTATGCCTGCCTCTTCATGGGCTACCTGGAGTATCAGGTGTGGCAGCAGTATCCTGGACCTTTTCCATTGATGTATCATAGATACATCGATGATGGCATAGGTCTCACCGATATGCCAGAGGTTGACCTATCTAGGTTCATTAATTTCATTAACAACTTCCACCCTGCGATCCAATTCACCTCTCACATCTCCACTGTCTCTGTTAATTTCCTTGACATTGTTGTCACTATCACTCCCCCTCACCTCACCACTTCGGTGTACTACAAACCCACCGATGCACACAGTTACCTCCTTTATACTTCCTCTCATCCTCCGGCTTGTCGGGACTCCTTGCCTTTCTCACAACTTCTCCGCCTCCGTCGGTTATGCCAAGATGATGACAACTTTCTATGCCGAGCACAAGAAATGTTGGACTTCTTCCGTAACAGACAGTATCCAGAAGATGTTCTTACCTCTGCCTTAGAACGTGTTCTCCCTATCTCACGTCTAGAGGCCTTCAAACCCCGCCAAAAAACCTCCTCTGATAGAGTCAAGTTAATAATGACCTATCACCCTCACAGCACTGCTGTCAAAAGGATCCTGTTTCGCCACCTACCTCTCCTCCAAGCTGACCCAGTGGCGCGGGAAGCATTTAGTGAGCCACCCTTGCTGGTATACAGACGGGACAAAAATTTGAGGGACCTCCTAGTCCACAGCCGTTTGAAAACCGTCAACGATGGCCACTTTGGAACCAAGCCATGTAACCGTACACGATGTAAGACATGTCAGTATGTAATCGAAACACGTTCAGTCTCGTTCCCTAACGCCAAGTTCACCATCACCCATGGCTTCACATGTGAGTCACGCAACGTCATTTATGCTTTATTATATGCAAACGTTGCACCATTACGTACATCGGCCAAACGGGCACACGACTGGGCGACCGATTCTGCAGACACCTCTATGACATCTCTCAGTTTAATTCCACACCTGTGGCCATCCACTTCAATGGCCCTGACCACCACGGTGTCACTGACATCCAGGTGACAGCCATCAGATACTGTTCCTCGGACGCCAACAGTCGGTTTCGCCAGGAACAACGCCTCATCCATCTTATGGGTTGCCTCAAACCACACGGTTTGAATACCCAACATTCTTTTGTCTGAGACGCCTTTCTCTATCGAGTCCCAGTTGTATTATGACTTTCTAATTTGATGCGATCATTTTTTTTTTTTTTTTTTTTAACCAATTTTTTAATTTAATAATTTTATTTATTTACTTATTATTATTATTATTATTATTATTATTTTTTTAAATTTGTTTATTTTATTTTATTTAAATAAAAATTTTTATTTTTTTATTTTTTTTATTTTTTATTTAAAAAAAATTTTTTTTTCCATTATTATTTTTTATTTTATTTATTTATTTATTTATTTTTTATTTATTTATTTGTTTTAAATTTATTTATTATTATTATTTATTTATTTATATTTTATTTATTTTTTTATTTTATTTATTATTTATTGATTACTTTTTTCTCACTCTTTCCAGTCCATGTTTTCATTATTTCTTATTTTTAATATACTATCAACTTCCTGTTTCCGGTTTAGTTGCAGCCATCTTGCTTCCCATGTGACTGGACTTAATATTAAGGGAGTTTTTTTCTCTTATTTTTATAGTTTCATGTTCTCTACTTAATTCTCATTTTCTTTCCCTCCTGTCTCTTGTTTGTCTGTCCCTGACGAAGGCCTTGTGGCCGCAACGTAGGTTTTTCTTGTCCTTCTCCTTGTAAGACGTATTACTATTTGTGTGGGTGTGTGTGTGTGTGTTTTTTTTTCTTCAACTGTTTCCTCCATGGAACAGTCGAAGGTAAACGGAGAAGAGCAAGGCAAAGAAAATCCTGGGCTGATAACATCAAAGAATGGGCAGGACACGGTTTTTCCACACTTGTACGCATTGCTGAGAATAGAGAGCAATGGAGGACCGTCTGCTGATGCTTCCACCATGGCACCCCTACGACCCATGACGGGTTATGGGTTGAGATGAGATGATGATGAAGTTACAAGGAAGCAAATCCGCGCCTGCATTTATTAACGTCTGTGGCGTAGCATTTTATTCATCTGTTTATCACAGCTCACAAGTTGATTCGTATATCAAGGCATGTAAGGAGAGAACAAGAAAGTATTCAGTGGGGTACTGGAAGATGAGACAGGTCTATATTTCGGAGCTGGCATTTGCTGATGATGTTGCCCTGATTGCTAAATCAGAGGCACATCTCCAATCCAACCTGCAAGTCTGGAAGGAAGAGCTGGAGAAGAGAGGGATGGTCATAAGCAGCTCTAAAACAAAATCCATGGTGATATCACGAGAAGAAAGAAAACATCAGATTAAGTTGGGAGAACAGGTCCTGGAGCAGGTCGACCACTTTAAATATCTCGGAGCTATTATAGACCGAAAGGGAGGCATCAAAGAAGAGTTGGCCACTCGAAAAGCAGCGGCTGGGAGACTTTTTCAGGCCATAAATCGTGGATTCCTAAGCAAGAAAGAGGTTGGTAAGAAAACGAAGATGGCTGTATACCGCTCCACCTATGTCCCAGTTTTGACATATGGATGCGAGTCGTGGGCAATGACTACAACCCACAAAAGCCAGATCCAAACCTCAGAAATGAGGTAACTGAGGAAAGTGGTTGAAGTAACAAGAAGAGACATGGTCCGCAACCAGACGATACGTCAAGGCCTGAAATCCCATCCGCTGCAGACCCAAATAGAACAGTCCCAACTAAGATGGTTTGGCCATGTCTGCAGAATGGGAGAAGATCGGCTACCACGACAAGCATGGGAAACAAAGAGCCAGGGATCCAGACCTCCAGGACGACCCAGAATTCGCTGGGAGGACAACATTAGACAATCTTTGAAGGACCGAGGACTAGAATGGAACCAGGCCAGGAAGAAGACAGCTGATAGAATGGTCTGGCGCTCTCTCTTCCAAACCTCTACACCTCACGGTAGAAGGGGAACGACTAAGTAAGTATATATATATATATATATATATATATATATATATATATATATATATATATATATATATATATATATATATATATATATATATAAGAGTTCAACTATCTCAAAAGCCGTCTGAGTCAAGTTAAAGCACCCACAAGTTGATTCTCCTATATATTAAGTTCAACTCACTAGAAAGCGAATTGCCCGAGGCAAGATCAAGCACTCACAAGGTTATTCGTCTAGATATATCAAGTTCAAGTCACGTTAAAGATTTATAGCCTGGACCAAGCTCAGCTACTCAATGAGTCAGTGCATGCAGTTAATTCATCTAATAAAACAGTGTACTGTACGACGTAAATTCATTCAATCAAGCTTCATAGGACGAAACACATTTGTTACCAGAAGATAATTTCGTAAATATCTCCAGTATAATCAAGGCCTTTTCCAGATCAGTCAACAGTCATTTTCATGAGACAAATGTCAACAGTTTGTCGATGCTGGATCGATTATCAAGCGTTGAAGGACAGTACATCTTACAAGTTCTCACTACTACATGTGCAAGAGTTTCATCAATAAGCACTCGTCTTGGAGATAACCCACACGGTTACATTTACATTGGACAGTTGGTGCATATCTGTGCATAATCATACAGTGGAGGAAATTTGAAAGACTTATGGACAATGTAGATTTGACATCAGTGTGGTAACACTTAATACATACCATCATAATCTCACTATTCACCTAATTTCCCTATAATATTTAACAAACTACATTTTTACATTTCATCTGCGTGTGTGAATTGTCTTTCATCATCATCCTTTTTACTTTCTACTAACCCTATAAGTGTATATATTTAACTAATAAACTTGTATAGTCGCGTTGATCATTACTTAGTTATTTAGTGTATCACTCGTGTTGTCTGTGTTAAGTTTTTACATATATGCAAAATACATCACATAGGAAGCTGAAGGCTCTTTCTTTATCGAGATTCAGGGAAAGAAGTAATGTCATAGGGATAAAGAAAACTTTCATTGATTTATTAGAAAGCACTATCTAGTGGAGAGCATTCGCCTTCTCTTCTTCTTGCTTTATCTCGAATATATATCTTTCTTACGAGCCAATTTTTGGAGACCTTCTTGACAGCATTCCATAGGCCATCTCCGTCATACTGTACGGTGCGACCATAGGTGTCCCGCCCAGTATAACGTTGTACGACAATGCAAAAAGCAGAATGTGGCAAGCAAATTTGACAACTGTTTCGAAACAGCATCGAATAACACAACCCAGATAATAGCTAGCATTCATAGCAAGAGAGCAGACTGAAAAACCTATATTATCAAAGTGTCAGGCATGAAGTTGTCAACGCTAACAACATTGTGTGACAAGGATGTATATGTTTGTGGCGAAGGGATCGTGCTGTTTTCGAAATACAGGCAAATTGAATTAAATGGACAAAAGAAATAAATTTTGTTTTTCTAAGATGACGGCCAAGTCTTGTCTCGTGAAGTAGTAAGGTTGCAGTCGAGATTCGAAGAGGCAGAGCTAGGTAGAGTTTTCGTGATGTGGAAATGTTTGCTACGAAAACCATTTATACATGTTAAGGACATATTACGTTCACTCGTCCACGGCCATACAGATTCTACAGACACGTAACAAATAAACAAAAGTTATTAAGCCCCCTTTTAATTTTAGCTGAGAAAAACTCCAAAGTTAAACACGAAAACGTAAAAACAAACACATTTTACAAGCTGTTTAGTAGAATGAGAAAGTGGATATATGACGACAATGATAATAGATTAATGGAGAATATTCAATGATACATAATCAGTCTGTCGTAAAATAAAATGATCTGTGGATGTCCAATGCCTGTCCGTCATTATGGGCTGGCAAAGTGAAGAGTAATGACTCCAGTACGGTTTCACTTAACTCAAGGTCTGATCAGAACAATGTTCTTCTGGCTTCGCTGTCAGGTAAAAGCTGTTTTGTCAGTTTCACTGGCGGGACACCTAGCTTTGTTTGGAATGTCCACGGTCAAATCCGCACATGGCCGACTTCTAGCAATTGTTGTGATGCTGAACACGGGCATGATTCCTAGATAAATTGAGAGAGACGTAATTGGGGAATTGGATTTAATATCCTGTTGGTTAGGAGACGCATCACAGTTCTACCCTTTTTTTTTTGGGGTCAACTATTCATCTGAGAAGATTGAATATTTACAAGAAACCGGTTCCTGCATTATTTAGGCAAATAGTTTATTGAGCTCCACGGAGAAGTGTCTGCATATTCCTGTCAGGTCTGTCCTACCAATCCGTTGTTTGTCCATTCTCTCTTTGTAATACTGTCCCCTTATCATCCACCTTATTATGGTTCTTGGATTGTGATGCTTACTTACGTAATCGTTTCTCTTCTTCCGTTAGGATAGAGGTTTGCCAGAGAGAGCGTTATACTATCCTATTGGCTGTCTTCCTCCTGATCTGGTTCCGGTCTAGTGCGTGGTCCCTCAGAGACTGTCTGATGTTGTCCTAGCAGCAAACTCTGGGTCGCCCTGGAGGTATAGATCCCAGGCTCTTAGTTTCCCATATTTGTCATGGCAGCCGATGTTCTCCAATTCTTCAAACATGGCCGAACAATCGTAGTTAGGACTGTTCCACTTGGGTCTGCAGGGGCTGGGATTTGAGGCCATGTCGTGTTGTTTGGTTGCGAACCATGTCTCTTCGTGTTACTTCAACCACCTTCCTCAGATACCTCATTTCTGAGGTTTGGACACTGTGATGCTTTACTGTAACTTTTCAGCTTCAATTTTCTCTCACGCAAGATCAACATTACAAGCATCAGGATAGCAGTAACTTCTTCGTTACGTCATAAAAATGGTATAGTCATATAGCAGAACCTGCCGTAGGGAGTGAAGTGTTACAGTCTTCACCGTACTATGTCTAGCTTTTTAATGAAGTGGGCTGACCAGTTCCCTTTTTTGCTGCCATTTGTCTTCTTAACTCAAAAGCACCAAGACCTTTTTGATATTTTACATGAACTAAATATAGACGGGTAAGATCTTAGGATAATAAGGAACATATATTGGGAGCAGGAATCCGCGATTCAGATTTGAAGGAGAACTAAGTGAATTCAGAGCAAATAAAAGAGAGACAGGGATGTGTGTTATCACCTGATCTTTTTAACATATACAGAGAGACGATACTTCGAAACATTGAACACAACGAGGGAAATAAAGTCGGAGGACGAAATATCAAAAGTCTTGGATATGCAGATGGCACAGTTGTAATAGCAGAGTCAGAGGAAAATCTACAAATCATTCTAGACAAAGTAGTGGAAGAAAGCGAGTTGAAAGGAATATCCTTGAATATCAGCAAAACTGTGTGCATGGTAGTTTCGAAGAAATTACAAATACCAGTATGCTCTTTGAACAGCAAAAGAGAAAAAGTAAAACAAGTCAATCTCTTTAAATATGTAGGCTACACATTGACATCAGATGGCAGATGTGACACAGAGATAAAGAAAAGGATCGCCATGTCCAAAGAAGCCTTTACTGGGATGAGCAACGTAATGAAAAACAGAAACATCACCATAAGCACAAAAATTAGCTTACTAAGGGGCTACGTGTGGTCCGTTCTTTTATATGTGTGATGGGGCCATAATAAACGCCCCAAAATCTCCCTGAAGTTCATATTTGTGTTTTCGCTTCTTCAAGAGGGCCATAATAACGCCTTCATTTTCATATGTACGTGTTCAACACCCGACGTAAATAGTTGTGTTTATGCGCGAGCGTAAATCATTACGCCGCGCGTGATGTGGCCAGGCCGCGAATATATAAAGAGAGCGGTGAGCCGGCGAATACCCTTTTTGCACGAGCGGTCCAGACGGAAGAAACGAAGTGTGTGAGTAGGAGATAACAAAGAAATGACACGTTAGCAATTGAGCACTGGCTGGGTGTTTTGTTTGTTTTGTTTGTTTAGTGTTTGCTTTATTTGCTCTTCGTAACTGAATGGGTTGTATGAGTAAATACAGCCCCTGCCTTAGAATCCAGAGTTTTATTGTTGTTCGGGTTTGGTGCGAGTGTGCAAGAAAGTGATCACATATCACAACAGCATCATCATCTCTCGCCCACCCTATCACATATGGATGTGAATGTTGGACAATTAAGTAACCAAATGATGAAAAAAACTGGAGGCAGCGGAAATGTTGTTTTGGAGAAGGATACTGAGAATATCGTGGACAGAGAAGAAAACAAATGCCGAGGTATTAACAGCTGCGCGTGTTAATAGAAATCATCGAAACCATAAGGAAAAGACAAATGAAATTTGTGGGACATATTAACAGAAGAGGAGGAGTGGATAATTTAGTCTTATATGGGAAAATACCAGGTAGGAGAACGAACGAACGAACTTTTTTTTCAAAGGGTTAAGAATTTGGGCACGTAGGCCCGTCTGACATTCTGCCCTTCCTCTCTCTCTCTCTCTCTCTCTCTCTCTCTCTCTCGCTCTCTCTCTCTTATCATGCATACTGTATCCTTTCATAGGAAGAGGAAGGCAGAGAAAGATGTATGTGGAAAGCTTAAACAACTGGGCAACAAACAACAGCATGGGCAACAACAACTTTATTAGACTATCAAACGACAGAGAAGATTGGAGGGTCATGATCGCCAATGTCTGTTCCAGACTAGGCACCTGAAGAAGAAGAACTCAAGAGCAGTGTCAGGTACTCGTTTTTACTGCTAGGTAGGGGTTTAATCCCGGAACCCAGTAACTGTCCCACCAGAGGAAAGCACTGTCATATTGATGCGAAATATAGACATGGCCGTTAACTTTACTCAGCTTGTGTCATGATACGCAAATTTCCAGTATTAAAATCCAGACTAGTTTGCATAGATAAAAATCAACCCACATTGCATACATGAATTAAAGCTGTATTAATAAAAATTCATATAATAATTGATGAATAATAAAATCACTTGATGAACTACATGAATCAATGATGACATGCAGCTTTTAACTACTCAGCAAATCATATTCATAATATGACATGATTTTTATGTAAATGAGCTTATACAAAATACAAATAAAAATGAATCATTTTTATTTCAGTGCAAATGAACTTATGATTCATATATATATGCTGAATGCCAAATCATATAATAATACAAATAAAAATACCTCACAACGTGACACGCTCAGGCACTCTTTTATAGATGGCTGTGCCCGAATAATCTGATTAGTTCATTTGTAAGTCAGATGTATAGGTGACTACGATCCTTAAATATTGGAATAATCACTGACCATAGATATCCTTAAGCGATACACATCGTTAGGGCAGTGGTGGTCTAAAAGACTTGCTAAAGAACTCAGCAGGCATGTTTTCGGAGCGGCTGACGTAAATACACTACTCGTCAAAAGTCAAGGGCCACCCTATTATTTTCAATACACTTTTATATAAGCGCATAGAATGATTAAATGAAGGAAGTTTTTAGTAAAAATGGGTGCAATATCTTCCTCTGACAGTCCTCTATGCACGTTAAGCATAAAAACAACTCACCGACAACCATGGTGATCACGTGCAATTTGGTTTGCTGACCATAAATTCACATTTTAAATCTGTTTTTTCAAACTTCCGTACAACCAAACAGGTGAAGTAATCGTGCTGATTGACATTCCACGTGCAATGGCGACTTTTCGTGAACAGAGTTCACTCTTAATTTGTTTTAAAATCAGAAGACTTAGGGTAGTACCATCACTTGCAAAAACCATGCAACCGAGAAGAAGTCTTGACTCCTTACAAAGAATGAGTGCTATAGCGTGGGTTGAAAGTGGTTTATCTGTCCGTGAGGTTGCTAGACGGCTTGCAGTGTCACACTCTACTATCCAAAGAATTTTGGAGAGATTTCAGGCCACAGGAAGTGTGGAGGATCGCCACCGGCCAGGTCGCCCTAGATGCACCAATAGACATGATGACCGGTATCTCTTGTTGTCAGCCCTGCGCCATCGAACAGTGACTTGTTCCACTCTAAGATGTCAGCTGAGACAAACTGTAAACGTTAATGTTAGTCAAAGCACCATTCGCAGACGTTTACATGAATTTGGACTGGCTGCTCGACGTCCTGCAGTCAGAATCCCTCTTACTCCTGCTCATCGCAGAGCCCGTGTTGCTTGGTGTCGCGAGCACATCCGATGGACAAAGGCAACAATGGAGTCAAGTTCTCTTCACTGATGAATCTCGCTTTACTGTGTCATTCAATGATGGCAGGATTCGAGTTTGGAGACGACCAGGAGAGCGTTTTACTGATGACACAATTTGAGAGGTGGATCGTTATGGTAGGGGTTCTGTCATGTTCTGGGGAGGCTTCTACAGACACGGCAGGACCCCACTCTACATCATCCAAGGCAACTTGACCGGCCCAAGATACCAGAACGAAATCTTGAGACCAATTGTTCAGCCTGCTCTGGAGGCCATAGGTGGTAATGCCATCCTCCAAGATGATAACGCTTGACCCCATCGACCTCGTGTGGTGAATGAGTTTATTCAGCAACATGGGATCATCAGGATGGCGTGGCCAGCTCATTCACCTGACCTTTCTCCGATTGAGCTCCTCTGGGATGTCCTTGGTCGAAGATTGTCAACAAATCACCCCTTGCCAATGGATGTTGCACAGCTGACTGCATTTCTGCTTCAGGAATGGCAACCTGTTCCTCAGGATACTCTTCGGACCCTTGTGGACTCGATGCGTCTACTCTGTCTTGAATGCCTTGCTGCAAACGGTGGTAATACCCGATTTTGAAATGTCTATTTGTCCAATATCTATTGTGTGACTTTTGAAAAGGTGGGTGACACACTTCACAGCTTCATTGCGTTTGAATGTGTGTTTCCATTTCTTTACGTGACATGTCTATTTGGTATTCAATAAATGCCGTTTTGACTGATACCAATTACGTTTATATCAGATTTGTTTTATGGTTTCAACCAAGGTCTTTCTAAGTGGCCCTTGACTTTTGACGAGTAGTATAGTATGACGTCGACGTAGAAGATTTATTTCATCTCTGGGTCAAAGCATTTGCTTAAAGAATTTCACCGACCGTAATCTCAGTCATAGTTTCTTCATGGCTAATATGTTAGGTCGTTCGTGGTGTACTTTTTCTCACAACATAAGAAATTGCACGTATGTGTGAAATGTCTTTCTCACGAAACTGTCGATTTGTACTATACTTTTTGTTTATGAAGACTCAACATGAAAGGCTATCGTGGGTACATATGAACTTGAATGTATAGCGTTCGGCCGTCCCTGACACACACAAAATTAGGTAAATATTAATCTTTCGTTGGACTGGACACAGTCTGCTGCTAAATAATTTCCGGGTAAAAGTGATGCTGTCTTGCATGTAGGGCCTATTGTTTTTCTGTGAATGAACTGTTTTATCTGGGAATGTTCACCAGCGAAAAGTGAAAGGGGGGAAGCATGCGGAACTCGAAGCAAAAAAGGGAGATTTTTTTTACAAAATGCTGGACATTCAGCAAGTGGAATCCACATGGGAAAATGAATAGTGGGAAGTCACAAGAGACCCCGAAAAAGGACGGTAGAAGAGAACACGGGACAAAAAATCTTTCTGAGAACAGCTAACAAAAAGTGTCTGAACTAGAAGCTGTGGAGTGCAATAATGACTGCTCTGTGTTCCAAAAGTAAGAAAACCTCTTGAAGATGATAATGATTGCATGTACATATGTCTGTGTGTCGTTGTCGGGTGGACCTTATATATATATATATATATATATATATATATATATATATATATATATATATTATGTCTAATGCATTGGCTGCTCTTTCTTTAGTCCATCGATTTCCCTGAGTTAAGTAATAAATAAGAGTACTACATCTCACCTAACACTGGAAAACATGTTTCCAAGAAAGATCTGCCTCGATCTTTGTTTTCAGCTGTTTATTATTTTTTAAAATGGTTCACGGTTAGGAACTATTTAGTGATGGCAAACTCTCATCAAAGGGAATAGCGCACAGAAATAAATTAGGCGTGCTTAATTAGAAAGAGAAAAGACAGAATCTCAGAGTGTATAGGAGGTTTATGTTATCTGTCACACACCATAACGATGAGAAAGGAAATAAAAAAAAAAAAAAAAACAGAAGCGAAGTCCCCCAGGTTAAAGCAACTATATATCGAACAGTACAGTCAGCTGGACAAGGAAGTTAAAAGCCAAACCCGAGCCAACAAAAGGAATTTCCTAGACGATCTTGCAAGACAGGCAGAAGTGGCAGAACTGAGAAATGAACAAAGCACAGTATACAAAATAACTAAATTCATCAGCGGAAAACGAGGTGCAAACAATATTACATTAGTAAGAGATAAGCAAGGAAATCTCATAACGACAGCAGAGGGACAGGAAACAAGATGGGCAGAGCATTTCAGAGAAACTCTGAACAAGGAACCACCAGAGACACAATTGAATGTTCCTGAGGCTGAAGACGATCTAGATGTTAATACAGACATTCCACGAAAAGAAGACATCATCACAGCAATCAAAGGGTTAAAGAATGGAAAAGCTCCTGGCCATGATAACTTAAACGCAGAGCTATTTAAGACAGGCCCTGAGCTAGCAGCAGAACTATTAGATCCACTATGTGCACAAGTCTGGAAAACAGGGACAACACCAACAGAGTGGAACAAAAGAATAATCGTCAAATTGCCCAAGAAGGGAGATCTTGCAGACTGCAATAATTGGAGAGGAATCACTCTTCTCACAGTTCCCAGCAAAATACTAGGCAGGATAATTATACAGAGAATTTCAAAAGCAGTAGAATACAAACTGAGGAAAGAACAAGCAGGATTTAGAAAGAACAGAAGATGTGTAGATCCTATATTTACTCTCAGGAACATTATAGAGCATTGCTCAGAATGGCAAAGAAAGCTGTACATAAATTTCATTGATTTTGAAAAGGCTTTTGACAGTATACATAGGGACAGTTTATGGAAAATTCTGAGGGCTTATGGAATTCCAAGCTGCATAGGGTCAATCATAAAAAGCCTCTATGACAAATTAACGTGTAGTGTTGGGCAGAGCAACCTAACTGTGATAAACGAGCGCAAAGGCCTTATTGCTCTATCTTTTCCTACATCTTTCGTATTGTATTTTCTCCGACACTTGCTCTTTCATTCCACATTTGCTATCCCACATTTGCTATTTCATCGTTGTGATTACTCGCGACCGGTATCTAGAGAACCACATTTGTTCTTTCATCGGGGGAAATAAAGTCCTTTGATTGCGTCCCCATACCTGACATTATCGTTTGAAGCCGACATTGCATCGTGATAAATCTGGTGAAAACACATCTGGTCATCCCAATCAGACATCTGGGCATGCTGTAATTTCTGTGACACCACATTGGACGCCCAGATTGGCCAGGTGAAAACGTCTCATGCTGTAATGGTGTTATCTTTGGTCGGCCGCTGTTCAGACAAGCAGTGGGTTACCACATTGGACGCCCAGCTTGGCCAGGTGAACAATAAACAATCAGAGAGTAAGGTGACAGCAATTTGACAGCACCTTTGCATTAGCCAGCCAATTATCTCCATACCTGTTTGTCAAACCACACCCACGTTTGGACTGACAGGGGACAAGAGCGATCCTGTGAATGAGTGACCAGAGGGGCTATTAAGGATTTGTTGGTATGGGCGGAGATGTACAAGAAACCCATATCGGACTGGCAGATATATAACACCGCATAGCTTGTTAGAGGAAGCAGTTCAGTTTTTATATTGTGAGGCAGAGATACAATCCCAAAAACGCCTAGCCTAAATACACGTGTTTATTCAGAGTGGATATAATTCAGTTCTGTGATGAATTGTGTTCTTAAAGGATTTTGCGAAGGGAAAAGAAGGTTAGTAGATCTTATACAGATTATTAAAACATTTTCTTAAATTTTGTTTATTTTAACCTCACAGCTAAAATGTGCGAAAGATAGAGTTTCAAATAATTCTTTGCATAACTGATTAATAAAATCAGAAGATTTTCCTAGAAGATGATAGGATGATAGGAGGTAATTAATAGTTCATACTTCACCTTCATCATTATCACAGTCTCCCATGCGCACACACTCTCATGCACAAGATATTTAACATCATTAGAATTGAACTCAGAGAGAGATCAATAATGAGCAGCAGTATGAATGAAAGTCAACCAGTGATGTTAAATGTGAAAAACTTACGAAGAGTTTTGTGTGTCTTCAGTTCATCAGAAGTCTGAGTCTACACGCAACGTGTCTGACGTCTAACCAAAAATAAGTTATCAAAAACGGACATTTGGCTAGCAGAATTCGCCATAGGACATCTTGCATTCCTCAATTAAAGAGGAATATTGTCTCACCCACAAGTCAGAAGGTGGACGCAGCATTTTTCGTCACCCATATACTGCTGGCTCACAAGTTCAATACATCGTTATCACAAGTTCAATACAGAGTCATCATAAATTCAAATCACTCGAAAGATCATTATTATCTGAAGTCAAGCAAAAGAGCACAAAAGAGGAATCTCATATTTATACCAAGTGCAACACACTCTTAAGCGCATTCTATGAAGCATACTCTAAAGTATATTTTATGAATCACGACTACATACGCAAGATTATGAGTCTACATATCACTAACATTTCGTGAAGATATCCAGTCTGGCCAGTACCCTCGGGAGATTAGACAACAGACCTTTTGTTCATATGACAGCTATTAACTGTTGATCAAAACTACAGAGATATACTCAAACAGTGAAGGAATATATATATATCTCTCGTCAACGTTCTCAGTCCGACAACAGGTTTCGTCAGAACGTCCTCGACTTAGAGATACCCCACTCGACATAACGTATAACAACTTGGGACAGTGCATGCATACATGTGAATCGTCATATCAATGCAAAGCATTTAGAGACACATGGACTGTGTAGAGTACTCACCATTTTGGTAACACGTATCATATCACATCATCATCATTTCGCTTTACACCAGTTCATTCTTAATTAACTACTACTTAATTAACTGCAATTTTATTATCTCATCTGTGTGTTTTGCGTGAATCGTCTTTCACCATCATCACGTTATAACCATTACTAACCCTATATGTGTGGATATTTCATTAATAAACCCAACGATCGTTTGATCATTATCTAGTTTGTTAATGTATCACTCGTGCTGTCGGTGTTACATATTCACCTATAGGAACATTTCTCTACTCAGATGAGGTTGGGGGCTTTTTCTTTTACGGGATCTAAAGGCAGAAGCTAAGGTCGTGGGGAAACAGAACTCTTTCCATAATTAATTAGAAAACACTGTCTAGTGGAAAGCATTCGCATTCCTGTCTTCTTGTCCCTATCTCGAATAGGTCTTTATTTCTTCTTAACGAGCCAATTTCTAGAGACCTTATATCTAATATCTCATAGACTATTCCTGGCAAAAACTACTATCGTAGTTGCCTCAGTACACACCACACGACACTAACCTTTGAGGTGAAGACATGAGTACGACAGGGATGCCCCTTATCAACCCCTCTATTTTTAACAGTCATAGACTGGGTGATGCGCCAGACAACAGAGGGCAGTCCAAGAGGAATAAGATGGACTACATTTTCTACATTGGAAGATCTGGAATATGCAGATGACATTGCAATACTAACACATTCACATCAACACATCCAGGAAAAAACGGATAGACTTAATAGGTATAGCCAGCAGGTGGGCTTGAACATCAATTTAAAGAAGTCAGAGGTCATGACGCTCAATGTGAGCAACCCTGAGCCCATACAAGTAAGGAATCAGCAACTGGTACAGACAGACACCGTCACATACCTAGGATGCATAGTAACACCGGACGGCGGGGAAAGCAAAGACATAAACAACAGAATGAACAAAGCAAGAACAGCTTTTTTTAGCCTAAACAACATCTGGAAGTCCTCTCAATACAGCACCAGCACAAAATTAAAATTATATCAGAACTGTGTGCTTTCTGTGCTTCTCTATGGTGCGGAAAGTTGGAGAGTTACAGAGAAAGAAATGTCGAAATTGTCCTCTTTTCACACAACATGCCTAAGAAACATTCACCGAATCTTTTGGCCGAATACCATCACCAACCAAGATCAGCTTACTCCGAGCAAGCAAGAGGACATGCATACCATCATAGCTGGCAGACGCTGGAGCTGGGTTGGCCATGTCCTCAGAAGAGATCCCGATGCCATCACAAGAACAGCTATGCTTTGGACCCCTGAAGGAAAACGAAAGAGAGGCCGACCAAAAACAACTTGGCGGAGGACTGTGGAGGCTGAGATGCAAAGAATTAACCAGAGTTGGGGCACTGTACGAAGGATGGCCACCGACCGAGCAAAGTGGAATAAATTTGTTGTTGCCCAACACGACGCCACCAGGCGTGATGGCCACTGACTGCTTTGACGGTCGGCGGCTAAGGATCAAAGAAGAAAGAAAATAGAAAAGGGAAACAAGTACTGACTTATGTTGTGATATTCAAGAAATAACCAGCCATGCATTGCCCGGTTCTGCTATTGTAAAACATTAGGAAGGAGAAAAAAGAGGAATTGATATAAAGGAATCTTCATTTAATAAATACTTAAAAGACCGATGGACTTGTGATATACTATTTATGTTCCTGTTGTGTCGTCGCAGAATTACATGTTGTCGAGTTTCAATTATCGTAGACAGTGTCAGGGAACGTCCGTATGTTGTAAAAATCATCTCCATCAAACACAAATTTGTCATCATAAGGTTACTCAATAAATAATCTGGGAGAGGAGGCCGCCCATTGCCTCATATTTCTACCACGAAACCTATACGATCACGCCAGAAAAAGAAAAGACACATAACCTGATATAATACAACATTGACACATCTTGAGAACCATCGACAGAAGAAAGTTCTACACTTAATTCATCAACTTGGATCTACTGAAACATAAACATCAAAAACATACTTTTTCATTGAAGAGCAAATTCTTCTTTTACAAAAGAGACTAACACCTGACAGACTGACCAACTGACAGATGCTGTCGTACTAACCTTGTATTCCACAAATACCAAGACTAACACACTAACAACCAGACAGATAAAATAAAGAACAGTTACACGGCCACACCGGACAGTGACCTGTCCGCCTTGACGGTCTCTTGAATAGTAGATCTCCACCATATCTTTAACCATGCAGCTTCACAAAGTAACCACCCAAGTCTTGCGCGATCTAGAAGTATTGATTATATGTTTCTCCAGTATTTCATTCGCAGATCTTCACGAACCATGTACAACCACATTCACATCTTCTCACACATTCCCGCACACACGATTACAGAAGCTGCATTTATACACACATACATACACATGCACGCATTCACACATGCATTCCTTCATGCACGCATACACATAAGTAAAAGTGGTACAGCACTACAAGAAAATCGATGATTCAGAAGAAAGAAAGTAGCGTTTAATTTATCTTTTACAGGTACTTAATTTTTTTTTTTCTTTCCATAAATTCCAATTAATCACGTGTGGACAAAAAAAGATTGGGTTCTTTCGTAAGTTGTTTTGCTTTGGCAAGAGTCGTACCATGTTTCGTCATGATAAGTTTAACATTTCTATCCATAGGTTTATCATATCTATACTCTCTTCCGAGTGGCAGAGTAGTTAAAGCATTTGCTTCTCGAAGTAACGTTACCGGGTTCGAACCCTTTTAGTGTCGCACGACGCTCTGATCTACTCCGCTATAAATGGGCCCCTGACTCTTCTCATGAGCTGGGAACGGCAAAGACTGCGAGGAAAGGAACGATCACCCCACCTCATAAAGCTGAGACATAGTGTATTGAATGCTTTAATACTTCACTCAACTATGGCAGTATCTATGGCTTTACGTATCCACGCTCCTCACGGGCCTTCCAGCTTCTTTTGAGGGGTACCTTGAACCTCGTGATATGAGCACGTTTGGCTTGGCTGGAAATGATGTACTTTAACTGGCATGAAATTAGTTGACAATATCGAAAGGGGAAAATCACGTGAAAAAGTAGAACTGATATACTGAAAATGAAAACTCAAACAATTTTAACATTACGGGCACCAGTATATTCAATATGAAAACGTATTAACACAAGGGTTCTTAATCTGTGGTGTCCGCTGTCACGTAGGTTTTATATTCATTTAATTTCCTACATCTTTTTCCTATTCTTTCTCTCGAATTCTCTCTTTTATTATCTCTGTATTTCATTTTTTTCCTGTATATTTTTCATCCATTCGTTTTGCGAATATTATTTTCATATAATTCGCAAACTTTACCTGTTTTCCTTTCTCTAAAACTGAGAATCGCGCTAGGACGATATTACGTAGATGTCAGGGCTGCAGGGCGTCAGAAGGCGTGATAAGTCGGTTCGCGGAACATAGGACGTAGCAAATCGTCTACATTCTCACCGAGCGCGCGAGCTTCTTCTCGGCATTAGTCCCGGTGAGGTGTGATACTTTACATCTGCACCGGTCAGTATCCAGACATTTGTCTGGAAAATCCCAAACTGACACGGCGCTCACTTGGGCCATGGTCAGCTGTAGTGTGAAAACTGCCCTACAATGGAGTCAGGCTGTCTGGGATTTGAAACTGACACGCGTACATCGTGGTCAGTAGGTGACAGTTACGACACGCGTTAAGCGGACGTAAATGTTGGGAGTAGGGGAGATAATTTCGCTTGGCGAAGTAAGTTTGGGCCCTTTGTCTGATTTTAAGATATTGGCCAAGTTTGAAACTTTAATTTCATTCTCGCTCATAGACTCCACAGTAGATAGGTCGCTCGAAAACAGAATAGCTGTTAGCGAAGATCTCAGTTTGTTTCGGCAATTTGTCGAACTTCTAGACTTCCAGAAATATTTTCAGCATTTTTATTCTTAAGTTGTGCGACTACCTGTAATTCTGTGGTTGAGGTAATTAATATGATAGATATATAGATTTTGTGAGTGTTAAAGTGTTAAATCGCTTAATTCATTTTAATCTATTTCTTTAGCGCAGAAGAGAAATAAAGTGGTAGGCTATTATATTTGCTAGGGAAGCATTCAGTGGAAAGCAGAATAAAATTAAAATTTCTAGCTTATAACGGCAATTGTAGCTATTTATAAATTTAATTTAACTGCTAATACTCAGTCGAGTGTATTTTTCTAAACTAACGTATAAACTCTAGAATCCAGCCTCATGAATGGTGACGGAATACGCACGTGTTCTTAATTTATGAGGATTGCTGATTTTTAAATATAACTTACGTCACGGGAAGTTTAAATGATAAGCAAAGCTCTCTGCTTGCAAGTTTAAATGTAAGTTTTAACCAGTACAGATTCTGTTTATTATATTATATGTGTTATTTTTCCTCCACACAGTGAAAGTTTTGGGGTGACCCTAACTTTACCAGCACCTAGTAGTAGTTTCCATACTTGTGAAGAAATAGACAGTCCTTATTTTGAACCACGTGGGTTTTCTCAAGTAACACTGATTTGACGGTGCAAGTTAGACAGAAATACTAATATCCCTATAACGGGTTTTCAAAGACTGTAATGATAAATACTGGACCTTGGAGCCAGCACTTAATTTCTTCTAGAAACTCTATATAATTTGCTGCCTGGTGGCGTGAATATTAACAATCATTTCCCGACTAGATTATATCTTGTGGACAAATCTGTGGTGTGACTAAAGTGAATCCTATACTGAGGGAAGGCACCGACCTGACATTCATCATTTTTTTAGAAACCTACGCTATTGACACTGTGCTCTGCTAACTCCCGCGCCTGGAATAATTGTTAGGTGACTTAATCAGACATTTGAACAAATTTGCATACCCAAGTAGTCGTTCCCGGAGACTCCAAGTTAAATACGTCTTTTGGAACTGGGGACTTCTTGGCAGAAGACTGCATTTTTTTGAGTCTGTGTGAAAATCTAAAATCAATGTGTTCCAAGAGGCAGCAAGCAAAGTCGTGAGTACAAGTATGAGAAGCCATGGCGGAATGAATGAGTGTACGCTGGTTTGAGTGATATTTTTCACTATTTTATCTTTGACACCCTGTTGCTGTCCTAATTTTTTTTTCAATCTGCATAATTTGTTGCTAAGGCTAGAGTTCTTGTGTTTTGTCTTAGGTTAAATCAGATTTTTTTTTCAAACTCTGTGCATATAATTACGAGATAAAACAAAGACAACTCTTAGACTTAAACCCTATGTATCTGTGACTCGGGCGCCATCATCTGTTCTCTTAACGGGGCCGGGCTAAACCTAGAGTTAACACTATAACGGGGCTATCATCCTTGCAACATTTCCTTGATTTTTTATGACTATGTGTATATGTATTTTCCTTGATGTACTTTCTTTGATGTTGTGAGCCGATTTTTCCTGATAATAAAATCGCTCTTGAACTTAATAATCGTGTTTGGTCAGCTCGTTCTAGATAATATATATATCATTGTTATAGTTTTCCCACGTCTGTGTGTTTACCTGTCGTCACGTGTATGTGCGTGCCTGTGAGTGATAGAAATATACGTAATATGTATATTGGTGTAGTCTGTCTGACGCTGTAACAACTGTTGTAGAAGATAGGTGAGAGAGAGAAGAATTCTTTTCGCTTTCAGAGACAGCCACTATATCAAATCTATCATCTCACGTGTGTGGAAATTCTATTACCTTTCACTAACTCTCACTGAGTCTATCACCTATTCAAACCTATTCAGAAGGGACCAAACCTAGTCTTAATTCTCCTATCGGAAATCTACGACAAATGAGGGCTCGTTTCCGGTCTTTGAACTTAGAATAGGAAGACGAGTACGACAAACGTGGACTCGTCTATCTGGATTTTGTACTTAGATTCTGTATTCTGATATAGAGTAAGAGTGTGATGTTTTGTGAGTTGTGTATCTTTTTAAAAAAAATTACCCCCTAGACTAGCGATCTGTTTACGGGCGTGCTGACCACACAAACTAATAAGTTTTTTTTTTTTCCACAGCATCTTTGAATAATATACATTTTGGTTATAGGTTGATTTTGTCGGGATATATGTTAACTGCTGATTGTAATACTAAATGCTGGTAAAGTGGTGAGTGTATAACATTCACTGGGTACTGAGGCAGAACGGCGTTTGAACTAAGTTAAGGAGTGTGTTTCGGACTTTTTGTCCAGATTAATTCCCTCCCTTACCCGATCTGACTTCAGGGGCGAACTTATAGTGGATTTTTAAAAATTAAGGGATTATTTTTCTCTTTAATTTTTGCAATATTCTTTTGCTTTTCAACGGTAGCAACTTATTTTTCAGAAGTTATCTTAACTACCATTTAGTTGGCGTAGTCGTGTTTTGCATTAAGTGCTTTATTGCCGATAATAGCAGCGATAGTTAGATTTTACTTTGGAGGAGGTATCCCAGGGTTAAGGATATCATCTTTGGAATTTTTGGTTTTTTTTTTTTCTCGTAAGTGGTAGGAACCAGGTTATTCTTTTTCCTATTTTCTATCTCCACGTGTCTCAGTCACTGACATAATATGGCCGAGAGGGCAAAGCTTAGACAACTCCTCAGGGACGAAGCGAGAGAGGAGGGACTGGAAGGAGAGGAAGCGAAAGCTTTTGTCAGAGACGAACTGGAGAGATATGATGCGGAGAGGAAAGCAGCTGAAGCTTTACAGCAGAAGAAGATGGATGAAGAAATGGAAATTCGCAGGGCGAACGAACGAGAGAAGGAAAGACAGCATGAGGAAAGAGAGAAGGAGAGACAGCATGAGGAAAGAGAGAAGGAGAGACAGCGTGAGGAGAAAGAGAAGGAGAGACAGCATTTGGAAAGAGAAAATGAGCAACGACGACAGCATGAGTTGGCTCTTAAGGCTCTAGAAGTCCAAAGTCTTGGCGCTGCCTCTACCTCCAGCAATGGAGAGTCTTCTCCTCATTCTTCCTTAACTGATCCTTCTAACACTCAATCTCTTCAACTAAATGCTATGTCTTTCACTCTTGAATCTTTTCCTTGTCCAAATGAGAAGATTGACACATGGTTAGAAAAATTTGAGAAAATTGCAACTCTGTACGGGTTAGAGAGGTCGCGTTGGAATATGAAACTTTCCCAGGCCCTAAAAGGTTCTGCTTATGATGTTTATTCTAAGCTGGAAAGTAGACTACGATGTGTTGAAGAAAGCGTTACTGGAGCGCTTTGAAATGAACGCTCGCAAGTTTTTGCAACTGTTTCGCAACAGCCGGAAAGAGAATTCTGAAACTTTTCACCAGTTCTCATCTCGTCTTAAGGGATATCTAACAAAGTGCCTTGAGCTTTCGCAGCTCCCCTCTACCTATGAAGGTCTTGAGGAACTTGTTCTAACTGAACAAATAAAGAACACTTTGTCTGCTGATACCCGGAGATTTCTCGCTGAGCAGGGGGCAGAAAAACTTGAAGACATTTTGGAAAAGTCTGAGCGTTATCACAATGCGCTGGCTGAACTACCGGCCACAAAGCGGAAACCGACAGAGGAGCATTTTCGAAAACATAACCTAGAGCAATCTTCTCAGGCTTCTAACCAAAACAACCACAGAGAAACCGGACCTCAAAACCCCCCTCCTGAAAAATCCAAGTTTTACAAGAACAAGTACCCCAACCACCCCAAACAGTCTGATCAACCCGACCGCCCTACATGGCAGCGTAGCCAGAAAGGACAAGGTGGCAAAGGGAGAACCCCCGAGCACGGGACATATGATCAGACCGAGCACACCGAGCCTAAACGCATCGGATGCTTATTAACAGTCTCGCAAGGCGGAATTATTGACAGTGATTCCCAACCTCTTGGGGATAGACCCTCAACGCGAGGTATTGTTATTTTGAACGGTTCTCAAACTTCTTGCTTATTTGACACGGGGCTTTCTTACGATTGCATTGTTGCCAGAAACCTGGTTAAACCCGGTCAAGAGACAGGAGAGACCGTCAAACTTTGTGGAGTTCGTAAGAGTGAGGCACCTACAGCGCTTCCCATCGCATTGGTGGAGATACACTCTGACTTTGTCAGAGGCGTGATCAAAGCAGCTGTTATGGATGATCCCATCTACCCAGTCATACTTGGCGGGAGATACGTGTGTATTGGGAAACCGGAAGAGCCGATTGTGGCAGCAGTAACTACAAGAGGGCAAACCAAGAAGGAACGGGAGCCTGCGCCTAATTTGTTACCTATGGAACTTAAAGAAGCGCAATACAAGGACCCTACTTTGGCACCCTGCTTTAGGAAACTGCCCATGGCTAAGGAACCCAAACAGCACGGGGACATTTTTTCTGAGGATGGCGTACTGTATCGGAGAACGGGCAAGCCTGACCAAGGTTACAACCAGCTCCTAGTACCGAAACAGTACAGAAGCCAAATCCTAGAAATGGGGCACTCTCTTCCCTTTAGCGGACATATGGGACAGAACGCCACAAACCAACGTATAACCACTCATTATCGGTGGCCAGGAGTGAATACTGATATCATCAGATATGTCAAATCCTGTGCCCAGTGCCAACGTGTGCCACCCAAGCAACGGGCACCCCCAGTCCACATGGGTGAAATGCCAATAATGGGAACACCATTCGAACGGGTTGTGATCGACATTTTAGGGCCTTTCGAAAGGAAAGAAGGAACAGGTTCATCCTGACCTTAGTCGATACATGCACTTTATGGGCAGAAGCTATCCCGCTAACATGCGCAGATGCCAAGCATGTCGCAGAAGCCCTCGTGCAGATTTTCACTCGGTTGGGATTCCCTCAGCAAGTGTTGACGGATAATGGATCTCCATACCGAAACCTGTTGATGGATGAGATCGTTAAGATCTTGAGGACCCAGCACATCCACACTAAGCCATATACTCCGGCCGGAAATGGGCTCGTGGAACGTGCTAATGGAAACCTCACCATGATGCTAAGTAAGCTGGCACAAGTGAAACCTGAAGATTGGGATCTCTGTATTCCTGCAGCATTATTTGGCTACAGAGAATCTCCTCATACTTCCACAGGATTTCCGCCAGCTACACTCTTATTTGGCAGACCCATTAAGGGCCCGCTTGAAGCCTTACTTCAGTCTCTGACAGACGAGAAGGCGGATGAGACAGTCGTCTCAGCAAGTAAATATGTGTCGGTTTTAAAGGAACGGTTGAAACTAGGGTGGGACCTAGCAACGACTAACTTTAAGCGAGCACGCACCAAGCACGCTAACCGATACAGGAAAGTCGCGGAAGAGAGAGAACTGGAAGCAGGAGAGAAAGTTTTGGTGTTACTCCCTACTGAGAACAACCAACTGAAGATCGGATGGCAAGGGCCGTTTACCGTCCTGAAAAAGATTTCTAAGGCTAACTACCAGATCTCTATTGAAGGAAAGGAGAAGGTTTTCCATTTAAATCTCTTAAAGAGATACTTGCAAAAACCAGTGCCAACCTCCGACCATCTCCTGACGATCGCCAAAACTGACGAAGATGATGATAGTGGCAGGGATATTCCACCGCTATCACAGGAAATCTTTCAAAAATGTCAGAAGCGGCGACGCTCTTTCAAGCGCGCATGGGAGACATTCCGGGGGAAGGAAACTTTGAGGAGTGGACTTGAGTAGGAATTGGACAGAGATGGAGGGGGAGATGGAGAGGGAAGAAGACAGACACCCCGAAGCTACGGTTATAGGAAATTAAACTCCATAACGTAGACATGGAGTGCTTCCATATCTTAAAGGGGGGAGGCTCTGTCACGTAGGTTTTATATTCATTTAATTTCCCACATCTTTTTCCTATTCTTTCTCTCGAATTCTCTCTTTTATTATCTCTGTATTTCATTTTTTCCTGTATATTTTTCATCCATTCGTTTTGCGAATATTATTTTCATATAATTCGCAAACTTTACCTGTTTTCCTTTCTCTAAAACTGAGAATCGCGCTAGGACGATATTACGTAGATGTCAGGGCTGCAGGGCGTCAGAAGGCGTGATAAGTCGGTTCGCGGAACATAGGACGTAGCAAATCGTCTACATTCTCACCGAGCGCGCGAGCTTCTTCTCGGCATTAGTCCCGGTGAGGTGTGATACTTTACATCTGCACCGGTCAGTATCCAGACATTTGTCTGGAAAATCCCAAACTGACACGGCGCTCACTTGGGCCATGGTCAGCTGTAGTGTGAAAACTGCCCTACAATGGAGTCAGGCTGTCTGGGATTTGAAACTGACACGCGTACATCGTGGTCAGTAGGTGACAGTTACGACACGCGTTAAGCGGACGTAAATGTTGGGAGTAGGGGAGATAATTTCGCTTGGCGAAGTAAGTTTGGGCCCTTTGTCTGATTTTAAGATATTGGCCAAGTTTGAAACTTTAATTTCATTCTCGCTCATAGACTCCACAGTAGATAGGTCGCTCGAAAACAGAATAGCTGTTAGCGAAGATCTCAGTTTGTTTCGGCAATTTGTCGAACTTCTAGACTTCCAGAAATATTTTCAGCATTTTTATTCTTAAGTTGTGCGACTACCTGTAATTCTGTGGTTGAGGTAATTAATATGATAGATATATAGATTTTGTGAGTGTTAAAGTGTTAAATCGCTTAATTCATTTTAATCTATTTCTTTAGCGCAGAAGAGAAATAAAGTGGTAGGCTATTATATTTGCTAGGGAAGCATTCAGTGGAAAGCAGAATAAAATTAAAATTTCTAGCTTATAACGGCAATTGTAGCTATTTATAAATTTAATTTAACTGCTAATACTCAGTCGAGTGTATTTTTCTAAACTAACGTATAAACTCTAGAATCCAGCCTCATGAATGGTGACGGAATACGCACGTGTTCTTAATTTATGAGGATTGCTGATTTTTAAATATAACTTACGTCACGGGAAGTTTAAATGATAAGCAAAGCTCTCTGCTTGCAAGTTTAAATGTAAGTTTTAACCAGTACAGATTCTGTTTATTATATTATATGTGTTATTTTTCCTCCACACAGTGAAAGTTTTGGGGTGACCCTAACTTTACCAGCACCTAGTAGTAGTTTCCATACTTGTGAAGAAATAGACAGTCCTTATTTTGAACCACGTGGGTTTTCTCAAGTAACACTGATTTGACGGTGCAAGTTAGACAGAAATACTAATATCCCTATAACGGGTTTTCAAAGACTGTAATGATAAATACTGGACCTTGGAGCCAGCACTTAATTTCTTCTAGAAACTCTATATAATTTGCTGCCTGGTGGCGTGAATATTAACAATCATTTCCCGACTAGATTATATCTTGTGGACAAATCTGTGGTGTGACTAAAGTGAATCCTATACTGAGGGAAGGCACCGACCTGACATTCATCATTTTTTTAGAAACCTACGCTATTGACACTGTGCTCTGCTAACTCCCGCGCCTGGAATAATTGTTAGGTGACTTAATCAGACATTTGAACAAATTTGCATACCCAAGTAGTCGTTCCCGGAGACTCCAAGTTAAATACGTCTTTTGGAACTGGGGACTTCTTGGCAGAAGACTGCATTTTTTTGAGTCTGTGTGAAAATCTAAAATCAATGTGTTCCAAGAGGCAGCAAGCAAAGTCGTGAGTACAAGTATGAGAAGCCATGGCGGAATGAATGAGTGTACGCTGGTTTGAGTGATATTTTTCACTATTTTATCTTTGACACCCTGTTGCTGTCCTAATTTTTTTTTCAATCTGCATAATTTGTTGCTAAGGCTAGAGTTCTTGTGTTTTGTCTTAGGTTAAATCAGATTTTTTTCAAACTCGGTGCATATAATTACGAGATAAAACAAAGACAACTCTTAGACTTAAACCCTATGTATCTGTGACTCGGGCGCCATCATCTGTTCTCTTAACGGGGCCGGGCTAAACCTAGAGTTAACACTATAACGGGGCTATCATCCTTGCAACATTTCCTTGATTTTTTTATGACTATGTGTATATGTATTTTCCTTGATGTACTTTCTTTGATGTTGTGAGCCGATTTTTCCTGATAATAAAATCGCTCTTGAACTTAATAATCGTGTTTGGTCAGCTCGTTCTAGATAATATATATATCATTGTTATAGTTTTCCCACGTCTGTGTGTTTACCTGTCGTCATGTGTATGTGCGTGCCTGTGAGTGATAGAAATATACGTAATATGCATATTGGTGTAGTCTGTCTGACGCTGTAACAACTGTTGTAGAAGATAGGTGAGAGAGAGAAGAATTCTTTTCGCTTTCAGAGACAGCCACTATATCAAATCTATCATCTCACGTGTGTGGAAATTCTATTACCTTTCACTAACTCTCACTGAGTCTATCACCTATTCAAACCTATTCAGAAGGGACCAAACCTAGTCTTAATTCTCCTATCGGAAATCTACGATAAATGAGGGCTCGTTTCCGGTCTTTGAACTTAGAATAGGAAGACGAGTACGACAAACGTGGACTCGTCTATCTGGATTTTGTACTTAGATTCTGTATTCTGATATAGAGTAAGAGTGTGATGTTTTGTGAGTTGTGTATCTTTTTAAAAAAAATTACCCCCTAGACTAGCGATCTGTTTACGGGCGTGCTGACCACACAAACTAATAAGTTTTTTTTCCACAGCATCTTTGAATAATATACATTTTGGTTATAGGTTGATTTTGTCGGGATATATGTTAACTGCTGATTGTAATACTAAATGCTGGTAAAGTGGTGAGTGTATAACATTCACTGGGTACTGAGGCAGAACGGCGTTTGAACTAAGTTAAGGAGTGTGTTTCGGACTTTTTGTCCAGATTAATTCCCTCCCTTACCCGATCTGACTTCAGTGGCGAACTTATAGTGGATTTTTAAAAATTAAGGGATTATTTTTCTCTTTAATTTTTGCAATATTCTTTTGCTTTTCAACGGTAGCAACTTATTTTTCAGAAGTTATCTTAACTACCATTTAGTTGGCGTAGTCGTGTTTTGCATTAAGTGCTTTATTGCCGATAATAGCAGCGATAGTTAGATTTTACTTTGGAGGAGGTATCCCAGGGTTAAGGATATCATCTTTGGAATTTTTGGTTTTTTTTTTCTCGTAAGTGGTAGGAACCAGGTTATTCTTTTTCCTATTTTCTATCTCCACGTGTCTCAGTCACTGACATAATATGGCCGAGAGGGCAAAGCTTAGACAACTCCTCAGGGACGAAGCGAGAGAGGAGGGACTGGAAGGAGAGGAAGCGAAAGCTTTTGTCAGAGACGAACTGGAGAGATATGATGCGGAGAGGAAAGCAGCTGAAGCTTTACAGCAGAAGAAGATGGATGAAGAAATGGAAATTCGCAGGGCGAACGAACGAGAGAAGGAAAGACAGCATGAGGAAAGAGAGAAGGAGAGACAGCATGAGGAAAGAGAGAAGGAGAGACAGCGTGAGGAGAAAGAGAAGGAGAGACAGCATTTGGAAAGAGAAAATGAGCAACGACGACAGCATGAGTTGGCTCTTAAGGCTCTAGAAGTCCAAAGTCTTGGCGCTGCCTCTACCTCCAGCAACGGAGAGTCTTCTCCTCATTCTTCCTTAACTGATCCTTCTAACACTCAATCTCTTCAACTAAATGCTATGTCTTTCACTCTTGAATCTTTTCCTTGTCCAAATGAGAAGATTGACACATGGTTAGAAAAATTTGAGAAAATTGCAACTCTGTACGGGTTAGAGAGGTCGCGTTGGAATATGAAACTTTCCCAGGCCCTAAAAGGTTCTGCTTATGATGTTTATTCTAAGCTGGAAAGTAGACTACGATGTGTTGAAGAAAGCGTTACTGGAGCGCTTTGAAATGAACGCTCGCAAGTTTTTGCAACTGTTTCGCAACAGCCGGAAAGAGAATTCTGAAACTTTTCACCAGTTCTCATCTCGTCTTAAGGGATATCTAACAAAGTGCCTTGAGCTTTCGCAGCTCCCCTCTACCTATGAAGGTCTTGAGGAACTTGTTCTAACTGAACAAATAAAGAACACTTTGTCTGCTGATACCCGGAGATTTCTCGCTGAGCAGGGGGCAGAAAAACTTGAAGACATTTTGGAAAAGTCTGAGCGTTATCACAATGCGCTGGCTGAACTACCGGCCACAAAGCGGAAACCGACAGAGGAGCATTTTCGAAAACATAACCTAGAGCAATCTTCTCAGGCTTCTAACCAAAACAACCACAGAGAAACCGGACCTCAAAACCCCCCTCCTGAAAAATCCAAGTTTTACAAGAACAAGTACCCCAACCACCCCAAACAGTCTGATCAACCCGACCGCCCTACATGGCAGCGTAGCCAGAAAGGACAAGGTGGCAAAGGGAGAACCCCCGAGCACGGGACATATGATCAGACCGAGCACACCGAGCCTAAACGCATCGGATGCTTATTAACAGTCTCGCAAGGCGGAATTATTGACAGTGATTCCCAACCTCTTGGGGATAGACCCTCAACGCGAGGTATTGTTATTTTGAACGGTTCTCAAACTTCTTGCTTATTTGACACGGGGCTTTCTTACGATTGCATTGTTGCCAGAAACCTGGTTAAACCCGGTCAAGAGACAGGAGAGACCGTCAAACTTTGTGGAGTTCGTAAGAGTGAGGCACCTACAGCGCTTCCCATCGCATTGGTGGAGATACACTCTGACTTTGTCAGAGGCGTGATCAAAGCAGCTGTTATGGATGATCCCATCTACCCAGTCATACTTGGCGGGAGATACGTGTGTATTGGGAAACCGGAAGAGCCGATTGTGGCAGCAGTAACTACAAGAGGGCAAACCAAGAAGGAACGGGAGCCTGCGCCTAATTTGTTACCTATGGAACTTAAAGAAGCGCAATACAAGGACCCTACTTTGGCACCCTGCTTTAGGAAACTGCCCATGGCTAAGGAACCCAAACAGCACGGGGACATTTTTTCTGAGGATGGCGTACTGTATCGGAGAACGGGCAAGCCTGACCAAGGTTACAACCAGCTCCTAGTACCGAAACAGTACAGAAGCCAAATCCTAGAAATGGGGCACTCTCTTCCCTTTAGCGGACATATGGGACAGAACGCCACAAACCAACGTATAACCACTCATTATCGGTGGCCAGGAGTGAATACTGATATCATCAGATATGTCAAATCCTGTGCCCAGTGCCAACGTGTGCCACCCAAGCAACGGGCACCCCCAGTCCACATGGGTGAAATGCCAATAATGGGAACACCATTCGAACGGGTTGTGATCGACATTTTAGGGCCTTTCGAAAGGAAAGAAGGAACAGGTTCATCCTGACCTTAGTCGATACATGCACTTTATGGGCAGAAGCTATCCCGCTAACATGCGCAGATGCCAAGCATGTCGCAGAAGCCCTCGTGCAGATTTTCACTCGGTTGGGATTCCCTCAGCAAGTGTTGACGGATAATGGATCTCCATACCGAAACCTGTTGATGGATGAGATCGTTAAGATCTTGAGGACCCAGCACATCCACACTAAGCCATATACTCCGGCCGGAAATGGGCTCGTGGAACGTGCTAATGGAAACCTCACCATGATGCTAAGTAAGCTGGCACAAGTGAAACCTGAAGATTGGGATCTCTGTATTCCTGCAGCATTATTTGGCTACAGAGAATCTCCTCATACTTCCACAGGATTTCCGCCAGCTACACTCTTATTTGGCAGACCCATTAAGGGCCCGCTTGAAGCCTTACTTCAGTCTCTGACAGACGAGAAGGCGGATGAGACAGTCGTCTCAGCAAGTAAATATGTGTCGGTTTTAAAGGAACGGTTGAAACTAGGGTGGGACCTAGCAACGACTAACTTTAAGCGAGCACGCACCAAGCACGCTAACCGATACAGGAAAGTCGCGGAAGAGAGAGAACTGGAAGCAGGAGAGAAAGTTTTGGTGTTACTCCCTACTGAGAACAACCAACTGAAGATCGGATGGCAAGGGCCGTTTACCGTCCTGAAAAAGATTTCTAAGGCTAACTACCAGATCTCTATTGAAGGAAAGGAGAAGGTTTTCCATTTAAATCTCTTAAAGAGATACTTGGAAAAACCAGTGCCAACCTCCGACCATCTCCTGACGATCGCCAAAACTGACGAAGATGATGATAGTGGCAGGGATATTCCACCGCTATCACAGGAAATCTTTCAAAAATGTCAGAAGCGGCGACGCTCTTTCAAGCGCGCATGGGAGACATTCCGGGGGAAGGAAACTTTGAGGAGTGGACTTGAGTAGGAATTGGACAGAGATGGAGGGGGAGATGGAGAGGGAAGAAGACAGACACCCCGAAGCTACGGTTATAGGAAATTAAACTCCATAACGTAGACATGGAGTGCTTCCATATCTTAAAGGGGGGAGGCTCTGTCACGTAGGGTTTATATTCATTTAATTTCCCACATCTTTTTCCTATTCGTTCACCCGAATTCTCTCTTTTATTATCTCTGTATTTCATTTTTTTCCTGTATATTTTTCATCCATTCGTTTTGCGAATATTATTTTCATATAATTCGCAAACTTTACCTGTTTTCCTTTCTCTAAAACTGAGAATCGCGCTAGGACGATATTACGTAGATGTCAGGGCTGCAGGGCGTCAGAAGGCGTGATAAGTCGGTTCGCGGAACATAGGACGTAGCAAATCGTCTACATTCTCACCGAGCGCGCGAGCTTCTTCTCGGCATTAGTCCCGGTGAGGTGTGATACTTTACATCTGCACCGGTCAGTATCCAGACATTTGTCTGGAAAATCCCAAACTGACACGGCGCTCACTTGGGCCATGGTCAGCTGTAGTGTGAAAACTGCCCTACAATGGAGTCAGGCTGTCTGGGATTTGAAACTGACACGCGTACATCGTGGTCAGTAGGTGACAGTTACGACACGCGTTAAGCGGACGTAAATGTTGGGAGTAGGGGAGATAATTTCGCTTGGCGAAGTAAGTTTGGGCCCTTTGTCTGATTTTAAGATATTGGCCAAGTTTGAAACTTTAATTTCATTCTCGCTCATAGACTCCACAGTAGATAGGTCGCTCGAAAACAGAATAGCTGTTAGCGAAGATCTCAGTTTGTTTCGGCAATTTGTCGAACTTCTAGACTTCCAGAAATATTTTCAGCATTTTTATTCTTAAGTTGTGCGACTACCTGTAATTCTGTGGTTGAGGTAATTAATATGATAGATATATAGATTTTGTGAGTGTTAAAGTGTTAAATCGCTTAATTCATTTTAATCTATTTCTTTAGCGCAGAAGAGAAATAAAGTGGTAGGCTATTATATTTTCTAGGGAAGCATTCAGTGGAAAGCAGAATAAAATTAAAATTTCTAGCTTATAACGGCAATTGTAGCTATTTATAAATTTAATTTAACTGCTAATACTCAGTCGAGTGTATTTTTCTAAACTAACGTATAAACTCTAGAATCCAGCCTCATGAATGGTGACGGAATACGCACGTGTTCTTAATTTATGAGGATTGCTGATTTTTAAATATAACTTACGTCACGGGAAGTTTAAATGATAAGCAAAGCTCTCTGCTTGCAAGTTTAAATGTAAGTTTTAACCAGTACAGATTCTGTTTATTATATTATATGTGTTATTTTTCCTCCACACAGTGAAAGTTTTGGGGTGACCCTAACTTTACCAGCACCTAGTAGTAGTTTCCATACTTGTGAAGAAATAGACAGTCCTTATTTTGAACCACGTGGGTTTTCTCAAGTAACACTGATCTGACGGTGCAAGTTAGACAGAAATACTAATATCCCTATAACGGGTTTTCAAAGACTGTAATGATAAATACTGGACCTTGGAGCCAGCACTTAATTTCTTCTAGAAACTCTATATAATTTGCTGCCTGGTGGCGTGAATATTAACAATCATTTCCCGACTAGATTATATCTTGTGGACAAATCTGTGGTGTGACTAAAGTGAATCCTATACTGAGGGAAGGCACCGACCTGACATTCATCATTTTTTTAGAAACCTACGCTATTGACACTGTGCTCTGCTAACTCCCGCGCCTGGAATAATTGTTAGGTGACTTAATCAGACATTTGAACAAATTTGCATACCCAAGTAGTCGTTCCCGGAGACTCCAAGTTAAATACGTCTTTTGGAACTGGGGACTTCTTGGCAGAAGACTGCATTTTTTTGAGTCTGTGTGAAAATCTAAAATCAATGTGTTCCAAGAGGCAGCAAGCAAAGTCGTGAGTACAAGTATGAGAAGCCATGGCGGAATGAATGAGTGTACGCTGGTTTGAGTGATATTTTTCACTATTTTATCTTTGACACCCTGTTGCTGTCCTAATTTTTTTTCAATCTGCATAATTTGTTGCTAAGGCTAGAGTTCTTGTGTTTTGTCTTAGGTTAAATCAGATTTTTTTTCAAACTCGGTGCATATAATTACGAGATAAAACAAAGACAACTCTTAGACTCAAACCCTATGTATCTGTGACTCGGGCGCCATCATCTGTTCTCTTAACGGGGCCGGGCTAAACCTAGAGTTAACACTATAACGGGGCTATCATCCTTGCAACATTTCCTTGATTTTTTTATGACTATGTGTATATGTATTTTCCTTGATGTACTTTCTTTGATGTTGTGAGCCGATTTTTCCTGATAATAAAATCGCTCTTGAACTTAATAATCGTGTTTGGTCAGCTCGTTCTAGATAATATATATATCATTGTTATAGTTTTCCCACGTCTGTGTGTTTACCTGTCGTCATGTGTATGTGCGTGCCTGTGAGTGATAGAAATATACGTAATATGCATATTGGTGTAGTCTGTCTGACGCTGTAACAACTGTTGTAGAAGATAGGTGAGAGAGAGAAGAATTCTTTTCGCTTTCAGAGACAGCCACTATATCAAATCTATCATCTCACGTGTGTGGAAATTCTATTACCTTTCACTAACTCTCACTGAGTCTATCACCTATTCAAACCTATTCAGAAGGGACCAAACCTAGTCTTAATTCTCCTATCGGAAATCTACGACATCCGCCTTTCTAGGGGAAATGCAGAGGGGAATACAGGCAGGTGTGAGATGCCTCCAGAAAATTTATCACAACTGTTTTCTCACTGCATAAAATTTATCAAACTACAATCTAACTATATAATTTCTAAGAATGTATGAAACGAAACGGCGCTAAGCGCGACTTTTCAGTGACCTAGTGATAACCCGTCAAATGACTATATATAACGCTATGCTTTCGAAATTGGCCGCAAAGATGCGGCCATAATCATTTCCAGTGTATTCTATTTAGTATGTTAAAGATATCGTAAGCTGCAAGTTGAATTTCGGTTAGTTATATACTGGTTTAAAACATTTATACAGTAGGGTTTGTTTACATTTGTCTATATTTCCAGACAGAAAGCAGCAAAAACATTTTAATTAAGGTAATTTATTTATTTTTATACGTGTTATTGTGTACGCGAGGAACTAGCCAGAAATAAAATCCCATTAAAATATCTTAATTTCGTCTTGATTGATTGATTGATTAATTTGGTAAAGACGGGAGGTGTGAGTATTACAGTCGCTATAAGGGGAAGTGTGAAGATAGAAAAGTTAAGACTCCTTGTATTAAAGTAAAAATGCAGTTGTTTTGTTTAGGGGGCAATGTAGTCGAGTGGGGGGTGGGGGGGGGGGGGGGGGGGGGAGTAAGTGGCTATGTTATTGTCTTCCCGCACGATGTACAAAGTTGAAAGAAAAACACATAACACTGTTACACCTTGTCAATTACATAAAATATAATTTCATAAATGACAGAGGTTTTTTGATTCGTAGGTCGCGACAGGCGAGTCGATAACGTTTTGTACGAACTGATTACTGAAAGAACTGATTGTTCCCTTCGTCCCATCTTCGTGCAATTACGTTCAATTGCCGTACATTATTTATTGATTCAGCATTCTTAAATCTAGATGCTTAGCCAACTTTGTGATGTCTTCCAGAAACTGTGGCATTACACTATAAAGTAATTATCAGCACCAAAGATGTGACCGCTTGCCTGAAATAATTGGTTATTTTACCTTTTTGACAAGAAGTTCTGTCCTGTCCTCTTGGTTTTATTTTCTAATCCTATTTCTTCCTTTTTTTCCGTCTTCAACTTCATAGCGTCCTTCAGTTGAAAGGTCTTCTCTATTTCCATTACTTTCCTTCTTTCCTTTTTCGTCATCGGCTACCTCTTGTGCCACTACTTCTTGAAATAATTGTTCTCCTCTTATCACTCTTCTTTCTCGTTCTCAGCCGTGTTCAGTTCTTCAGTTGTTTTTTTTTTTTTTCGTGATTTATATTTTCTCTCTACTTTCGGTAGCAACAGCAGCCATCTTGGCCCAGTCATGTGATCCTAATCAGGGAGTTTTCGCTTGTATTTGTACGTTTTCTACTTAATTCTCACATTCTGTCCTTTCTGTTTTTGTTTGTCTATCTTTGACGAAGCCCTTCTGGACGCAATGTAGGGTTTTTTTTCTTGTCTTTTGTCGCAGTGAGACTTATTTCTTATTTGTCCCACTCTAAGTCTTCTCCAGAAGGTGTTTGAAATAACTAAGGTTGGTCTGTGCACTCGCATTGTTTTAATTTTTCCTTTCTCTTAAGAAATGTTTCCGCTCACTTCTCTGCTACTGACACTGGCTTACGCTGGCTGTCTATATCAGGGTTTCTCTACCGGGATTTCCCCGGAACCCTAGAGTTCCGCGAGAAGTCGCTAGGGGTTCCTCGAGAAATCGTGATTTAAAAAAAAAATGTTTTTTTTAATAACTTTGCGCGCCGGGTGATGTTTGTCACGGATTGCCTCCCCTTGCTCTGCAGCGATGGTCCAACAATGCCCAAAACCTAGAGTATCGACTGTGGGTCTTCAAAAGTATCTACTTCGCACAAGATTACTCTTTGCAGAGATGCAGATAGAAGGATGATGATGCTTCTACCTCGAGGGAATTTTCACAAAATATTCAGAAATCACGAACAATGCTGAATGCGTCTTAGCAATGTTAACTTTTTATCTAGTCGCCCACTTTTGTGAAGGATTATTCTGTAATTTTTTATTAGCTGAATTAACAGTAAAATTCGCCTTATTAGCTATATAAAGATATATTAAAGATACCGATTCATGCGTGTGCACTTCTCTCTGTAATAACTAAATCAACTATGAATTTGTAAAACAACATATAACAAATTTAATGATCAAATACTCTTGAACAAATGTAAATAAATAAGAGCTGGTGATTAATAAAAAGTAAGTGTCTTCATGGAAAATACGTCGGCTGTAGGTGGTTTAATTTTCAAACATAGATAGAGTTCTGTTGTATTTGGCCTGCTATAAATGTAACTTAGCTGCCAAAACGCTGAAGTGCTGCTGCTGCTGTTTCTGTCAATTCGTCTCCGTGGCGAGGGCACGTCTCCAGATTAGTTCAATAGTTAATCTCTCCTGGTAAAGGCTGGTATCTTCACAACCCGAAAAACGTAGGTTTCAAGTGTCGATCGCAAGCAATGAACCACAGAATAGTAGTACAACTGGTATCGTCAAGTAGTACCTCAAATGATCTGTTCGATCCGTACCACAGTCTTTAGAGGGAATAAGAGAACAAACTCCTCTGCTAGGTCTTTGTTTTCCTGATATGAATCAGGCGCCTTTCTCGCTGGTCCCGTTCACCGATTTATTTCTCTGTAATTTTTTAATCTCCATGAGCGTACATCATATAACTCAGGGGATATGATGAAAATCACAATTTTTTAGTTGATTTAATGAAAAAATTGCAACTGGACAGAGTGCAATGGCTTATGCCTGGGTGAAAATGTTTAAGCATACTTACAACTTATTACAAATGATAGTAAATTTATACATTTGATGTCATCATCATCCATTTGGAGTCTGGGGTTACGTCAGCTATTTATTCCCGGTGAGAATTGGCACGAAGCAATCACCAGCGCTATGATGTGGTGGTTAATGAATATATCATTTTCACATGCTGAGGTTGTCTGCCTCGTAACCACATATATTATTAGATAAATTCACGAGGAATCATACGCAGATTCCAAACCAAGCACAGATAGGGGTATGTCCATTCAGTCCCCGCCCAAAGCCGTATTCTTCAAAACATTAATGACACTCCAAAGGCCAGGTTGAACGATTCACATAAAGATTTAATAGACATCTTGAAGCTCCAAATATATCTTGATAATATGCACATAAAGTTATGACATCAACTAGACAGTCTCTAGTGTTGCTGTACAGTCTTGTAACTGGAAAGATGTCGAAGAAATTTTCATACAGTTTTTATTATAATAATTCAACTCACGTTCATCAGGTCAACCATCATTCCTATTACATAAATTCTGGCATCATCGCACGGAGGTTAATGGATGATCCAGAGATGCAATACATAGGAATATGACCAGTAAATCTTCAAACACTCAGGAGCATAAAACACATACGTCCAGCACCTTGAATAGACACACAGCGAATCCCCAAAGCCAAGGGACGCTTTAGTTAGCAGACTGCAAAACTCGAGTCTGTATTTTGGCCACCAAAAGTAATGACGTCACTTCCTGAAACCAGGGCAACGGTCTCGTAAACAAATCAACTACATGTCGAACTGTATTGATATCGACATACATGTTATGAACTTTACTCATAACATTTACTCTTCCCCCCCCCCCCTCGTCAAATAATGGAAACGAAGTTTACATTATTTACGTGGTGTGAGTTCAAAACATCACTGGAGTGAAAAGATGGTATCATCAAATTTCACTGTTGGTATGAAATAGTATAGCACCCAGGTTTGTGCTCCACAGTAGGCAAATAAACACTCAAGGTGTGGAAATTAGTAACAAAATTACTAACACCATCGACTACAAAGGATACAAATCATTTGACACTAGTGTGAGGTAACCATAGCAAAATCAGCCAACATGTAAAAATGAAATGATTATATCAGTCCAGGCACTATCACACCGCACACCGTCCAAAACACCTAACTGTCCCGTCAGGTAACATTAGTCACTTAGTCTCAAATGCAAAGCATTAAAATTAAGTAATAGAGACAATAGATGACATGAGGCAGACAAACAATCAATAAAGTGTACAACTGCGACATTTTGTCAAATAAATAACATTATGTGTATTTCAGAATTATATGTCATGAATGTAACATATAAGTGTGAGCACTAGAGAAGACCATGCTTAAGTGTTGTAACAATAGCTCATAGTATGGCGTATTAGCCAATAACTGTAGTAAAGTCCAATGTGAGTGTGACAAAATTGTGTCAAAACCTCAACAATTTCTAGTTAATTCACATTAAGCACTAATTAATATTATATAAACATGTTCAATTCCATGATGCAAAGTCCTTTCGAATGAATAAATGTTCAAACAATGTTCCTAGACGTATGTAGAAGTATATTCTTGACAATGTCCATGATTGTCCACCATGTGATATATTGTTATGATCAATCCAATCGTTTATAATCACCGCGAATTTCAATGGAACAAAATTCAGAGAGGCAATTTTCTTGTTGTGTCCCTTTGATATTTTTGAGTCAGTCATTTCAGCGTTATGTCCCTTTATTTGAAAACGTTAGTCATTTCATTTCAGAATGATAAAATATGTCCGCACGAAAATCTGCTGAAATGACATCATTTATAACATTTCACCAAAGATATGTTTTTAAGTCTGTAAGTGGTATATACGTACTGTCATTCAACCACAATATCAGAAGTAATGCACTAAGTTCAACGAGGTATTAGTCCATTTGAGCATCCAAAAATTCATCATCATCTTGTTGCTGTGCGAACCGCTTTCTCATATCAGCAATGTTTCTGTATTTGACGATGTAACCATGCAGCTTAGTTCACTGCATAGTTAGCGTAAACAATGTCAGAGAATCTTTTCAATCGTTATAGTTGCTATGCCAATGTAGAGTGTTATACGAACAAGTTGTTATACATGGCATATTTTCTTGATCAGTTCATCATGAAGTATGTATGTAGGTTAAATGCGATCTTGTGAATCACCTGTATTCGTAGAGTTCTCTGGCGACAGGATGTTGTAAGCATCTCGACAAGACATCAGCCACAACATTTTGGCTGCCTTTGATTGCCTTGATGTCGTAGTCATAGGGTTGAAGAGAGAGCGAGGCTCGAGCGGCCCTTTCATTTTTAAACCTTGCTGTTTTGAGATATGCCAAGGCTTTCTGGTCTGTCTCCAGAGTGAATCAAGCTCCCATTAGATACCGCTGTAATTTTGTGAAGCAGAAGACAATTGCAAGCAGCTCTCTCTATACAATAGGATACCGCTGCTCTGTGGGCGAAAGTTTTCGGCTTACATACATAGTTGGGTGCATGTAACCTTCAAATTCTTGCATTAACGTGCCCCCGATTCCTGTATTAGACGCTTCCACTCTGAGGGTAAATGGAAAAGAGGTCAGGTAATTTCAAAATTGGCAATTTAGAAAACAAACATTTAAGTACATTTAAGGCAACATCACAAACATGTGTCCATATGACTTTGTTTGGCGAGTTTTTCTTTACCAACGAGGACACAACTGAGGTAATATCTGAAAAATTAGGTAAGAATTTTCTATAGAAATTCACCAAGCCTAACAGACTGCGAACTTGCTCCTTATTTCGAGGAATTTCAAGATTTAAGATTTTCGAGATAGTAGAGTCCTCAGGTTTAAGAAATCCACCTCCTACTTTATGACCAAGAAAAGAAATTTCGTGAATCCTATTCTCGTCTTAGAAGGTCTAGCAGTATGATTATGTAGACGCAAAGTATTCAACAAAGACTGAATTCCTACAATACGTTCATCCCAAGTTCGATGAAATAAACAGATATCATCTATATTATTTATCTCATCATCATTATTTTCCTCATTATCATTATTCTCATTATTATTATTATGCTTTTCATTATTTACCTCTTCTTCAGTCTCATTCTCATCATTCATCACCTCATCTACCACATTATCACTTTGGATGTGACTATACAATTCAGCACGAGCCTGAGCTCTGGTTGTAACAGCATTTGCACATATGAGGTGCTGTTGTTCACATTTTTCAATATCATCTTTGTACATTCACGAATGCCAGGAATATTTCCTAATGTAATTCCTGCGATGTGACTATTCAAGAGGCACACAAGAGTTCTCCATGTAAAGTATGGAGTATCCAAAAATACTTCCGCAGTTGGATAGTATTCCGCTGTGCCTCCAAATGTAATGCATTTCACCTCTCTTCCTGTATAATCTGACGGATCCACCAACGACCTGCGCACACCAATCGTGGTACAACCTGTGTCTCTCTAAAGTGCACTAGTTTGTTGTTCACAAAGCCTTTATTAAGCACCAGTGAATCTGTTCCATCATATGAGGACATGACTGGTAATGGATGTCCACATAGAAGCCTTGGAACTCTCTGTACTGAAACAAAGAGTTACATTCAGAACAATTAGCACTGTTGGATAGATCAACACTACATAAATTTGCATGAGCTAAACCATTATTATTCTGAACTGGATTATTGTCACCAACATGTACGACAGCATTTGAACGTTCAGGGTTACTTGACTGTCTGAATTTATTGTTCTGTTGAGGTCCTCTATTATTATAAGAATTGTCATTATTTCTATGACATGACCTTTGTGCTCTGCCTGATCTGGCATTATATCCTCCTCTATTTTGAAAATCATTAATTTCTTTGAGGCTGTTGGAATTTTTTGTTAAAATTATACCTGCCTCTGTTATTGCCATAGTTATGGTTTTGATTAACTCTATAGTTGTTGTCAATGCTATTAGATCTCTGCCAGGTGTATTATAATTTACAGTCCTAGCAGATGCCACTGGCAGGGAATCCTTAATATTATTCTTACTAAGGTTCCTACCCGGATGAGCAACTTGATATTGACGACAAAGAGTTTCAAGGTTAGCTAAATTCTCTGGTTTCCTCTCCTGCAGGAATGACAAAAATTATCCACTAATAGAAGACAATACTTTGTCTCTCAGAATCAAATCAGATAGTCCTTCAAAAGTGTTTTCAATCTTGGGCAAGTCAACCCATCTAGAAAAGTACAGCTTAACAGATGAGATACATTCAGTAAAATCATTTGCTGAATCTGGTAATAATGTCTTAAATTTTAACCTGTAGCCATTTTCACCCAATTGATACTTTTTCAGTAGCAAGACTTTTACAGTTTCATAGTCTTTTCCAGTCTGACCATCCATAGTACAGACTGCTGTAAGTGCCTCACCTACTAATAAGTTGATGAGCCTACTGGACCAGGTAGCTCTATCAATATTAAACTTCTGACAATAGGTCTCGTATCAATTGAGGAAGCATGAAATATCGTCGATATTTGAGTTAAATTTTGACAGATTGTTCTTGAAATTAGAAGCATGATCTTTCTTACCAGTCTCACCAATCATAGGATTAACCTGTGGTTGTTGTAGTCTTAATTTCTCCAATTCATTCTCCGCCAATCTAAGTTCCTGTTGAGCCCTTATTTCAGCCTGAGCTTGTTGTGCTTTAATTCAGCCTAAGCATGGGCCAATTTTTCTTTTCCAAGAGCCAATTCTTCTTGTCTCCTTTTTTCCCATAATTCTTCAGCTCTTCTTTTTTCAGCTAATTCTTCAGCTGCTTTCTTCTCCTCTCTCTCCAATTTTCTTTGATCTCTGAGTTCATTGGCTTCCAACCTTTTTAATTCTTTTTCATACTCAGTGGATGCATATGACAGTAAGGCTTCACCTTCCTTACCAAAATCTTTTCCAGTCTTAATAAATACTTCAAGGTAGCCATATTTTACAATTATTGTGCTTTCCAATAGCTATACAATAATGTAAATTTTATGTAATGAATATGTCAGCAATATATTCAATACTTATTTCACCACTTCAAAATCACCCAACTGTATGCAATAATAGATATTATAGTAGATGTTAAATATGGAGCAATAAAAGAACAGAGATACAAACAAGATGACTGAATACAGTGACAAGAGCTAAATGAAGAAAATATTAAGGAAAAAATTAGGCAGAAATATCTGAATTATAGAACAATTGAATAAAATGCAGCTCTATCACGCATATGACAAGACAAGCACGAATTTACAACATGTATGACATCTAATAAATTAGGGATAGCAAGATAAGACCAACAATTTCACAAACAATAATGGATAACAACTAAATAAAAAATTACAATCAACTAAACCACAAAAACAAACTTGCCAATTAACAATACTACACAACTAACAAACAGAGGTAATGATGATCTCAATAGCAGCAGATAACTCACAGCTTTGTAATGCCGGCCCCGCTATTTGAGAAGATCATAAACCAAACCCTAAAGAACGCTTATGAATTCTTCTCGACCGAACATTATGTGGTACTGAGAAAAAAATTCTCAAGTCCCACTATGCAAATAACATTTAGACAAAAAAATACATGTAGGGCAAAAAATACTCTGGCAAGCAGTATCATCAGCAACACAGGCTGTATGTAGCCATAAATATACTTATCTGTTATGCCAGTAAAAACTTCCTCCTAGATTCCACGTCACTTTCAGCAAGGAACACTGAAAATCTTTCAGAATAGACCTGGTTAGGCCTAGAAGTCACGAACAGCTGACTTGAACTGGACATCGCTTTGGTCCGTCGTCTTCATAAAAATTCGCAATCTTCGGGCATCAACGTGACACAGGAACTCAAATGTTGTGCAGGAAAGTCTTTTTCTGAGTAACAACTTCAACTTTGAAGTGCAGTAAACAATAAATCCTGAAATAATGTTCCTTCAATTCTTCATATCGTTCGGCAGACGATGCAGGTCGCCATCTTAGAAATTTGCATGAACTTCAAAAAAGCGACGACTTGAAATATTTCTTCTTTTTACTGCTGGATATCAAAGATCCTTAGGCTTTGGCCTCCATTGATACGGATCTTTATTGGGCTATATTATTTGTTGAGGCTAGAGGTCCTTCATATGTATTATTAGATCAATTCACGAGGAATCATACACAGATTCCAAACAAAGCACAGATAGGGTTATGTCCATTCAGTCCCTGCCCAAAGCCGTATTCTTCAAAACATTAATGACACTCCAAAGGCCAGGTTGGACGATTCACATAAAGATTTAATAGACATTTTGAAGCTCCAAATATATCTTGATAATTTGCACATAAAGTTATGGCATCAACTAGACAGTCTCTAGTGTCGCTATAGAGTCTTGTAACTGGAAAGATGTCGAAGAAATTTCCATACAGTTATTATTACAATAATTCAACTCACGTTCATCAGGTCAACCATCATTCCTATTACATAAATTCTGGCATCATCGCACGGAGGTTTATGGATGATCCAGAGATGCAATACATAGGAATATGACCAGTAAATCTTCAAACACTCAGGAGCATAAAGCACATACGTCCAACACCTTGAATAGACACACAGCGAATCCCCAAAGCCAAGGGACGCTTTAGTTAGCAGACTGCAAAACTCGCGTCTGTTTTGGCCACCAAAAGTAATGACGTCACTTCCTGAAACCAGGGCAACGGTCTCGTAAACAAATCAACTACATGTCGAACTGTATTGATATCGACATACATGTTATGAACTTTACTCATACCACATTAGGAAGTTCAAACATGTCAAATTCAAAGTATAAAATATATATTCCAACTCACCTCAATAACTTTTGGGAACTCTAGACTTCTTGCTCCGTTGATTAGTCTTGGAAACTTGATGCAGATGGCTCGAACACACTTCTGGGGTATTATTTTTATTTAGAATCCCTCTGTGACTTGTGAGTAGGTCCTGTAGAGGTTTCGGTTTCCGTATTAACATGAAGAGTTTCCTTGCTGTAGTGTTCAAAGATGCTCCAATATGTCCGGTCCTATAAGGTAAGAATCCTTACTTCTATTCCTTCCTGGCTTTAGTCCGAGCTGTCTACTTTGACGATTATGGAATGCCGTGTCGGATATATAAAGTGTGCTACGATATATCGCAGCTATCGGCTCAAGCTTCCGCATGGCGTTTCCGACAAAACTTCCAATCAGAACGAATGTATATTCGCATCCCAAATGCCAGCCAATAGCATTTAAGAGTGCGTGTTATGATAATTTTCCTCATGGAATTTTCTGCGTGACTCATACGTTTGTGAAATTCTTCTTCTTCTTTGTTCATCATGAAAAGGACGCTGGTTGCGTTGTGTCCGTTTACAGCGAAGCTGCGATATTTACGCCTTTCGGCCGACACATCCGACTTCAGCATTGCATTTTTAGGACCGGGTTAGCTTTCCCACTTCGATCCCTACTCACTCAGCCAGACTGCAGTGATGCAGCCTGTTTCCAGGACCACCACTTTGAGGTGGAGTAGGGTCTTGGTCAGCTCTGGCTCGTTGACCCTGACGCAAGCAGTCTAGCTATGGGTCGCTAACTGCATTCCTCACTGTTGATGCGTTTTATGTCCTTGTGAAATTCAAACAGTCACTTTTCATATAAGGAGTTGTTATTTCCGTTGATTATCCGTAATGTTCACTATTATCATTATCGGTAATGTTCACAATTATCACACTTTTAACTCACTTCTTTAAATGTCTCCCAAGATTGAGATTATCTGTACTTATTATCACAGGTAATTTTGGAGGTCTGAGTACATTGCTTATCAGACACTCGCTTAACGATGGAGAGATACACATACGTTTGCCCGTCTAGACAGACGTGGTTTTGCAACTAAACCCGTATTTCAAGTTTGTCTTACCTAGAGTCTATATGGTTATTTTCACGTTAGTGATTAAATTAATCTTTCAGGATCTTTAAATTACACTTTACCTGACATGAATCGAAGTGTGAAAATGTAAACAGTGACCGTAGTACGGACTTCTGGGCTCCGAAAATGAGAAACAGTTAGAGAATGAGAGCGAGAGAGAGAAAATACGAGAAAAAGAACAATTCAATTCTATGACAATGTTAGCGCTCGTAGTGGTGAGTAGTGACCTTGCAGCGCCGTATGGCAGTGTGCAATAGGATCGTGTTCACTCATGCATATACCATATTGCACTAGCACCTTGTAGAGTAAACATTTGTGATAAGACTTTTAGGCCTACATGGATTCATTTAAAAAAAATTCAAATGAGAAATTAAACCAAAGAAAAGCTAAAGTTTCTTTTATTTACATTACTGACTTGCATTAAAGTTGATTTCCTTTGTCAGGAGTGGGAGCTACACAATAAGAGTCGGCTAATAAGTTGGCCAAAATGCACAGATCCACAGAAAAAATCCCTCTCTACTCAAATGAGCGCTGTCAATTTTTACTGTATTATTATATTTACAACTTACTGATCAGGTTAAGGTACTACGAGCTGTAGATATAGTCATTTTTCTGCAGGTTCCCTGAGACGTGACAATTATTTCAAGGGTTCCTAAAGGATAATAAGGTTGAGAAAGGCTGGTCTATATCGTTGTTGAGCTCCTCTCTCCCTCCTCAACTCCATCATTAGAGCTTTTTTTTTTTTTTTTTGCATTTAACTTTCTTCTCGTTTGATATTTCTAGTCTTTAACCATCAGGAAACTGTCTGTCTGATTTTTAGCGTACTAGGTATTACAATAACTTTTATATTTTGAGTAGTTATTGGTTTCTGTTATTCCGTGACGTCTCAATTAGGGTCTTCTGTTATACCGTCATATCTCATTATGTCTCAGTCAGGGTCTTCTGTTATATCGTCATAACTTATTATGCCTCAGTTATGGTCTTCTGTTATACCGTCATATCTTATGTCTCAGTCATGGTCTTCTGTTATGCCGTCATATCTCATTATGTCTCAGTTACGGTCTTCTCTTATACCGTCATATCTCATTATGTCTCAGTTATGGACCTCTGTTATACCGTCATATCTCGTTATGTCTTAATTGCTGTCCTCTGTTATACCGTCATATCTCATTATGTCTCAGTTATGGTCCTCTGTTATACCGTCATATTTCATTATGTTTCATTTATGGTCCTCTGTTATACCGTCATATCTCATTATCTCTCAGTTACGGTCCTCTGTTATACCGTCATATCTCGTTATGTCTTAATTACCGTCCACTGTTATACCGTCATATCTCCTGTCTCCGTTATGGTCATCTGTTATACAATCATATCTCCTTATGTCTCAGTTATGGTCCTCTGTTATAACACCAAATCTCATTTCGTCGTCTGATTTGTTTTGGCTGATAAGTTGTTACATATATTTGTATAATTTATTCCTTTTTTCTTTGTTATCATGATGTCTCAGTGTTTCGTATGATTTTGTCACGGGATTTACTCCCTTTGCTCGTGTAGTGATGATCCAACTGTGGCCAAAATTCTACTGAGGGTCTTCAAAGGTGTCTAACTTTCGCATAAGACTCTTGGCAGGGATGTGAATTGAAAAATTGTACTTCAATCGTAGGGAGCCTCAAAGGAATTTAAGAAATCAAGTACTGCGGATATTATGATCCAGGCCGTGTAAACTTTCTATCTGCCCAGAAATTCTATGAGTAAGGATTTTTACTCGTTTTGGTGAGCTCCGAACAAATTTAACTCAGCAAAATATTACTTTAACAGCGCTGTTAATAGGTATTTAAACTGAATGAGACATACTGGTGCATCATTCCTAACCCTCCACTCGAAAAAGGAGCATAGGCCTTCAACAAACACATGCCAAATCCTCTTGTCACGTGCCATCATCTCAAGTTCTTTCCACGTTCTCCTTATAATTTTCACCTCTGTTTCCAGCTCTCTTCTCCATGTGCTTCTTGGTCTACCTCTGCTTCTCTTGCCCTGGGAATTCCAGAACAAGGACTGTCTTGTAATGCTATCAACAGGTTTCCTCAGTGTGTGTCCTATCCATCGCCATCGTCTTCTTCTCATCTCTTGTTCCACTAGCACTTGTCTAGTTCTTGTCATCAGTTCCACGTTGGTAACCTTGTCATTCCATTTTAATCCCTCTATTCTACGCAAGCACCCATTTATGAAAGTCTGTAGCTTTTTGATAGTTGTCTTTGTTGTTCTCCATGTCTCAGAGCCATACAATAGGACTGATTTCACATTTGAGTTGAAGATTCTTATTTTCGTGTTGGATCCAATTTCTCTTGATCTCCATATATTTCCCAATGCAATTAAAGCTCCTCTTGCTTTTTGTATTCTTATTTTGATATCACTGTCTGTCCCTCCAACTTTGTCTATATTGCTGCCAAGATATGTGTACGATTCTATATCTTGTATTAGTGCTTCTTCAAGTTCAACCCTGTTATCATTACCTGCATTTATTCTCATAATCTTTGTCTTTTCCCTGTGTATTTTCAGACCCAATTGCTGTGACTTCTCATCGAGTGTTTTCAATTTGTCTTGCATCTGATTACGTTTATGGGACAGAAGAGCTAAGTCATCAGAAAAATCCAGATCATCCAACTGCTTAGTCAGAGTCCACTGGATTCCATTTCTGTTGCGTGTTGTCGATGTTCTCGTAGCCCAGTCTATTGCTAGTAAGAAAAGAAATGGAGACAAGAGGCATCCCTGTCGCACTCCTCTTCTTATCCCAAACGGTTCTGTCAGCTGTCCTTCATGAAGAACTCTGCATGTCATGTCTTCATATGTTTTCTTTATTAAATTAATGATCTTCAGGGGAACTCCATAATGCCTCATCAATTTCCAAAGTGATTCTCTGTCTACACTGTCAAATGCCTTTTCGTAGTGGTGCAGCTCACTCAAAATGACTAAATCAACTATAAATTTGTATATTTACAGATAACAAATTTAATAGTCAATTATCGTTAACAATTGTAAAATACATAAGGGTGGGGTGAATTGGAAAGTCCTTAAAATTTCATAACGGGAGATGATCTGGATAGTATAAGGAATTTTTTTTATTAGAGTTCACTTGGCAGCTTTAAGTGGGTACTTAGCTGCCAGTAAGATGTCGGTTGGTTTCTGCTCCAGCCGATGCTTGTTCTTTGTAGATTATGGACTTGTTCACTCTCGTCACTGGTCAAGTCTGGTGGCCGCAACACGTCCCTCATAGTTTCGTGGGGTAATTGCAAAGATCGTCCAGTGTCTGTTGAGACCCGTCTGCTGTATGTGTCGAACTTTGACTGAAGGCCACTTACACCACTCACTTGTTATACAGATAGCACCACCGACTAGATCATGAAATAAGAGAGAAACAAATACACTCCTGAGTACTAGGTTTCCTGACATGAAAACCAGGTACCACATTCCCCCCCCCCCCTTTTTTTTATTCCATCATTCCACCATCCCATTTGCCTCATAACGTTACCCTCTCTGAGTATTAATGTTAATTCCAGTGAGCAGAAAACATCTATTGCATTTATATTGAACATGTTTAATTTACATATGCACTGGTTGAAAAGGTTAATATAATAAGTATGTACACCACTTCTATCATCATCCACTCACTGCTCCATATGTAACTCGTATGTCTTAGACATCCACTAGCAATTTTCACATCGTAATAATGCAAAATATAGAATTATAAAATGAATAACCTACCCTAAATGTCCTTGGGAATACAGTCTGACTTCTGGCTCAGAAAAATAGTTAGGCAACTTGATTAAGATGACTCTTACACGTGGTCTGGGGTGTTACTTTACAATAGACTCCCACTATGATTTAATGTTCAGGTTTCTAGGATTCCGAGCTTTCCGTATTAATAAATGTAAAGTTGTCGTTGTGTAAATCTACAAGATGCTTGTCGTGTGGTGAGTATTGGGGCAACTACGACAGTAGCTTTTGCCAGGAATAGCCAAAGAGATATTAGGTAGAAGGTCTCCAGAAATTGGCTCGTTAAGAAAGAATACCTATCCGAGACAAGGACAAAAAAGATGAATGCGAATGCTTTCCACTGGACAGTGTTTTCTATTGAATTTTGGAAAGAGTTCTGTTTCCCCACGACCTTAGCTTCTGCCCTTAGATCCCGTAACAGAAAAAGCCCCCAACCTCATCTGAGTGTAGAAATTTACCTATATATAAATATTTAACACCGACAGCACGAGTGATACATTAACGAACTAGGTAATGATCAAACGATTACTGGGTTTATTAATTAAAAATCCACACAAATAGGGTTAGTAGTGATTAGAACATGACGATGGTAAAAGATGATTCACACAAATACACACAGATGAGATATTAGTAGTGTTAGTTAGTTGCTTATCCTTTACAGGACGTGGCAATCAACCCCAGCTTTTATTGGCAGTTTGTGATTTTTCTAGGCAATTTTTTCATTCAGTAGTTTGCCATTGCTTTCTGAACGGTACGGCGCTTATACCATTGTTAAAAATCCACACAAAGCGATCTGCTACCAAACCGCCTGCAGCAGGTTTCGAACATGGTATATCTGGATTATGAAACTGCGTTCATATCCATTAGGCCACAGACGCCGACATTAGTAGTGTAGTTAATTAAATAGAAGAATAAAATTGTGTAAAGCGAAATGATGATGCTGTGATATGCTACGTGTTACCAAAATGATGAGTTATCTACACAGTCCATGTGTCTCTAAATACGGCATCTACCGGATGATTCACATGAATGCATAGGAGACTTTCAAGAGACTTTTTCAGGCCATAAATCGAGGATTCCTCAGCAAAAGAGAGGTTGGTAAGAAAACGAAGATGGCTGTAAACCGCTCCACTTATGTCCCAGTCTTGACATATGGATGCGAGTCATGGACAATGACTACAACCCACAAAAGCCAGATCCAAACCTCAGAAATGAGGTATCCGAGGAAGGGGGTTGAAGTAACAAGAAGAGACATGGTCCGCAACCAGACCATATGTCAAGGCCTAAAATCCCACCCCTGCAGACCCAAGTAGAACAGTCCCAACTAAGATGGTTTGGCCATGTCGGCAGAATGGGAGAAGATCGGCTACCACGACAAGCATGGGAAACAAAGAGCCAGGGATCCAGACCCCCAGGACGACCCAGAGTCCGCTGGGAGGACAACATTAGACAATAGTTGAAGGACCGAGGACTAGAATGGAACCAGGCCAGGAGGAAGACAGCCGATAGGATAATCTTGCGCTCTCTCTTCCAAACTTCTACCCCTCACGGTAGAAGGGGAACAACTAAGTAAGTAAGTAAGCATAGAATGTCCCAAGTTGTAGTAAGTTATGTCGAGTGGGGTATCTCTAAAACGAGAACGTTCTGATGAAAACTTTTGTTGTACTGAGAACGTTGACGATATACAGTCCTTCACTGTTTGACAATATCTCTGTAGCATTGATCAACAGTTAACAGTTGTCGTATGAAAAATGTCTGTTGTCTACTTTCCTAAGTGTACTGGCCAGACTGTTTTTTTCACGAAAGGTTCTTGATAGGTAGACTCATTAACTTGAGTATGTAATCGTGATTCATGAAATTTACTTTGGGGTAAGCTGCATTTAAAATAAGTATGAAAATCAAATTTTGAGCTCTTTAGCTTGAATCCAGATGGCAAGCTTCCGATGGAGCTGAACTTGATATGAGTAATCAACTGTAAGCTTTAGCTTGACTCATGTAGTAAACTTTTGAGTGATTTGAACTTGATATAACTATGCATTGAACTTGTGTGCACGTGATATAAGGTGACAAAAAAGGCTGCGTCCACCGTCTTAATCGTGGGCGAGAAATATTCCTTTTTAATTGAGGAATGAAGGATGTCCTATGGCGAATTGTGCTAGCCAAATGTCCGTTTTGGTAACTTTTTTCTGATTAGACGTCAGACACGTAGCGTGCAGACTCAGACTTCTGATGGACTGAAGACACACAAAAGTCTTCGTAAGTTTTCACACTTAATATAACTGGTTGCCTTTCATTTATACTACTTGTGGTAAGTTGGGATTATGTAAATATAGTTATAGGGGACTTAGTGTACTGACTGAAATCAGCTGTGAAGGTATCTGTATCTAATAAGTGTGGTGTGTTACAGATGACCTTACTTGCTACCACATTTAGACCTCAATCAGACTTATTCTTGAATTTAGTGATGACTACGTTTAATGTCTAGGGTTATGATAGTGATGTAGTGTAATTCACAACAACCAACAGACAGATAAACACCTAAGTTAAGATCCTCAACAAATTGACAACAATATGACAGTCACAAACACCTAACACTCTAAAGATTATCTTATTAAGTCAAGGGTTAAATTTTAACAAATGTATTGAATGTTGTTCAATAAATAGATATCCTGATCCTACTACACAGTGAATCAGGAATCACAATCAAATGTAAACACAATGTTTATGTACACAATTTTATACAAAGGATCTTTGTCCCAACATATTATATTATTATAATATGAGTGTAATGTTGTGAGGTAGTATTATGAGGCAATACTGGCTGTTTGAGCTAGGTTGTTGGTTGTCATCACGACTTCATGTGTTTGTTACTGGTGGAAATAATATTAAGGATTCACAGATTCTTTTACTTTTTAAAACAATTACTGTCCCTCTTGGACTATTTATGTTAGTTCAATTGAGGTGGGTTATACAAGGGTGAGCTGCTCGTGCTGACAGATTCTTAGCTCAGATAGCGGCTGCAGGAAAACTGTATCCTCTGCTCGCTTGCTTCTTAGTTTGCTAGAAAAACCCACAATGGCTGATATCTTGGGCAAGGAGTCTGTTGCCAGAGTTCTGGATCAAGCAAAGCTCAGACCATGTGCTGCTATATCACCATCAGTACTACGGTCCCTGAAATATGAAGGTTGTGCCTCCTTCTTCATAACTAATATATAATATATTTCCACACTGACGTACAAGACAGTACAAACATAAAGTTCAGAGCTGTAGGCCAACTGCTAGCTTTTCATGTGACAATATACACCAGTATTCCTCTCTTTAATGGTTACAACGCCTCTGCAATTCCAGCGTTAATCCCTTCTATACAATAGGATAGGTGTCATGTTACATATGGCAATCCAATATATCTATCTGTATAGGCAGTTATACTCCTCTCTGACAATCTTTACAAGGTGGAGCAATATCTAGGCTTTGCCTCATGTTTGCTACTGAACCACACACATACAGACATAATTTATCATTTCACATTCAATTTTCATATAAAATATATTAAATATTTCTAGCTTACCACAATTCAAGGAAATATTAAACCAGTAACGTTGACTGGCGATGAATTCTGGCACAATTTTGATCTGCCTTTGTCCAGGCTTTTCCTTTATTAGAAAATTCTTAGCCTGCTCTCAACGCACTTGATTTTCACATAATTTATTTTCAAAAATGGCAGTGAACTGACGCTTCTATTTGACCATATCTAACGTTCTAACCAATCAGGCCATGTTTACATGAGCCTTTGAAAAAGACTATCCATCCTATACGTTGCCATTAACAACAATATTTGTATTTGCAGTTAGACCAATAAGGTTTCGCCTTACACTTTACTACAGCCAATCAAATCGTATCTAACTTGTCGGCCTCATTTTCCCCAAAGCAGTGTTTTCCAAACATGCCATAAAAAAAAATGAGCAGATATGATCTTGTGCTGTCAGTCACCCCCACTATAGTATTTTGGCTATAATTTGTTAATTAATAGACTATTTGCGTAACACATAACATATTCTTTGTCAGCAAGTCCTAAGGTACAAGAATATATAAGTTTAATGGGGCTAAGTGGCTTCGTTCAAAATATGTATTTTTCTATGATAGTCATGTATTTGCTGTTACCACCTGTTCACTTCCATACTAGGGGATGTCTTCTGTACTGTCTGACTAATGTCAGGAGCTTAGACATAAAACAGTAGAATGTCAGGTTTCCCAATAAGACTTTAAACCTGTTTTCAAAACCTAACCTCGTATCGTTAGTGTTTTTTATCACTGTTTATTTGAAAAAATCAGGCCTTCATGCGTTTCGCGTGTGACTGGCGTTCACTTTTTAATCGCGAGACGACGTAGTATTATTGCTTCGCTCCGTCTATCATTTCTCGTCTCTGCTTAGCCCGTCTGTCTTTTTAGGTCAACTTTGTGTGTATAATTTCATTAATGGTAGTATTTGTATCTATGTCATTATGCAGTGTGCCTATCAAGGTCGTCTAAGAAATACAGTACCAGTTTTATTTTTAGAAACGACTGTGATTCGCGTGTAGGCTTTACGTAGAGTTTATGCAGACGAAGTAAAAAAGGAGGGTCTCTTGTTCAGCCATTATGGCGTTATAAAACGGAAGCGCTATTGGGAAAGCACTGGTCTTTCACCATTCTTCTTCTTTCTTTTGTATTATTTCGTTCGGCTTTACATTTATGTTATAATTTATATATTGGTATAAGAATTTTTCACCACAAATTCTCCCCACTTAAAACAGACATCATATGTCAGTCTCTAATTCTATATACACATAGATAAATTTCTATCTATGCCCGGTGATTACTTTGATTCTCATCGCACGGATGGCGGCTTAGAAAATCAGCACCTAGGTTAGTTTTTCCAGAAATATATTCTATGCAGAACTGAAATGGCTGTAAAAGCAATGACCAGCGGAGTAACCTAGAATTTTCATGCCTAGCTTGCGTTAGAAAAGCCAGGGGTTTGTGATCCGTTTGTAACTTGAATGCCTTCCCATACAGGTAAATATTGAATTTCTTGATCGCCCATATTACAGCAAGACATTCTTTTTCACTAGTTGAATAATTTTTTTCAGCTTTATTCAACTTACGACTAGCATATGCCACTGGGGTTAATTCCCCATCCAGTGAATCTGACTTCTGTAACAGGGTGGCACCCAAACCAATATTACTGGCATCCGTTCTCACAATGAATTCTTGACTTAAGTCAGGTAATTTCAAAATAGGTTTGCTGGTGAGCTTTTCCTTCAATTCTTGGTATGCTAATTCACACTGTGCTGTCCAGGTAATTCGATCTGGATTTCCCTTGCGTGTCAAATCAGTTAACGGTGCACATATGGAATTAAAGTTTTTGATATACTTTTGGTAGAAACCACATAATGAGACAAAAGATCTCACGTCTTTCTTTGTTTGTGGCCTCGGGGCTTTTCTTAGTTTCTCCAAGTTCTTGGGGTCAGGAGTCATGTTTCCCTGAAGGACGGTGTGTCCCAAGAATTCTAATTCTTTACATCCAACGCAACATTTGGTTGGTCGGGCTGTCAAATTCGCTTCTTTAAGTCGATCAAACAACATGTTCAGAGAGTCAATGTGTTCCTCAAATGTTTCTGTCGCTATAAGGATATCATCCATGAAGTTTGTTATACATGGATTATTCAGAGGATCCAACAATTTTCTCATCATTCTAGAGAAGACACTGGGCGCATTTTTCAATCCAAATGGTAATCTGTTAAATTCATAGTGTCCCTCTGAGGTACTAAAAGCTAGATAAGGTCTAACCTCATGCTTTACTGGAATCTGATAGTAGCCTTTGCTCAGATCCACCTTTGAGAAATATTTAGCTTTATTCAGCCTGGCAAACAACTGATTTGTATCCGGCAATGGATCCACCTGTCCTTCTGTAATAGCATTCAGTCTCCTGTAATCTATGCAGAGTCTATGTTCTCCAGAGGGCTTCCTTAAGAGTACAACACCGGAACTATACGAAGACTCACTGTGCGAAATAATTCCTTCCTTCAATAGATAGTCTAGCTCTTCCTTCAAAGCTTTCTCCTTAGCAAACGGAATCGAATATGGTTTCATACAGACAGGTGTGGAGTCTATCAGTTTCATATCATATTCCAATAAGTTTTTATGCCCCGGACGGTCCGTTAGCACCTCTGTATGATCATCTAGAACCTGTTGCACTCTCTCCTTCTGATCTTTCGTTAAGTGTGTACTGATTTTCACCTGTGCAGCTGTCTCACAGGGGTGTAATGGATATTCAAATGATGAAAGTGGTTCTTTTTTCATCTCCATTGCAATAGACAAGGTCAGCAAATGTGTCTCTTCCTGATTTTCTCTTTCGAAATATTTCTTCAGGAGATTCACATGATAGATTTTTTCTTTCCCCTTCTTATCTATCTTATAATTTGTTCTAGACACCTTCTCTAGAACTGTATATGGACCTTGCCATCCAATTTGCAACTTATTCTGGCTACCGGGTAGAAGAAGCAGTACCTTCTCTCCCACAGCCAAATCTCTGTCTTTAGCTTTCTTGTTGTAATAGGCAGCATGTTTTTTCCTGGCTTGTCTCAAATTTTCATTGGCAAGTTTCCAGCCAGTTTTTAAACGAGTGGTCAGCTCATTCACATATTGGTATGATGATGTAATATTTTCCTCTGCCTTTTCATCAGTCCACGTTCTTAACAGAGCTTCGAGTGGACCTTTTATTGGCCTTCCAAATAATAATGTTGCCGGGGCCATACCGGTTGAACTATGGGGTACCTCCCGATAAGCAAAGAGGGCGGCATGAAGGTACTGGTCCCATGTATCTGGTTTTTCATGTGCCAACTTTCTCAGGATCGACATTGTCGCAAAATTGGTTTCAAGTCATTGCAAACGGGATCAGTTAGATTTATAAACCCGTCTACGATCGAATGACCGCTTTCAAAATGGCGGCGTATCAGCGAAATGTGTATCGGACAGAGGAAATCGCCAACGATAAATAAAAACAGAAGGGAATCCGTATGAAAAGTATTTTACACTTCAGTACAGGGAAGGATGGTGTATAACTGCATATAAGATGGAACGGTAGGAAGTTCTCATTTACGGAGATATATGCGTATTTCGGCTGCCCACAGTTACGCTAAAAGCATGTAAACCCACTTCTGTTCTAAATATTAAAATTAACAAATAACAGTTTGGGAAATTACATGGATAGGAAGATAGAGTTTTATCAGCTGTATAAAACTAGATAAGATGGAACTATATGGATATTATATATGCCGAGAATGATAAAGGCAAAATTTCAGTCGACGCACAGTTCGGCCGAAATCACTGTTCGGGAAGGATTTTTCAGGCTTAGGTTTAAGCTGTGACGTCGGTACTCTCCGATACGTCCGCGCTATACGTATTTAAAGCGTATCGGTAAACTGAGCTACAGACAACGAAAGAGGGTTCAGACAGACTGGAGGCAGAGTTTCGCCACGACCCATGAATTGTGAGCGGATCGCCAGAAACATTTTTAAGTCCAGTATCTGAAGTCTGAGGGTAAGCGAAATTATGATAACTACCGTGTATAATATTTGTTATTTCAGGTTCATACAGAATTCACAAAATATGCCTGTATAATATTCATTGATATAACGTATTATTATTTTAATATGATTTATTCATGTGCATTATGGATGAGTGTTGCTTGTACAAAAAGTAATCACAATAGCCCCACGGCCTAATGAAGTTATATTTATCATATTGCTTTATCGCTTACGAAGATAAAGGCAGTCCCATGGCAGAGATTGTCATAGGGAAATGAAGTGTTAGAAACTTCATCATGGAAGATCCCAGTTTACGAGGTTAAGGTGACTAGTCCCCTTCCTCGCTGCCTTTGCCTTCCCTAGTTCGAGCGCACAACTTCGTACCCATTTACAGCTAGTAAACTGGAGTGTTCTACAGCCAGTTTCAGTAGAAAGCAACCTGATCACGTGGTCACTCACTTTCTTTATTTATGTATTACTTTTGTGTAGATGCTAAGGATAGCATCAGTATTTGAATTCGTACTTGATATGATTTGGAAGGATCAAGTTATAGAATATGAAGGGATGTATAGGAGCGGAATAAACCAGATGATGTTTATTACTGATATGTTAATATTAATTCTATATCATTGAACTGATGTTACTTGCTATGACTGTATAACTTTGACACCTGATGACTGACTTGTCTGACTTATGTGCTAGTCAGTTACACTTAATTGAAATGTTAATATTAATGCTATATCACTGAAATGATGTCCTTACTTACTATGATTGTATAACGGTGACATCTGATGACTGACTGGTCTGACATCTGTGCTAGTCAACTACAAGTCTAGCCAGATACTAGCCAAGGCTGATATGTTGCAGGTTCCATGAAATAACTCAAACCAGACTGTCCAGTATCAGAAGCCGGTGTAGTTCATCCGAGGCAATCCCACCAAAGTGCAGGACCCCAAAGAGTGAACTTCAACTGGTCATTGGCATCCCTACTGTTGGGCCTACCAAGTCTGATATCAGCAAAGGACAGTTTCAGCAGTATCAAGTTGGAAAGATAAGTGTCCTGTTTGACACTGACCACCTATACATGTGAAACAGCCAATAGTTGAAAACAATAAGTAACCATACAGAAACTCAGTCAACTGATGACAGTTATCCTTAAATTCAAAGGACTAATAACAGTGATTTCAGTAACTTTATTATTTAAGATCTTGAAGTATAAACAGACCATAATAGTAATTGTGTGAATACTTTTATATATATGTATATGCTCTTTTCCAACTAGTAGAAATAGAATATTAGTGTAATTATTAAACTATTTTAACTGTACCTGAGGATTTATTCACTTCTTCCATTTGTGGTTTCAGTGAATGTTCATTTTACTTATCCCCTAGAATATAAGTAATCATAAGATAGTCATAGGGAGGAGACACCTTAAATCCTGGTACTACTTCTTACCAACTGGGCCAGGGTTTTTACAGTCTGACTATTTTTATGATAACAATACCCCAGTGCTTATTTCTAAGACTGGAGTATTACTTGTAAGGTCAGAACTCTTTACTGGCATACTCTTACATATAAATAATTTTAAATAACCTCCCGCTACAGTGGGGGCTCGTCTGCGGGATATATCTTTGATATTCCTGAGCCAACTTTCCATTTCTGCTGTGTAGAAAATTTTGTTTTGTAAAATTTTTTGGAAAGAGTAACATAGTAGGAAATAATTATATTTTTAGGAGTACATTGAGTACAGATAAAGAAAGCTGTTTCATATATGGTGAAGTCAGTTTAATTAACTTTAATTTTAACTAAGTTAATTATATTGTAGTAAATTAGTTGGAGTAAGATCGCTTGCCCAACTAGACTACAGATACATCATGGCTGACTTGGTCAAATTTAGGTCGGCTACACTGCAGGTGGGAAAAGAGCTTGGCATGGATGGTGACGCTCTGATCCGGTATGTCACGACGGAATGTGAAAAGTACACCGAGAGAGAAGCAAAGCAATTAGAAGCAGAGAGAGAAACAAAGAAATTAGAAGCGGAGAGAGAAGCCAAGAAATTAGAAGCGGAGAGAGAAGCCAAGAAATTAGAAGCAGAGAGAGAAGCCAAGAAATTAGAATTAGAAGCAGAGAGAGAAGCCAAGAAATTAGAATTAGAAGCAGAGAGAGAAGCCAAGAAATTAGAATTAGAAGCAGAGAGAGAAGCCAAGAAATTAGAAGCGGAGAGAGAAGCCAAGAAATTAGAAGCTGAGAGAGAAGAAAGGAGGTTACAAGCAGACAGAGACCATGAGCTGAAAATGAGACAGCTTGATCTTGAACTTCAGGCTGGGACTATCACCCATGGTAATAGCTCACCTCATTCTGCGAATAGCTCTTTTCAGAACACAGCAAATGGGGCCATGAACTTCCACCTAGATCCATTTGTTGAAAAGGAGGACGCAATTGAGTCGTACCTGGATAGGTATGAAAGGCTAGCCTCTACATATGGACTGGAAAAGGAAAAATGGAGTCTAAAGTTATCCCAGGGATTGAGAGGTATTGCATATGATGTGTTTCTGAAACTCCCCAAAAAAGATCAGGAAAATTATGAAATACTAAAGCAAGCCGGTATGAAAAGAACTCTGAGGCATATAGGAAGAAATTTAGAACTTCTAAACTTCTACCTGGAGAAACATATAACCAGTTCTCAGCTAGGCTAGAAACGTATTTGTTGAAATGGAGTAGTTTAGGTAAGTATCAGAAAACCTACGAGGATCTGAAAGAAATGGTTATGTTAGAGCAAGTGAAAGATTCCATGTCTCAAGAAATGAGGAAATTCCTTATGGAACAAGGAGCAGAGAGGCTGGAAGACATTTTGAAATGTGCAGAGAGATACCAAGCAGCTCAAGCTGAATTGGTAGGAACAAAAAGGAAGCAGGTAGAAGGATATAAGCCACCACCGCAGAATACCCAGTTTGACCAGAAGGATCATCCATACAGAAATAAACCAAGATTTGATAATAAGGACAAGAACCCTCAGACTCAGGAAAAGAAACCCTACAAACAGGGAGATAAGTGGTGCAAAATTTGTAACACTGTAGATTGTAGAAGGAAAACCCCTCATCACGCTGCATGTTTAGCAACAGGGAATAGGACAGATATGATGGAACTGACAGGGAGTCAGAATAGCCTCCTTCATCCCCCTGTGAGTGAGCTCGTAACCGTGAACGGAAATCGAGTCATGTGCTTATATGATACCGGCCTGGATTTCGACTCAGTTGTGAGTTCAACCCTAGTGCACTCTGATCAAATTACCACAGAAACCGTGGAAATACAAGGGGCAACTAAGGGAACAGCAACCATGACACTTCCTATAGCTAGGATCAATGTGAAATCTCGCTACGTGGAAGGAGTGATAACAGCCGCAGTGATAGATGACCCTATATACCCGCTGATATTGGGGTATAGGTATGTATTTTTGGGTGACCCGATAAAACCTGTTGTCCTGGCAGCAGTCCAGACCAGGTCGAGCACCAAAAACGAGGAGGAAAATCCTAACAATACTCAGCCAGAGCAGATGAAACAGGCTCAATCAGAAGATGACACATTGAAGCCTTGTTTTGGCAAATTGCCAAAGGCCCATAACCCTCCAGAAAAAGGAGACTTGTATATGAAAAATGGACTACTGTATAGAAAAGCTGGTACAGGACCTCAAGGACATGGACAGCTGGTAGTACCAAAGTCATATCTTAGCAACAGAGCCTGCTTTAACATGTCATAATTGTCTTGGTCATCTCTGCTCATCTTGGCAAAAACGTCATAAGCTGTACCACGAAGCCCTTGTGATAACTTTAGACTCCACCTTTCTCTCTCTAAACCATACGTGGTAGCTAACAGTTCATATCTATTTAGGTAACACTCGATGTCATCGTCTTTCTCAACAAAATGGTCTAAATGAAAACTCATAGCCGAGGTTGAGGCTCCTTGATTAGCAGTAGCATCGGAGGTAAAAGGACTGGCACCATTTTCAGGAGCATGGCCTTGAAATTCCAGCTCTCTTAGTCGTAACTCGTGCTCCCTCTGTAATCTTTTCTCCTCCTTTGCTGCTTCCATTTCTGCAGTCAATCTTTTTTCTTCATACTGGAGCCTTTTAATCTCTTTTTCTGCCTCCAATGCCTTAGCCTCTTTGTCAGCCTCAATCTGCAACCTCTTAAGTTCTTTTTCAGCCTCTAACTTTCTTTCAGCCTCTTTTTCTAATTTTTCAGATTCTAATTTTCTTTCTGCTTCAAATTTTCTTTCTTAATGTTCAATAAATTTGTCACATTCAGTTGTGACATGAGCAATCATAATTTGCCCGTATATTCCCAATTCTGTAGCAGCCTGCACAGCAGCAGATCGAAACTTTGCCAGGTCTGCCATTTTCTAACAGGCAAATTTAGACAATGTTTAACTAAACAATTCAATCTATGACTAATTAACTAAGGACAACCACAATCACTGAGAGCTCAACCTTATTTATTTTCCACCCAAGAATACCTTTTTAATTTTTATTATTCCCTGAAGTGAACTCCCCATATATATGTGCTAGGAGAAGGTTCAAAATCCCGGACAGGACCCCAATACATGTGGTAAGTTGGGATTATGTAAATATAGTTATAGGGGACTTAGTGTACTGACTGAGATCAGCTGTGAAGGTATCTGTATCTAATAAGTGTGGTGTGTTACAGATGACCTTACTTGCTACCACATTTAGACCTCAATCAGACTTATTCTTGAATTTAGTGATGACTACGTTTAATGTCTAGGGTTATGATAGTGATGTAGTGTAATTCACAACAACCAACAGACAGATAAACACCTAAGTTAAGATCCTCAACAAATTGACAACAATATGACAGTCACAAACACCTAACACTCTAAAGATTATCTTATTAAGTCAAGGGTTAAATTTTAACAAATGTATTGAATGTTGTTCAATAAATAGATATCCTGATCCTACTACACAGTGAATCAGGAACCACAATCAAATGTAAACACAATGTTTATGTACACAATTTTATACAAAGGATCTTTGTCCCAACATATAATATTATTATAATATGAGTGTAATGTTGTGAGGTAGTATTATGAGGCAATACTGGCTGTTTGAGCTAGGTTGTTGGTTGTCATCACGACTTCATGTGTTTGTTACTGGTGGAAATAATATTAAGGATTCACAGATTCTTTTACTTTTTAAAACAATTACTGTCCCTCTTGGACTATTTATGTTAGTTCAATTGAGGTGGGTTATACAAGGGTGAGCTGCTCGTGCTGACAGATTCTTAGCTCTGATAGCGGCTGCAGGAAAACTGTATCATCTGCTCGCTTGCTTCTTAGTTTGCTAGAAAAACCCACAATGGCTGATATCTTGGGCAAGGAGTCTGCTGCCAGAGTTCTGGATCAAGCAAAGCTCAGACCATGTGCTGCTATATTACCATCAGTACCACGGTCCCTGAAATAAGAAGGTTGTGCCTCCTTCTTCATAACTAATATATAATATATTTCCACACTGACGTACAAGACAGTACAAACATAAAGTTCAGAGCTGTAGGCCACCTGATAGCTTTTCATGTGACAATATACACCAGTATTCCTCTCCCTAATGGTTACAACGCCTCTGCAATTCCAGCGTTAATCCCTTCTATACAATAGGATAGGTGTCATGTTACATATGGCAATCCAATATATCTATCTGTATAGGCAGTTATACTCCTCTCTGACAATCTTTACAAGGTGGAGCAATATCTAGGCTTTGCCTCATGTTTGCTACTGAACCACACACATACAGACATAATTTATCATTTCACATTCAATTTTCATATAAAATATATTAAATATTTCTAGCTTACCACAATTCAAGGAAATATTAAACCAGTAACGTTGACTGGCGATGAATTCTGGCACAATTTTGATCTGCCTTTGTCCAGGCTTTTCCTTTATTAGAAAATTCTTAGCCTGCTCTCAACGCACTTGATTTTCACATAATTTATTTTCAAAAATGGCAGTGAACTGACGCTTCTATTTGACAATATCTAACGTTCTAACCAATCAGGCCATGTTTACATGAGCCTTTGAAAAAGACTATCCATCCTATACGTTGCCATTAACAACAATATTTGTATTGCAGTTAGACCAATAAGGTTTCGCCTTACACTTTACTACAGCCAATCAAATCGTATCTAACTTGTCGGCCTCATTTCCCCCAAAGCAGTGTTTTCCAAACGTGCCATTAAAAAAAATGAGCAGATATGATCTTGTGCTGTCAGTCACCCCCACTATAGTATTTTGGCTATAATTTGTTAATTAATAGACTATTTGCGTAACACATAACATATTCTTTGTCAGCAAGTCCTAAGGTACAAGAATATATAAGTTTAATGGGGCTAAGTGGCTTCGTTCAAAATATGTATTTTTCTATGATAGTCATGTATTTGCTGTTACCACCTGTTCACTTCCATACTAGGGGATGTCTTCTGTACTGTCTGACTAATGTCAGGAGCTTAGACATAAAACAGTAGAATGTCAGGTTTCCCAATAAGACTTTAAACCTGTTTTCAAAACCTAACCTCGTATCGTTAGTGTTTTTTATCACTGTTTATTTGAAAAAATTAGGCCTTCATGCGTTTCGCGTGTGATTGGCGTTCACTTTTTATTATTGCTTCGCTCCGTCTATCCTTTCTCGTCTCTGCTTAGCCCGTCTGTCTTTTTAGGTCAACTTTGTGTGTATAATTTCATTAATGGTAGTATTTGTATCTAGGTCATTATGCAGTGTGCCTATCAAGGTCGTCTAAGAAATACATTACCAGTTTTATTTTTAGAAACGACTGTGATTCGCGTGTAGGCTTTACGTAGAGTTTATGCAGACGAAGTAGAAAAAGGAGGGTCTCTTGTTCATCCATTATGGCGTTATAAAACGGAAGCGCTATTGGGAAAGCACTGGTCTTTCACCATTCTTCTTCTTTCTTTTGTATTATTTCGTTCGGCTTTACATTTATGTTATAATTTATATATGGGTATAAGAATTTTTCACCACACTACTCATCACTATTAATTTATATGAGTTCAATTCTAATGATGTTAAATATATTGTGCATGAGAATGTGTACGCATGGAAGACTGTGATGATAAATTAACAAGCTAGATGAAGGTGGAGTATGAACTATTAATTACTTCCTATCAGCCTATCATCTTAGAGGGAAATCTGATTTTAATTCGTCATGTACTAGAAGAATTAATTGAAAAACTATTTTTCGAACATTTAGCTAGACGGCTAAGATAAATAGCTTAAGAAAAAGTATTAATAATCGGTATAAGATCTACTAGCCTTCTTTTCCCTTAGCAGATTTTTTTAAAGAACACAATACACCATAGATATGAATTATTTTATCCTTACTGAATAAACACGTGTATTTAGGCTAGGCGTTAGGGATTTCTCTACACAACAATGTTGAAAACACTGGACTGCCTCTAACGAGCTGTGGGGTACAATATATCGCTGGTTTAGCCAATGTGTACAAGATAATCTAACTCCTCCCCACAACCAATTACCAGGCGTGCATCTTGCAACCCAGACCTTGGATCTCTCTTGTCTCCTGTCAGTCTAAAAGGGGGTTGGGAAATTCGCCACCAACTTTCGTTCGCGTTGCCTGTCAGTCTTGCCCAGATCGCGCGGTGTTTGCTGATTGGTCGGCTTGAAAAACCTACCCTTCCTCTGTCACAAATCTCGATGTCCGTTGTCTCTTGCATGCCGGCTAACAAGTCCCTTTCTCGTGCGCAATGACCGTCGTCTTCCATCTAGAAACAAAAGTTATTGTTCCGCGTCGAGGGCCTTTGATATCACACTCCTGGAGTTCATTGTCTGCGTGGCCATTGTATCGTGCATGATGGTGACCGTGTTTGGTTTAACAACGGTTTGGACTAATCTTTTGTGTCAGCCGCGCCATCCTCAAAGTTAACAATAGTCCAAATAAATTGTACCATGCCCAGGTGTGTGATTTTGATAAAACAAGATGTGTTTCACCAGATTTATCACGAGGCAATATGGACTTCAAAAGATAATGCAAGGTGGAGGTCTAAATGAAATCACGAGAAATAAGGATTACGGTTTAAAGTCCAGCCGTGATTAAAGATTACTAGAACAAAGATGATAGAGCAAATGTGGGATGAAAGTGCACAAGTTGGGAGAAAAGAAAGTAAGAAAGGTGCAGGAAAAGATAGAGCGATAAGCTAATACCATGCAATTTGCGTATATTTTAGTGGGGTATATTCCTCCAACCTGTCACGGAAAATTCCTGCGGGACATCCGCAGAAAAAATGCGCTGTTTACCAGTCACCTCTCCATATATGGTATGTCAGCTTCCATCTATTATAGATCATGTTTACACTCACGGTATCATAATATATCACAGGTAATCGCTTTCAAGATGGGTAACTATCATCCGACAGTCTGTCAGGAAAGGATTATGTCATTTACACAGTGTAACCAACAATTAACAAACTGGTCAGACCGAATAATTATCACTGATACGATAATAGACTGTGGTCATCCCCAGGTTGTTTACTTCTTAATGCCCATGCACTGTCTGGTAGGAAAATGTGTTACACATTAGTAAACCACACTTCTCTCTACAGATCCCAGTGTCAATATGGATTCAAACGAAAGTCACTGATTATCCCAATCAGCAAAAGATGGTCGTTGAAGTCCCGACATGACAAGAATTGGGGAAAGGGAGTGTAAACAATGAATTGAAAATACCAAATATTGTCAGAGGTGGGAAAAAAGAAAGTGAATAACATAGAATGAAAGACAGGATGGCACAGGTAAATGTTACGTTCGAAATTATTTTGTCATAGATTTTAATGTATTAGTTATTGCACGTATTTGTACAGTGTATGCGATTTTTGCCATCAGTTATGTCTGACTTCGGTTTTCTGTTAACTTCTTAAACTTCAGCACTTTTTATCATAGGAGATCTTATTAATAAAAAAAACAACATAGGTTGAACTCCTTTTCTACTCATATGACATGGATATGGAAAAAGTGCCTTATACTTTTAGTGTGTGAGGTTTTTATACCATTTTCTACCACCTTCCGTCCCCTGTCCTTCCGTTGATATTGTTCCCGAATGGGAGTGTTTCCCAAGCTGGTGTTATTTGTTACGCCAGAAATGAGGGATCGACTCCTAATGTTACAATCCGTCACGTTTGGCGGGGCTGTTTACAAAGCCCATGCATTATTAAACCAATATCTTATTTATCATCCCCATTATGGCGGCGACTGAGTTCAAATGTCTTGCTACGAAGCATCAACCGGCGGTAGGAGGTTTTAAGATAGATACGCTAGATTGTCTAGATTTGGTACCAGGGAGTGACCGTAAAATCTTGCTGCGCAGTTAGTGATAAGAGAGATAAGCGGGTGGTCATAAAGAGATAATGCCTATTCCTACATCCCAATAAGACTTACTTCCCTGGGCTTGATAAAGAAACACCAGGACAAAGAAGAGAAAAATAGACAAGAATGACGGGTTAGATGAAGGCAAAACAAAGGTTGTAAAAGGAAAGGAAAAAAACATATTATCGAATGTCATTTCGTGACACATCCACACATCACGGCAGTAAAAGTTTGAAAATACACCTAACTAATAAAGCTTTTTTATTGTTAATGCAATGTTAACATGAATATTGACAATTTAATGTTGTCGTTTTAAATTTAAATGTATAATGGCGTATTTCTTAAAGTTTAATTACTTCCGCTCTCTCTCTCTCTCTCTCTCTCTCTCTCTCCCTCCCTCTCCCTCCCTCTCCCTCTCTCTCTCTCTCTCTCTCTCTCTCTCTCTCTCTCTCTCTCTCTCTCTCTCTCTTAGTTTTAATAGTGAATGCAATGTTAATATCAAATATTTGATGTTGTTGCTTATAAAAGTTCATAATTAGCAAACACCAGTGCATATTTTTCAATGCATATTTTTTAGGTAATTATTTTCTTTTATTCTGTCTTGATTTTAATAATAATTTATTGTTTCGTTATTCATTGCTACTTAAACTGTATTTTTATCGGTCAGAAATTAAAAATAAAACAAAAACGCAATAATACTTATTTTTATTTACCCAGACGAAATAAAGATTTCGTTCATTCGTTTCTTTCTTACGAAAGCCTATCATGCACCTATTTCCGTTCATTATTTATTAGATCACTGGGAAAACCGAATGCGAGGAAGACTAAAGAAAAGATGGATACAAGAAAATGGGCTGGAGCTTTCAGCAGTTTAGGACACACCTTTATAACGATCACACGAAACGTTATAGAACGCCACTGGGGTTTCCCATGATGCTTAACAGCAGGTGTCAAACAATGCTGTAGGTAACATTGCTGAGAAAAATAACCGTGGACTTTCTTGTTCACTCTTTGTTTTTCTGAGCTTATTAGATTACTTATCGAAAAACATCTCCAACATCAACACGATTTATACCATAACTTCATCGATTTCACAAAAGCCTTCGATCGAGTCTGGCATGAAGGCTTATGGCAAGTAATGAGAAAATTCAATTTTGATACCAACATCATAGATATCATTGAAGCACTATACAAGGACGCAAGCAGTGCTGTTTTTGCAAGCAACGACATTGGAGAATTTTTCAAAACAACTGTAGGAGTTCGGCAGGGATGTATCCTGTCCCCAGTGCTCTTTAATATTTATCTAGAACATATTATGCAGGAGGCTCTCTACGATTATAAATCAACCATATCGATTGGAGGCCGACCTCTGTGCAGCCTACGTTTTGCTGATGATATTGATCTGATAGCTGGATCAGAATCAGAACTTCAAGACCTTACCTCTAGACTGGAGAAAGTAACAAGAACGTATGGGATGGAAATTAATATAGAAAAAAGCAAGATATTGGTGAATAGCCATAAGAAACATGTTCCGACCAACATTACGTTAAATGGGCAAACGTTAGAAGAAGTTAACACCTTTAAATATCTCGGGTCCACTATATGCAGTGATGGAAGATCAATTAAAGAAATCAAGACAAGACTTGAGATGGCCTCAGCTGCCATGACAAGGTTGAATGTGATCTGGAAAAGTAACATCAGTTTTCCTGTGAAGATCAAATTATACAAATCACTTGTATTATCTATTCTCTTGTATGGGTGTGAGAGCTGGACACTCACTGCAGATACGGAGCGAAGGATTCAGGCTTTCGAGCATAAATGTTATAGAAGAATTTTGCGCATTTGCTATAAAGAGCACAAAACAAATGTCTATGTTAGAGAGAAGATAAACACCTATGCAGGCCACCAAGAACCACTTTTGTCAACAGTGAAACGTCGAAAGCTTGCCTGGTTTGGGCATGTAACTCGTCATGACTCCCTTTCGAAAACGATCCTTCAGGGAACAGTCGAAGGTAAACGGAGAAGAGGAAGGCAGAGAAAATCCTGGGCTGATAACATCAAAGAATGGGCAGGACACGGTTTTTCCACACTTGTACGCATTGCTGAGGATAGAGAGCAGTGGAGGACCCTGTCTGCTGATGCTTCCACCATGGCACCCCTACGACCCATGACCGGTTACGGGCTGAGATGATGATGATGCCATAAAAGGTAAAGGTAGTCCTTATCATGTTGCCTCCCCTTAGCTCTGCAGTAGTAGTGCAACAGTGACCAAAACTCAAGAGTAACTAATGTGGGTCTTCAAAAGTTTTGGTTTTTAGCAGATAGGTGACTGGATTGCTCACGTTCCTGGTCAAGATTAAGAGTTGCAGCACGTTCCAAGTAAAACCAGGGAGTAACTGCTAAGTTGGTCCCGCGTCGCTAAGACCCTTCTGATGATGATGCTGTCTAGCGTTGACTTCAGGCCACGTATACCCTAACTTGTTCCTGAAGTAGTACCCTCAACTGGTACCACCAACTAGTATGGCAAAAGAAGAGAAACGAATACCCTCTGTGTATTGAGTTTCCCAACACATACTTATGTGTCCCCATTTTCCTATTCCACCATCCCATTTATCTTCAGATTTTTTTACGCTCGCCGAGAATCCAATACCCTAATACCCGCCGCAAGTACGTCGGTCGGTCGGTCACATCATGCACACCGTCACTTGCGCACTTTTCTATTTTCGAGAGAGTACATTAACTTTCAACCACATCAAAGGGGTGCAACTGTGGTTGAAAGTTAGGCAATAATTGTATTGTTTCCCTTATATGTACTCTCCCGAAAATAGAAAAGTGCGCAAATGATTATGGAAAGAATCCAACAACACAATTGATAAAAAGTACATGAACTGGAGACAGGAAGGTGCGGAGATGCAGATTAAATCAACAGACAATCAAGATACTCTTCTGTCCAGTTTCATTCGGGAAACGGATTTAACTCATCAGTTTCTTAAAGATAACCTTAAAATGTAGGTTTTTTATTGTTTCTCCAAGACAAAATTTTAATTTAAAGTATTGCAGACTTATTATTATGGATCAAAATGATAAAATGGCTGCAATTAAAAACCTATCAATTTTGACGGGTTATTGCTGGTTAATCTTAATCCCAGTGGGCGAAAAACTATCTTTACATTTAATATGAATAGTTGTTCATTTAACTTTAAATGAAAATGTTAACACTATAGTCTGAACATGTTTACATTTACATCAGTTGAAAAGGTTGTAAACTTTCATTACATTTAGAGTAAATATCTCTCACATTTACACTGCTTGAAAAGGTTGAAACTTTCATTACATTCAGAGTGAATATGTTTTACATTTACACTCACAATTAAAGGTTAATAATATAACACGTTTGTACATCATTTTTTTCATCATTCCCTCATTGCTCCATATGGAACTTGGGACTACCTCTGCTTTTGGTTCTTTATAAGATACTCGCAATAAAGCAGTCACCCGCCCTGGCAGTGGTGGTTCATGAAATCATCATTCTATATGCTGAGGTTGCCAGCCTCAAATAACTTGAACATCCACTAGCAATTTTCACATATTAATATTCACATGTCAATATATACATATTATTTCACATGGTAATGATGCAAAATATGGAATTTAAAATATACAACTTACGCCAATCTTTAGGCTCACAGACTGCTGGCTCAGAGAAATAAAGGCACGTGTACAGGCCTTTTACACTTGGTCTGGGGTGTTGTTACTTTAACAATAAGTTCCCACTTTGACTTATGTTTCAGTTCCCTGAGATTCCTGTTTCCTGTGTTAAAATGGTAGAGTTTTCCTGGGCTTTTAAGTCCTGAGAATGCTCAAACAACGTCCAGTCATTTTTCTCTGTCTTTCATTCAACCGCTATTATTTGGCAATGTTTTGCCCTTTCATTCATTTGTGCACTCCATGTTGGATTAGTAGGATGAAGTCGCTAACACTCTACTCATCTATGGACGTATCTGCTTTACACACAGAAATGTTTACGTTCCGCAAGGTAAATGAGATAATACAAGGTAATTATACCGGTCATACGCTTATCTATTCTATCAGTCTGACCATCTTTTGAAACGCGTCGGTCCAACCTTTGACCCCAGGTGAAAAGCTGGTGACAACACGGTCTCGCCGTTCGACATGAAAAGAACCCAAGATTGTCTGTCTGGGTTGCCGACGTCGGTGTCTGTTTGTCTGGCAGATTACACACAGGGTAGATGCGTTTATCGCTTTTGTAGGATAATCCTTGGAGATTGTTACAGATAATCTGTCTGAGTAGACATCTTGGCGGAAGACATTACGCCAGGCAAACATGGCCACATGTTGTTGTGAGTGGGCTGAAATATTACCGCATGATTTGAAAGAGGTCACGCATTGGAATATTAAATGTAATATTTTAAAACACGTGGGGGATATTTTGAAATTAGACACCCCAATCCAGTGCCAAAGAGATTCGATTGGTTTGATTTGAGGGTCGGATTAAATAATGAATTTCATTGGAAAATTCGGCGGAAACACAATCTGTGATTTGAACTGAGAAGTGGGAAATATGATCTAGCAAACTCAAAGACACAGAACAGACAGCTTCGCAACTTCAAACGAGCAACTCTCAAAAGCCAGAAAAAGAAGGATCGGACCTAGAATTCCATACTTATAAGTGACAGATCGAAGTATTTGCGAAACCTAAAATCTTAAAAAGTAAGCCCGCCTTTATAAATACAAACTCTGAAAAACTTAAGGGACCAAGACTTTAAATATTAGGACTGGATACCTAATGAATTAGATCACGTATCATAAGAGAAACTTTCCCAGGTCACGTGCTTCGCAGATTCACCCGTCATAAGAGGAATTCACAATTTCCCATGCCACGTGTTTCGCAGATTCACCCGTCATAAGAAGGATTCAAAATTTCCAGACCAAATGATTCGAGAGCACATAACCTAAATTGCTCGTGTCCATTCTAACCTGTGCGAGGAGATTGTGTATTCCCAAAACTTTGGGGTAAGTGTAACAATTATTTTACAAATGTGAATTTGACATGTTTTTCTTGCTTAGTGGTGATATATGAAGCTGGCAACCTCAAAATACGAAAATAGTATATTCATAAACCACTACAGCAAGCACTGGTGATTTCTTTGGCTAGGCGTGCGGAAAATCGACAGCAGAGGTGACCTCAGACTCCGAATGGAGCAGTGATGACTGATGATTACATCACATGTGCCTAAAGTGTATAATATTTTGTGAGATAAATGCACTTTGTTAATTGCAACTCATTATTCGCGCCGTCCTGACACATTTTCCCAGTTTTATACCCGGAAGAATATTGGTGATTGTTAATCATCTTCCCTGAGATACACTGTGTACTCGGGAATTTATTTCTTCTGAGAGATTAACATTGGTTGTTGGACAGCGAGAATATGCGCCTGTTAAGTGGCAGCCCACAAATGTACTTAGCAGAGGCATTTGTTTTTCTATTTTGTATAAAACTTCTTGGAACGAAGCTAGTTGTGAGTGAAAAGCATGGAATCCACACCAACCGCCTAAATCGGACAAGTTGTGTGAAGAAGTGCCCTCATCACCAAGAAGGGACGAATACAACAGCTGCAGGACCCCCTTATATCAGTTAAGTGCTTATAAAAAGGCACCAGCAACCGGACATAATTTTCTGAACTATATCCTCATCCTAAATCTCCGTGAAGAGAAAATGTGATTCCAATATAAAATTCAACAGCATTTCAATTATTTTAAACTGGTAATACTAATTGATTATTAAATTTGTTACCTGTTGTTTTAAAACTAAACAATAGTTGTTTATTCAGTTATTACATGTATGAAAGCAAACGTATGAGCAAGAATATTTAATATACATATATACATCTAGACATATATTTACCTTTAAACAGAGCAATAACATTAGAAGAGAAAATTCGCTGAATTAACTCAGATGGGGGCTTGAACGGGCTAAACAATTGCTTAAATTCTTCACAAAAATCGACGGACAGAAGAAAGTTAACAAATTTTCAGCGCTAAGCAGCATTGTTCTTGACTTCTGAATTATTTCGGGGTACCCTCCCGTAAGGTAGAAGCGTCATCAACCTTCTATCTACATCTCTGCCAAGAGTAACCTTGTGCGAAGGTAGATACCTTTGACAACCCATTTAGATACTCTTGAGTTTTGGCCACTGTTGGACCATTACTGCAAAGCAGTGGAGGCAATCCGTGACACCGGCCCATCTGTGTTCATAACGAATTATCACTGAGAGGAGTGTAAGATGATTTGAAAGTACAAAATATATGCTTGATAGTAGAGAAAGAAAATGTGCACCCCACAGAAATTGAGTACACAAAAAATGAAACTAAATACTGCCGGAGAGGAAAAGAGATCGACCCAATATTTATGTGAGTCCTTTAGCAAATACTGCCGTAGGGGAGAGACTTATCTTATGCTAGGTCTCAGCTTTATGAGGTGGGGTTAACCGGTTCCGTTCCTAGCTGTCTTTCCCTTCTCTAACTGAAGAGCAAAGACAAATACCCATTTACAGCTGGGTAGGCTGGAACTTGATGGTACCTGATTTCGAACTCGGTAACTTTTTCTCTAGAAGCAAGCGCTGAAAGAATACCGTCATTTAGCGCTCTCATAAATTTATCGTACTTCCTTCCAGATACCCCCCCCCCTTTCCCCCCCCCCCCCCTCCTCTCTGACAGTGTCGTTAAAAAAGTGAGTGAACGTATTTGTGCGTGAGTTTATGTATGCAGAGAGAGAGAAAGAGAGTGAGAGAGAGAAAGAGAGAGAGAAAGAGAGAGATAGAGGGGGACAGAAACGCTACACCAGGAAGCCAAACCGGGTAAACCTCTTTCGGAGACAGCGATTTATGAGCGTAGATGACTGAGACATATGGAACTGTGAGGAGTACGCACGCGAAGCCGTCGCGACTCGTTGCTCTATCGTGGCTTACTGTGCTGGTCCTTCGCGATCCCATCCCAGACCCCCAGGGCACCAATGTTTTAACGTTTACTTGACGACAGTCGCTTTACTGATGTACCGACTCTGGCAAGTAGGTCTTGAAGCCCAGATTGGAGCTCAATGAAGTGTCTGTAGTTTGGTTTCGAACAGTTTTTGAATTGCATGATTTATATTGCTCACTAAGGATTTCGCAAGCTTTCATTTAACCAAGATAAGCTCTGATCAACTACATTACAAATTTGAGTGGATATATAAAACGTTAGATGTTCTTTTTAAACAGATTTTGTCAGTTTGTAATGCTTACTATCGAGAAACGTATTGCACATTTTATGCGGACTTTCCAATGTGATTCTAATAGGCAGAAATTCCAACAATTGAAATAATTTCGTACTAGTAATCAACTCGTTTACCATTTAAGTTTTACAGTATGGAGAGAAAGTGCAGTGGTGAAGGCATGGATGCAAATGCAACAACGGACAACAATGTAAATGCTGTAAACACCCATGTTTTTATCACAGTACCTGAAGAAGATCTCGGGTTTCGAGGAAATTTGAAGCGATACGGAAGGAAATGTCTGACCGGCAGCAAAGAGAACGCTCTTCTCATTGGTCTGTTATTCTCAGTTGTAGTGGGCATTGGCATGGGTATTGCAATACGCAGCACAAAGGACTCTTTCACAAAGAGAGAGATCATGTACATTGGCTTTCCTGGTGAGCTTCTTATGAGAATGTTGCAGATGTTAGTCTTACCGATCATCTTGTCGTCCCTCATCTCCGGCATTGCTGGTCTGGATGCCAAAACTTGTGGAAAAATGGGACTCCGAACTATGGGCTATTTTGGTATCACAACCTTCATGGCAGTTTTTCTGGGAATATTCTTAGCTGTCACCATCGAACCTGGTGGCGGAGCAGACAGAAGCGCCATGAGACGGTATGGTAAAGCCGAACAACTGAACTCTGCCGATACATTTTTGGATCTCATTAGGTTAGTTCATGAATATGTTTTCATGGCCTTTTTGTGTGTGTGTGCTGTTTGTACATGTAACTAATGGGACAATGGCAGCGTCTAACGATGAAGGTGTATCTGACACACATGTATGCTTAGAAAATAAAGAGCTTTATTGAGCTTTGGGCCAAGTATCAAAACCCATTATGAGTTTATGTTAATTTTCGAATTCCAAATTTAGCATCAAAAGCTTACAGTAATCCATTCTATTAGTTGGTAATAAAGAAGTTCGCATTACTATTGTCAAAAATATTTACTTTGAGTTCTCATCAGTTACACAGAGTTAGCCCTTTCCTTGCGGCTTTCTAAGTTTTTTTATTCTTAAGAAACCAATGAAAAAAATCTGGTTTAGTGCTAACAAACACAACTCAACAAGAAAAGGAATAATAATTTACTTGATAAACTAACCGTTTGGTGTGTGTGTGTGTGTGTGTGGTTGGGGGGGGGGGGGGGGGGCAAAAAAACGCTGTTCATCGCATCAGTCCCGAATGAAAGCTTCCGTTACATTTGAAGAACAACCAATTAACATAGATGATGATGGGCAGAAAAACTGCGGAGGTTACAGCTATTCACAAAGTACCGTCAACAAAGTTAATAGCATTTCAGCTTCTGCTTTGCTTTGAGGGAACTTGAATGAAAATTCATCAACCTGAAAATTTGTTTACAATTTGCATTCAAGCGCTATACATTTCAGACATCGCTCCAAATTTTGGAGCAACTGGCAATCATTGTAATAATACCCATTTAGGATGATATTGTGCGCCACTTTTCTCCTTGTACCAGAAGTGTCTCTTTAGCTGAACGCTTTCATGTCCGTAGCGAAGAAATGGGTTGAATTCACTAAGAAGGGGTTCAGATAATGGTGTGCTTTCCATATGTTGTGCATTTCTTCTGCCCGTCATGATTTCATACATCGTTATAAATGCTGTCTCACATTTCAATGTTGAAATAGGGATGGTATTAACAATTCTGATCAGTGATAACAAATGTTTAGGCGTATTTCTGGTTTTTTGTGTTTTTCTACAGTTATTTCTGTAATTATATTTTTTTCTATTCTCATGAAATTTAAAGTGATCATATACGTTTGATACACTCTTTTCTCCTTATTTGTTATTACATTTTGATAATTAATTTTCTTGTGCAAAGATTTGGCGTCCTGTATAAAATTAAACATTTGATTATAAATCGTTTAAGTGACAATGTCATGAAATGCTTTATTCACTTTTCACAGCTATTACTGTAATCTAATACATTGTTGTTCAACCTTTACCCACTATTTATCTGGTGTCAAGTATGCGAAATGCCTTTCCGGAAAATTTTTTTTTGCAGTTTACTGAGAAGCAGATAAAGCATGTACTAAAGTAGATCTATCAATAACGAGGCTCTCAACACACTACTGAAGCGGCAGCTTCAATGACAGGAGTCAAATATGAATGAGCTATTCTGTTAGCGTCATTATTTTATCAGTACTTGGACCAGTATAACATGATGATTCGTCTGCACACTGCGTCTTAAAATCAGACTATTCCACAAAATTTGAAGCTGATCGTTGTGGTTTACCAGTTCATTAAACTCATGTTGAAAACATATCAAGTTCAACATAAATGGAAGGGGAAAGTAAACACTAGGGAAACTTTAAGAAAATTCATATCTGATCAACTTTCTGAGGATCTTTAAGAAAGAAAACACTGACAAATTGTAACTATCGTAACTCACTCAGAAATGTACTTAGAACTGAGTAGCTTGTTCATATATAATTTGAAAAGTGGCTTTAAGTCTTTTTGAAGTGATTAATAATTTTATGATGCATAGCTGTACCGAACTTCTGCAGTCTTATTCTGTTGTGTTTGGTTCATTGCTGAACTTCGGTACAGTCTCATTATGTTTTGTAGGGTTCGCTATCCAACCGTTTTACAATGTTATGTATAACGATCCAATGAACACATTTTATGAATAATATCTAGAACCAGCGTTCTAGGAAGTGCAGCTAAAGAACTAACCAATCTAAAATGAGAGTTAAAACGCCATTAAACCTATAAGAGGGCCTATCAACCTTAAAAGTGGAAGCCGCGCTCGTGTAGTGGTTACCAATCTGCGCTGGCGACCGGGTGACCCAGGGGACGAGATTTTTCGTCGACCGGGATTTGGACTGGATTAACTCGAGCCCTGAAGAAGTGTCGTCGACCAGAGACTGGCGGCTCCTGAGCCGACCCAGCTCTAGTGGGTACCTCCGAAATCGGCGAGTATTTGCGATAACCCATGTTATTTCCGGGGGTTTCCAAGAGATGGAACAGCTCTTCTGCACCCGCGGGCACGTTGTACAATGCGAATAATATGAGATTGTGCAGTAGTTGCGTAGTTGCTTCAAACTCCACAAGACACGCAAACATAAGCGATGACTGTAAAGCGAGGGTGTCAGCTGTAATGATTAATTCTCCATTCCTTTTATTATTACAGGTACCTATTCTTTTCTTATCACTGTTTTTTATATAATGTTTGTATTTGTACAATACTATCAGTTTGTTATTGCGCATTGCTAATTTTGTCACATTTGTAGCGTCATCTGGCTTTTTAAATTTCCCAGGAGATAGCTGAATCAGTTGGTGTTTGTCAGCGATAGTGCCGTAGCAAAGAATTAGTATGATGTTCAGAAAGTAGTAGAGACTACTGTTATAATCACAAATATTATGTTCTGGACCAGTCCATAGGTCTGTTAATTTTCATGCCTTCCTGAGATATCCTGCATTTAAGATAAGCGATGTCGGCAGTTAAAAATGCCTAAGTATCATTTCCGATTTTGTTTCTTCGCCGTTTGCCTATCTCTCAATTAGCTATTTCTTCTTTTTTATTTTTTAAAATTTCGTCTTCAGATTTTAATTGTATTTACGCGCGCCACTTCGTACCCAGATCTATTCGACTGGCTATATTTTTTTCATTGAATTTTGACGCGAATATCAACTTACATTTAAGGATCGTATAACTTGTATCTACTGTTTTTTATGCATTTAACAAAGTTCTCGCTTCCTTTCTCTTCTGTTATCTTTCTTTTGTCCCCTGACGAAATCCTTCTGACCCTAACGTAGGCAATTTCCTTCGTCCTTTATTCTCGAAAGACACATCCTCTATTTATATTTATCCCGGCGTTTGTAATAGTTCTTTCTTCAGTATACTATTTCTACGTATTTAAAAGGTCTTCAAAATTGTCCACATCACCTGCTCCAGTACAACACGATACACAGATTCACGTGTCGCCGCTGGCCTTAAGCACGCCCTAATGTCAGCTAATGTCGTAATTACGTAGTTGTCAACTATAATAGCAGAAAAAATATAATTCGTGAGAAATACGTGTATTGTGGTCTGAATGATTTGTGCAAGATTTAGAATGACTTTTAACAAGGAAGTTACAGGTTATGTTTATTTACTGTAGAAATAATTGCTTCATTCACTAGAACATTGCATATTTATGTTACGTTATTATTTGTTTTGTTTTTTATTCAAATTTTAAAATTTGTTCAGTGTTCGTGACTATCTGTATTTCGAATGTCAGAAACCCCATTTTTACTTTGATACAATATTACGATTGGCAATTTAGTTTGCTGTACTAGTACTAATTATATGCACTTTCTTATATTTAGATATTGTTTTGTAATATTGAAAATTACTACAAGACTTACGCCATGCAAGGATGAGTACTAGGTCACATGTTATTATCGGGTGACGGACTAGAATGATGTATTACACAGAGAGAGAAAAAGGTTAATGTAAAGGATATTAAAACAGAAATAGACGAAAATAAGGCAAAAGGTTTATTTACAAGTAATTAGGAGTTGAATTTGAATAATATTCAGGGTATGGAAGAAAGTGGCACCGGGGTGGAAAAACCTTTGGTAGCTCTCACGTTTTATCACAATGGGGAAGTGACCATGGAAAGAAAAAAAAATTTGTAAAATTGAAAGAATTCCTAATATGCACCAACACAGAACCACGGAGAGCAATCTACAAACGCCACAACAAGGGAATTTCACTGACCGAAAAGTTAAATATATATATATATATATATATATATATATATATATATATATATATATATATATATATATATATATATATATGCGTGATGCCATATGATGATGGATGGCATCCGCATGTCTGGTTTTGTGTAGTGTGTAGATGTGTTCAGTCAAAACAATGTTCATGCAACAATAACAGGGCAATCCACATAGGACGTCAGTAAACTCACGACGTATAAAGTCAATGAGTCTTGAAACAGCCGTTGACGTTTTTCTTCATTATTTATTGTGGACGCCACAGTGACAAAATGGTTACGCAAATGTGTAGGCACATCAAACAGTCATTATCACAGCAACATTCAATACAGCAATAAACGGTAGACAGCATTACAATGATGAGTCAGATGCATGTTATATTTCAAAGTGCTGTAAATGTAGTCAGGTGAACAACTCCATCCTTTTCTATAACAGCCAGGAGATAACCAGATGTATGAGATCAGTTCACTCTCCTTAGTTTGACTTCAGCAAGACAGACACGTCTGCCGAAGTATAAATAATGTCCTCAAGAATATCCTCTAGTTCATTTAACAAAGTAGCAAGTAATGGTCCTTGGTACATGCATCAACCGATGCAGTACAATGCAGCGACATGTGAGCTGGGAAAGAACATCTCGTGACGACGACTTTCGGAGACAGGCTATGAATCGAAATCGCTCACGACCCAAAATCGATAGAGTTAATGAAAAAGTCAATTTACCTTGCTTTCATGAAATACACAGAAATATCACGCCTCCCGACATGTGGGAAAACACTAGAGGTATTATCTCGACTAAACGAAATATCCATTAAGAGGACTACACATCCCTGACAGAACAAAAAAAAGCGGAGATCCCCTCTTCAACGAGGCATCTCTTTCGCCATTCCAAATCGCTCACTCCCACTAGTGGTGGGCGGAAACCGATCGACCAAACAACAAGACAAGTCATGCGCAGTCCAGCGCAAAAATGACCACAGCTCAAAAGTTAACTGCATTCGATACTAACGCGAGAAGACAAATGCTTACCGAGAAAAGTGACTATAAATTTCAAGCAGTTGTTGCCCTTGCGTTATAAAACAGATATTGAAATAAAACGATGTTGCGAGAATTTATCACGCAACATATCACCACCTCCTCCCGATAAAAAAAAATGTGGAACATATTTTTTTTTTTCAATATCAAAGAGCAAGCGATAAGCGGCTCAAAACGCACGAATTATGCGCTGATAATTAATTAAATTGCCAAACAATAGGCTAATTATAGAGTGTCTGGTGAGGATATACCTCAACAGAAAAATAAATATGTCTCAAAAAATATTCACATCGGGGAGGTGTCACCAACACACATCACGTTAGCATGTAAACACAATATACGTATGCAAGTTACTATAATCATCATTAAACAGCATACTCTAATATTGTCTTTAAAAATGGATGTACAAATCTGATAGGAAAATTTAAATAGTACATTCTTTGACATGTAATGACATAAGTACATAGTAAAGTTAAACTACATGACGATCCAGGACATATGCTCTGGTATTCCGAGGGTAAGTACACAATCTAGAACTCGTAAGGTAAGTCCTCAGCTCAACAATGACATTCTGAGAAAGTACAAGCAATATAATGCTAATTAATAACTAATATGCTTCATAAGGTACAATACATTATTAATAATTGTGGCTGTTTAGTAAACTAACGGCCCTTATATTAACTACTCAGTCCTCCTCTATCATTTTAAAAAAACGAACAGAAGAAGATGACAACAAAGCACGATAGTGTGTACATATAAAGTAAGTACAGATGTGCTAATCTATTGTAGAAATATAGGTGTGTTATGACTCTGTAATATATAGAAATATAGGACAGAAGTATTAGTTGGAGTCATGTGGGCATCTAGACAAAATGTCAGCCATCACATTATCCGCACCACGGATAGCTCGTACCGTGAAGTGAAAAGGTTGAAGAGCTATAGCATATCGAGTGGATCTCGAACTCTTCAAATTCTTAGTCTGAATAGCTGTAAGAGCTTTCTGATCAGTCTCTAGAATGAAATGTGCGCCCAGGAGGAATCTTTGTAGCTTTAGAATTGACCAAACCATCGCTAACAACTCACGGTCTAAAACCGAGTAGTTCCTCTCTGCCGCATTTAGTTTGCTAGAAATGTACATAACAGGATGCAGAGTATTTGCATATTCTTGCATCAGTGCTGCTCCAATCCCAGTGGATGAAGCATCACTCCGAAGAACAAAAGTCCTATCAAGAGTAGGTAATCTTAAGATGGGAGGAGAAGAAAATATATTCTTGATTTGGTCTAGTGAAGATTGGCATTCTTCAGACCAACGGACCAGATTAGGCGAACCTTTCTTCAACAATGTTGAGAGAGGTGCCATGATCGAAGATAAATTTGGAATAAATCTCCCATAAAATTGAATTAAACCTAAGAGACTCCTAACTTGTTTCTTCGTTTTAGGAAACAGATTTTTGAAGTATTGTGGTCTTCTGTCTTTCAATAAGGTCAGGTTCTGACCTGGGGATGACCAAACACGATGACTCCCAAAAAGAGATTTCTTTCGTTTGTGATACCAACAAATTTTGCTTTAGAAGGTTTTTGCTTATGAAATCCCTCTCCTGAGTACTCTCAGTACAGTAAGTCATTCCCTAAATAAGACTTGTCAGGTTGGATTTGGAAGAGACATGTCCATCTAATAGCAAACATCACGGGACTAATCAACGCATCAGAACGAAAAAGTGGCAGGGTTCATGCCACCAAAGAAATAACATTCCTAAAAAAGACACCCTAGTTCCAGACCAAAGCAGTAAGAATTTGGCAAAAGACTTGCTAACTTGGTTGAATTAGGCTTTTTATGACATCGTCCAAAAGGATGTCATTGAAGAATCTAGGTGATAGAATAGTCACCTTGTCTCTAAACAAAGAGGGGGACGATCACTTCTGGACTCTTTCTGACAATAACTGAGTTGCTTCCTCACATAATTTCTAAGGACTTGATAAACTCGTATGGCAATGAATCAAGGGCTGGAATATTCTACCCAAAAACCCTACAATGTCCAAATTTGCTAAATGGGACACTGTTCATAACAAAGCAATTTTCCAGATCTAGGAAAAAAAGATGGATCTTTTTGGATCTTAGTACTACAAAATTTTATTTCTAAATCTGTGGCTGTTTAACTGGAAGATTTGTGACCTTCTTGAGTACTTGCGATTCTGTCTCGGAATGGCCAATTTAAAAAAAAAGACCAATTGTGGAGAAAAAAGCACAGATTTTTTTGGGGAAGTTCATATAGATTTTTAAGACTAGAATTTAATTATTGTGGGACCACTAAGAATTTTTTGCCTCGGCAGTCGGTTTCATTGTTTTGTCACCCTTTTAAAATCTGTGTTATGAGTGGCAATCTAAATCCTTTGGTAGGGGAATTCCTTATCCCTGTCTGGGACATTAACGAGTAACAAAAAAATGATGTCCCATACTATAACCTTATTGATCATTTGGGAAAGGGTTGGGGGTTTCCCCCCCAGTTGAATTGTTCATGAACGAAATTTCAATGTTGAAAGGCCATCGACGTTTTTCTCCAGTGCGCCCTTTTTTGAAATTTTTTCCAATAATTTTTTTTCCGTGACTTGTTTCCCCCCGGGGGACGTGGATTAAATATTAGGAAAAAGTAGCAATATCGAGTGGATGATTTTTTTCTTGAGATTTTTCCCCCTTAAAATGGGTGGTCTGTAAAAATGGAAATGTGGCCAGAGGAAAATTTTTCTGGTTTATTTTTGTAGCTTTAGAATTGACCAAAAATGGTTTTCCCATCGCTATACAACTCCGGTCTGTCTTTTAAACCGAGTAGTTGCGGGATCCCTCTTGGACCGCATTTAGTTTTTTCAGAAAAATGTATTAGGGGGACAGGGGATGCAGAATTTGGGGTATTCTTGGGCAAATTCAGTGCTGCTCAATCCCAGTGGATTTTGGCCATCACTCCGAAGAACAAAAGTCCTATCAAGAGTAGGTAATCTTAAGATGGGAGGAGAAGAAAATATATTCTTGATTTGGTCTAGTGAAGATTGGCATTCTTCAGACCAACGGACCAGATTAGGCGAACCTTTCTCAACAATGTTGATAGAGGTGCCATGATCGAAGATAAATTTGGAATAAATCTCCCATAAAATTGAATTAAACCTAAGAGACTCCTAACTTGTTTCTTCGTTTTAGGAACAGAGATGTTCAGTATTTTGGAAGTATTGTGGTCTTCTGTCTTCAAGAGACCATGACCAACACGATGACCCAGGAAAGAGATTTCACCAAAACCAACAAAAAGCTTTAGAAGGTTTTGCTGTCAAATTATTCTCACGTAGAGTGGACAGTAAGTCATATAACCCTAAATAGTGATCTTCCCAGGTATCACTGAAGAGACAGATGTCATCTAAGTATGCGATGACATCCGAACGATGTGACAGAATTCGACGCATCATGCGAACGAAAGTGGCAGGGGCGGTCATGAGACCAAAAGGCATAACATTCCATTGAAATAGACCCCTAGGTGTAGAAAAAGCAGTAAGAGGTTTGGCATGCTCTGCTAAAGGCACTTGCCAATAACCCTTAGACAAGTCAAGTTTAGTGAAGAATCTAGAATTAGAAAGTCTAATCAGTAGATCTTCTAACAAAGGCATCGGTTCAGCGTCGAACTTTGTGACCTGATTCAATTTGCGATAATCAACGCAAATTCGTATGTTCTTATCCTTCTTCCGGACAATAACCATGGAAGAAGAATATGGTGAAGTCGATGGTTCAATTATATTTAATTGAATCATTTCATCCAATTCCTTTTCCACTTGCGACTGAAAGTGTATAGGAATAGGATACGGCCTAACCCTAATTGGATTATTGTCGGTAAGAATTATGTCATGTTCTATGACATCTGTGTGTCCAGGAATGTCAGTGAGAACATCCTGAAATGTTTGTAACATCGACGAGACTTGTCGATGTTCGTCACCAGAAAGATTAGGAGAAACAGAAACGTTTTTTTTCCAAGATTCCGTGGAATGTAATGGAACCACTGGAAGGGGAAGGTTGACATCAGAGAAGGTAGCTTCCTCATCCTGAATGACAGACAGGGATGAATAATGACCGTGAGGTGCAGGAGCATCATCCGTTGCCTGGAAAATAGGCAGCAAATAGTCCGGACGTTCGTGAAATTCCGAAAGCATGTTTATGTGGAAAGTTTTATGCTTTCCATCAATATCGACCACATAGTCAACATCGGAAATCCGAGAGACTATTGCATACGGACCTTTCCATGCAATAAGAAGTCTATTTTCCCTACTGGGGAGTAGGACGACGAATGCTTTGTCACCTGGACAAAGTTGTCGTAGACATCTATTCTTGTTAGCAAACTGCCTTGCCTTCTCTTTAGCAATTTCTGATGAAGCAGTTGCTAGCTTACATGCCTCAATGATCTTTTGTCTAAGAGCAATGACATACTCATATGAGGATTGAGTTTCATCGCTAATATCATCGGCAGTGATGAGATCGTGTAATAAAGACATAGGGCCGCGTGGACGCGCGCCAAAGACAAGTTCGAAGGGAGAAAATCCTGTGTGTTCATTAGGGACTTCTCTATAGGCAAAGAGAGCCGCGGGTAAAACCCTGTCCCAATCTTGAGGATGATCTTCAGTTATCTTACCAAGCAAAGTCTTGAGCGTTCTATTCAGACGCTCAACTAACCCATTAGACATAGGATGGTAGATACTACTGAGAGATCGTTCAATATGTAAGGTAGACATTACCTGTGACATAGTGTCAGATATGAGTTGAGTGCCATGGTCTGACAATATTTCTCTGGGGAACCCCAAGCGAGAAAATATCAACCAAAGAGCATCTGCGATATCTGTAGTAGATATGCTCTTAAGAGGAATAGCCTCTGGCCAACGTGTGCACATATCGACACATGTAAGGATAAACTGATGTCCTCTGGCCGACTTGACCTTAAAAGGGCCAATAATATCTATGGCCATTTTCTGAAACGGCCGAATAGGAATGTCAGCAGCCTGGATAGGCGCAGCATGTCGTGGTCCTCTAGATTTGACCTCCTGACATACCTTGCATGATCGGCAGTAAATACGAATGTCCTTATTGACAAAAGGCCAAAAGAAAGCCGCAAGGACTCTCGACTTCGTACGGGCAAAACCCATATGTCCAGCACATTGCGAGTCATGAGCATGTTGTAATATTTGGACTCTCATGCTCTTGGGAATAAGAATTTGCGAATGTGCCGACGTAGTCGAATCTTGTACCATACGTACAAGTACGCCGTTTCTCATTGCAATCCAAGATTTTCTATTTGTATCCTGATTCGGATCACCTTTCTTCGCAAGAACGAAGAATTTTTTTAAAGAAGGATCTTCTTCTTGCAATTTTATGAAAGAGTCACGAGTAATTACTAAGTGACTATCTTGGCTATCAACTTCATTATCACTATTCAGTGAAGTTTCGGGTGTTTGTAGAGCTTGTGCTCTTGTAACTACTGCATTTGTAGCTTGCATGTTATTATCTTCCCAAGCAGCAATCTGCTGTGGGGTACACTCCCTAACTCCGTGAATACGACCAATAATAAGGTCCGCAATAGGATTAGGTAAGAGACAAGCATGCACATCTCCAGTAAAGAAAGGAGTGGCAATGCGAATTACAGCAGTAGGATATTTTTCTAGAGTGCCGCCAAATGTGACACATTTAATAACCCTTCCTGTAGCACAAGATGGATCTACAAGCGATTGTCTAACACCAATAGTGGTGCATCCGGAATCGAAAAGTAGTGAGACCGGAGTATCATTAACAAGACCCTTATGTAGAATTAAAGAACCCCTCCCGTCATGCGCAACAGCAGCAGGAAGAGCGGGAAGTGGGTGACCACAACTCAAAGTAGTTATGGTACCCGGTTCGAATAAAGTACTGCATTGGGGGCATTTGTTTGCTCTCTCAAAGTCAAAAGCAGAACTAGTGACAGCGTCAAAGTTTTTACTATCAACAACATGATTACAGGCTCCCTCAGTTTCCTGTTGTACAGCATTAGCCTGCTGATATCTCTTTTTTTTGTGTTGAGATCTACCCCGACTATTATTACCTCTGAAGTTATCAGAGTTATTATTATCTCTGCAGTTATTATTGTCTCTATTGTAATTGTTATACTGGTTCGAATTCCAGTTTCCACGATTACTATCATGTTCACATTGATGCGAACATCTATTTGTTTGGTTCTGAGGTCTTCGGCAGGAATAACCTCTATTACCATATCCTCTTTTGAAATGCTTATAATTATTAGGGTGATAGTAACGACCACTATCAGGTTGTCTCCAATTCTTCGAAGAAGAATCACCATGAAATTGGTTTCCATGATTTTGACAGAAATTACCGCTGCCCTTTCTATCAAAATTTTGTTGGGATCTACGAGCAAAGTTTTGACCATACGGAGCTGCCGAAGCAACTGGTAAACCTTCTTTCACCTTAGAGTTACCCATGGTTATGTGTGGGTGCGCAGTTACGTATTGGCAACAGAAATCTTCCATTTCTTTTATTGTTTTAGGTTTACGTTCATGAAGGAAAGCAAGGAAAGACTCATTGACAGACGACATGACTTTGTCTCTAAGTATTAAGTCCATAAGTCCTTCATAAGTTTTTTTCCGTCTTAGATAGTTCAACCCATCGTGAGAAAGTAATGCGTATTCTTGCAATAAACTCGGAGAATTCAACTCCATTTTCAGGTAACATGTTTTTAAATTGTAGACGATAGCCGTCTTCGTTAAGCTGATATTTCTTTAACAAAGCGGCCCTGACAACCTCATAATTGCTCTTGTCAGGTTCATCCACCATATTTAATATACTTAGAGCTTTACCTGTCAGTATCCCTGATAACTGATAAACATATTTTGCTTTGTCTATGTTATGAGCTGTACATGCTTGTTCAAATCTGTCCAGATAGAACATTATGTCATCACTGGAAGGACTAAATGTTGGTAACTTAATCTTAAAAGTATCATTATTAGCCTTCCCAGAAGATGAACCCTTGTTTGAATCATTACCATTACTCATGCTCGTCAATTTCAATTTCTCCAACTCTAAAGCTAAGAGTTTTTCTTCATGTTCCATTTTTGCTTTCCTCTCATCAGACTCTCTTTGTAACTTCCTTTCTTCAGCTTGAGCCTGCATTTGAAGTCTTTCATTTTCAGCTTCTTTTTCAAGTCTTTTATTTTCAGCTTCTTTTTCAAGTCTTTTATTTTCAGCCTCTTTTTGAAGTCTTTCAGCTTCTAGCTGTAGCTGGAGTTTTCTCTCCTCAGCTTCTGATTCCCTTTTTTGTTTTTCCATTTCCATTTGGAATCTCTTTTCATCCACCTGCATCTGCAGTTTCTTTTGTTCAGCTTCCATATGCAGTTTCTTTTGTTCAGCTTCCATTGCTTTATCATATCGAGCAGTTGCAAATTCTTCTAACTTATCACCAGTCTTCCCAAGCAATTTACCCTGCTCAATAAAGTGCTCAAATGTAGACATGTTGTCTAACATATGAGTCCAAAACCTGAAATAATTAACTAATTTATTTCAAACCTAAGTGTAACAAGTCTTAATTAAGCACTTGTATATTCACATCACATTATATTATCCCAGTCTCTGTGGGAAACAAGTCTCCAACCAAAGAACTTGTATATGAAATATCAGCACTCAAATCTTGATCATAAGTGCACTTCTCATTCAATAGTGCACGACACTATTCATCATTCATTTATCATCAGTATAGTAGTAACAGTGCATTAGCATAGCCCATTAACTAATTACTATAACTGTAAACAATGACTATGTAAACACATGCAGAATGTAAACATTGAAAATGTAAACAATACAAACAATGTAAACAATAACAATGTAAACAATAACAAAGATCAGCAACAATACAAAAACTTTCGCAGAAATCAACTAAAAATAAAGCAGAAATTAATGAAATATCACAAAAAATGTGACGATATCTGCGATAGAATTAAACAAAATACATGACACCACAGTGTATAAACAAAAATGTTGTATGAAACTAAATTATAGACAAGAGTAGGCTAACAAATACAAACAAATCACAACAAAACTAAAGAATGTGAAATAATAACGAAAACAATATTAAAACATGTCATCACAGCTAACATAAATAGCAACAGAAGTCGCTTAGCAAATTCCAGTATCGGAAATTTGCAAACCCTACAGAAAACGCTCACAATAGACGACCTCTATGACGTGGCATAATCTAACGGAGACACCACCCAACCGAGAACCCGCTGAAATATAAACATATAAATATACAAATAACATATAGACATATAACATATAGAATGAGATGATACACAGAAGACTCAGCAGAAGTATAAGGGCACAGTTTACATACAAACAGGCTACTTAACTTAAAGGCTTCCAATCGTAGAACAGCAGAAAAACGGATGTCAATCAACGTCCTAAAGAGCGAAGCTCCAACGATGATGGCACATCTGAACTGCTTCCACTGCTAACACGATGGTACAAGAGCTTCTGACATACTGTGTGTTGAGTTGTTTCGGCACTTGACCTTCTAATCCAAAAGTAAGTTGATGGAAATCGGTACTTGGCCTTCTTCAGAAAACAACCCGTTTCAACCGGCACTTGACCTTCTCAAAAAACGACAGCACTGGAACCTTGACAGCAGCAACTTGCTTGACTTGCGTAAAAGATAACAGCAGTCCGAGTTATCCGGCAACATGTAACAACGCCGGGTACTGTCAAATTCTTGTTTCCGTCAAAAGTTGAAATTTTGACTTTTACCGGGCAACGCCGAGTACTTTGAAAATTTTGAAGATGTTGACTGTATTGAAGAATGTTAATTTCTTGAAGGATGCTGATGAATTCTTGTTGAAAATGAAGTGGTAAGGGACCCCGTGTTTGCTAGTACCAGAATCAAACCAGCTTATGGCCACCAAATGATGCGTGATGCCATATGATGATGGATGGCATCCGCATGTCTGGTTTTGTGTAGTGTGTAGATGTGTTCAGTCAAAACAATGTTCATGCAACAATAACAGGGCAATCCACATAGGACGTCAGTAAACTCACGACGTATAAAGTCAATGAGTCTTGAAACAGCCGTTGACGTTTTTCTTCATTATTTATTGTGGACGCCACAGTGACAAAATGGTTACGCAAATGTGTAGGCACATCAAACAGTCATTATCACAGCAACATTCAATACAGCAATAAACGGTAGACAGCATTACAATGATGAGTCAGATGCATGTTATATTTCAAAGTGCTGTAAATGTAGTCAGGTGAACAACTCCATCCTTTTCTATAACAGCCAGGAGATAACCAGATGTATGAGATCAGTTCACTCTCCTTAGTTTGACTTCAGCAAGACAGACACGTCTGCCGAAGTATAAATAATGTCCTCAAGAATATCCTCTAGATAATAAAGGTTTTCTAAACCTAGTTCATTTAACAAAGTAGCAAGTAATGGTCCTTGGTACATGCATCAACCGATGCAGTACAATGCAGCGACATGTGAGCTGGGAAAGAACATCTCGTGACGACGACTTTCGGAGACAGGCTGTGAATCGAAATCGCTCACGACCCAAAATCGATAGAGTTAATGAAAAAGTCAATTTACCTTGCTTTCATGAAATACACAGAAATATCACGCCTCCCGACATGTGGGAAAACACTAGAGGTATTATCTCGACTAAACGAAATATCCATTAAGAGGACTACACATCCCTGACAGAACAAAAAATAGCGGAGATCCCCTCTTCAACGAGGCATCTCTTTCGCCATTCCAAATCGCTCACTTCCACTAGTGGTGGGCGGAAACCGATCGACCAAACAACAAGACAAGTCATGCGCAGTCCAGCGCAAAAATGACCACAGCTCAAAAGTTAACTGCATTCGATACTAACGCGAGAAGACAAATGCTTACCGAGAAAAGTGACTATAAATTCCAAGCAGTTGTTGCCCTTGCGTTATAAAACAGACATTGAAATAAAACGATGTTGCGAGAATTTATCACGCAACAATATATATATATATATATATATATATATATATATATATATATATATATATATATATATATATATATATATATATAGATATATATATATATATATACACACACACTGTGAGGCTAAGAAACCCATGATCTTTAAATATTTTTAAAACTCGGCCGAAAATGACCCGATTATTATGAACTTTTGTCCAAATGGTGAGAAAATATTTATCTACATTTTGCCTATTTCAGTTGGTGCTCAAAATGTCCGCCGCCAGCTGCAACACCTGCGCGAAGTTGAGTGCGTCACTTTCTCACTGACGCGTCAATTGTGCGTTGCTCTAGCTCATCCCATGCCTGCTTGATCCGCTCTCTCAGCTCATCCACGTTGCCAGTTTTCTTTCGGTATACATTCTCTTGCAAAACGCCCCAAATCCCATAGTCCACGGGGTTAAGATCTGGACTATTTGGTGGCCAAAAATTTGGTTCGATGAATTCAGGTGTTTCCTGAGTGAGCAGCGCAACTGTTTCCCTAGCACGATGAGCAGGCGCGCCGTCTTTCTGGAAGATGAAGAATTCTGACATTTCCCTCATGTCAGGAAGAAGGCACTTCATCAACAGTTCGTTGCGGTAGTAATCGCCATCTGTCTTGATACCAGGTTGAACAAAATGAATTCCAGTGCCGCGCAGTGATGAGACACCAACAGAAACCATTACTGATTTGCTGAACGTTGGTTTTGCTCGCAGCAACCGATTAGCATATATGTTTCTTTTTTTGGTGACAACCGGTGTCATACACCCGATCGTTCTGACTATTGGTAGGCCGAGCAACAGTAAACAGTTTTTCATCCGTGAAAAATATGAAACTCACTTTATGCTCTGGGAAGCGACGCAAAAGATGTTGGCACTGGGAAAGCCGTGACTCTTTGTTGCATTCAGCCAACTCTGTCTCCCGATGTTTCTTCAAACATTTTAGCTTAAGTTCCTTTTTGATTATTCCGCAGACGGATCTTTGAGAAGCGCCTATCTGACGAGCAATTTGACGTTGGAAAAGATGTGTTTTCGGGCGTCCTTCTTGACTTTGCACAAGCTCGTTAACAGCATTGATGTATTCATCGGTGAGCGTAGTGCGTGTTCGGCCAGTGGCTTTACGACGTTCAACAGTGCCGGTTTGGTCTATCTTTTGCAAAAGATATGTCAGTCCGCCTAAAGTCCATCCTTTGTTGAGAAACTCCTTAAAACGTCGTTTCGCACCATAATTTTTGTTTTGTAAAAGAAATTTGATTGCCGTTTTTTCTTCTTCAGAGAACGCCATTTTGCAGCAGAGGAATTACAGTTGTATGCAGCGCTACCTGCATGGTGTAAAGTTTGTTGCGTTAAATTTGAAATTCGAAATTTGAGACTTGAAATTCGGAAAGGGATATCGTTATCAAAATTGTCACCAAATTTCATAATAATCGGGTCATTTTCGGCCTAGTTTATAAAAATATTTAAAGGTCATGGATTTTTTTGCCTCACGGTGAATATAAATATAAATATAAATATATAAATATAAATATAAATATATAAATATAAATATAAATATAAATAAATATATAAATATATATATATATATATATTTATATATTTATTTATATTTATATTTATATTTATATATTTATATTTATATTTATATATTTATATATATATATATATATATATATATATATATATATATATATATATATATATATATATATATATATATATATATATATATATATCTTCTTCTTCTTCTTCCGTCCTTAGCCAAAGACCGACCAAGCAGTCAGAGGCCATCACGCCTTGTGGCGTCTTAAGGGCAACAGCAGATTGATTTTCTCTGTTGCAGTTTCCCATCACGCCTAGCGGCGTCTTTAGGGCAACAACAAATAGATCCATCTGCCGTTGTTTCCGTAATCGGTGTGACAAGCCAACGGGTGATCAGCCCATTGGGCATCTGGTCACCTTACCTCATAAAAAAGCTGGACCTAGTATGGTGAAGTCTCTAACACATAACTCCCCTATGGCAGTAGGGGAGCAACAAAATAATGTTTTTTAAATTAAAAAAATAAATAAAGAAGAAGAAGAGTTTAGAACCTGCATGAAACGTCAACTATTAATTGTCCTATTTACCATTTGCTTCTACAATAGATACAATGATGTGACGCCACTTTCCTGTATCGGCAGTTATTCATCTTATTTGGAATTGAAAACAATTTTTATCCTAATTATAACCCATAAGAGGTTGAATGAGATTTTTTCATCATCAAATTAAAAAAAAAACATATATAATGATAATTCACAGTAACAACTATTTCACTTCACGTTCAGCCCACACCAACTATTCAATTTTCAGAGTTCAGCCCATACCAACTATTCCATTTTCAGCTCTTGCTAATGCCTTAATTATATATATATATATATACTTGCAGTCAAAAAAATGTACCATCACATGGACAAAAAGCGTTGGGCGCTTATGCGCTTATCATATATTTTATCCATAAGTGTCTTATGAAGTATAAAGCAGAAGTTAATTTCATGTAGAATCAGCGCCCAGGCTTTTTGTCAATTTGATGTTACATTTTTTGACTGCAAGCTATAAACACCGTGAAAAATTGTTTGTGGCTTTTTAGTGCATCAAAAGCCTGTGTTTAAAATATTTTTTTTATATTTTTATATTTTCTTCTTTTTAGTATTATTTTGTTGTTGTTTGTACATTTAAGTCAAATGTAATCGATCCGCTAATGACATTATCAATTTGCGATAAACGAGTTCAGAGCACAGGAGGCGGATTTCATTAATCAGTATATTACACGGAAAGTTAATTTTTTTTTTTTTTTTTTTCATTTTTTAAAATGTAGTTGTCAGTTGCGAGTATGTCTGTGCACTCGCGTGCGATAGTGTGTGTGTGTGGAGGGAGGAGAAGCTTCAATATTTCTCTCAAGAAAGACAATCTTGTTGGAAAGAATATACCTAGATTATTTGCAGTTATCGCCCATGTCACTGATGAAGCAATAAAAAAGAAAAAAAATTAATATTAATTTTAATGTTATTCATTTTATTATTTTTACGACTGATTATTGTATTGTCATCGGGCATACACAACTATGCCAAGTTTCAGAGCTATTGCTCATCTGGAAGTGATCGAAAAATCGATTGCAAGATTTGAAGGTGACATACGTTGCAAGTTAAAGGAAAGCCTGTTCAAAAAAAAAAAAAGATTTTCGCTGACCTTGACGTGTTTCAGAATAGCGATCTGTTGAATCATTGACCTTGTGGAAAATAAATAGTAAGCGAAGTGAGACAGATTATGAAAGTTTGTTTGTTTGTTTGTTTTTGTTTTGTTTGTTTATTATAAAATAACATTTTATTGAGGTTTGAAACCTAAATGGACTGATAGCGATGCTTGCACTACGATAAAGTAAATACTATTAATGACGATATCACAAGCTGGCAATATTTCTTGTGTTTGCAACATGATAAAGAACAGCACCGTATTGCGTGATCTCCGTGCCCTGCAGATAGTTGATGCGTGATTGGTAATTGTCGAAGCGGTACAGATAAGGATAACACCCACCATTGGAGTTGACTTTGACGTCTCGTTCGTGAAATGGCAGTGCCTGCAGCGAGTTGTGTTAAGGCTATTGGGCAGACGTGGTTCGGGGAGATAGATACGCGTCACATCAATGTGAGCTAAGCGTATTGTCATACCTTCTTGTGAATTTCCCGCTTCTGAAAATTTTTCAGAGGGCAGCAATACAACAGCCATTTTCCATGAAAAGTCTCTCAGCACTCGTAAGGTAAAGGATCCCGTTTACGTGCTCATTGAGGCATATTAGAAATATGGTGTTAGGCCCATATTTTCTTGACCATCGGCACAATAGGGGTGATATGGTCATCATCACGCCGGCCGCCTTAACATTCCCAGAGTTGCTTTGGTACCCAATTCATGAGGTTGAGTCGACCCCGGAGCCGTTTGCGGTCTAAAAAATCCCACCTCAACTGGGGATCGAACAATGGACCACTGAGCTCAGCACTCGTAAGATGCACAAAACGTCGACACAGAAACTTAGGCAGCGAGACAAACACACGCCTAGGCAGCAAGATAAATCATAAACTTAGACATAAAGACAAAGCCCACATCTAGACAATAAGATATATCCTATACAACTAATAAGCGAAATAGAGGCCGGCCAAGAGCTACCTGGCGGAGAAATGTAGACGCAGAGGCTTAAAGCATGAACCAGAGCTGGGGCATCACACGAAGGATGGCTGCAGACAGAGCAAAGTGGATACAGTTTGATGCTGCACTACAAGACGCCACCAGGCTGATTGTTTTGTTAGTCAGCGGTCAATAACCAATAGTAGAAGAACTAATATGCAAGTTAAAAACCTCACACTCAGAGAGCTAGATATACAACATACGAGTATCTAGATAACAATGTACATTACACATCTAGAATTTACGATAAACAACACATTTAAGACATCAAGATATGTTACACAACTAATCAGCAAAATAAGACAATCAGATATAGCACTACATTCCTCATCGTTACGCCAGATTATAATGACTGAATGACTGAGCTAACAATGCCATTTGAATCAATATTAGACGAGCAACACTCATTCGAACTGGCTAAGTATAATGATCTGGTTATGGACTTGAGAGACATGACGGGTACACCAAGCAAAAGTCATAGCTGCAGAGGTAGGTGCAAGAGGTCTAGTGGCTGCCTCAATGTAAGATCAACTGAAACTATTGTGTGTGAAAGGACAGTCAAGAACAAGGGCACAGAGATTCGGTGAAACAGTGGAAAGGGCATCGTGCTGGCTGTGGTGCAACCGCAACGGGCTGTGGAATTCAGGACAGTAATTTATATACAACATAATGGTTTCTTTCACAGTTGCCTCAAGCTGGTAGCATAGTAAAACCAGGATTGAAGTTGAAAGTCGTATCCAAGGTGGTGTGGGTTCAATCATTACCCAAGTGGAACAAGAAGTGATTAGAAGATGCTGGCGTTGGATAGGACAGATATTGAGAAAACCAGTTGGTAACATTGCAAGATAATCCTTTTCCCTGGAATACTTCGGGTAGGAGAAATTGAGAGAGACAAAAACATATTAATATAGACATGAAGGGATCGCCCATGTAGTTCCGGCGAGTTTCTAACGAGACACATAAATAAATAAAAATAAACAGAGAGAATAACACTAATGCTTTTTTGTAATAGAATAGTCGAATAATAGGCAATTGTGCGTTGGGATGGTAACCTCATTGCATATTTCTTTCAAATTTTAATTTTTGGCATTCGTCTTGCTTTTTCTCGGGTGTCCACCAATTGTAAAATGTCATTTGCCATCTATTACGTGTTTTACAGTCCTCTTCATTAGCAACATGATTTGTTTACTCGTGATTGGTGTATTGATTGCTTTAGCATTTCCTACTGTACATCTATTTATTTCAGTTTATTTAATTCGACTATTCAATACCTGTCAAATCTCCGTGGTTCATAGGTCCTCATTAAATACACCCCAAGCCTTTTTGTACTGAGCTGTTTGTTCATTGTCTTTTGATTTCATCGGCCCAAAATCATTCACCATTCGTCGTCCGCCCTTTCAAATACGAAGCACAATATACTCGTATATTTGGAGTTCATTATTTCCCTTACTTTAAAATTCGTAAGTTTATACAGTTGTTCCTCTTTAATTTACCCTGGGTTAATTATTACATAAAATTGGCTGTGTCAAGTGTCAATCCAAATTTGATAAATTAAAATGTACCCGAAAGGAAGCTGAATCCAAAGTTTAACTCACCACAATGAGTGTACCAAAGAGATTTTGAACGTCTAAGATTTTAAATGCGACAAATAAATAACTCTTCGATGATCTTAAAGATCAGTGGCTAAGAAGAATCGATTATAAAATGAGGCCGACCTTGGAGAAGATTAATCCGGGGATCTTAAAGCTATCTGAAAGAAAAATAAACAACAACAACCTCAAATCAGAGCAGGCTGTTTTGTGCTCAATGGATCTGAAACCAGAAAACAACTACACCTGCTGCGCTTCATGGTCGCCATGAACAGAAGATAGCGGTATATGAAGATTAATAACATAGGCTCATATTAGAGATATGTTACATTAACACGGGCCTTTAACAAATCAGGCACGGAACGAGTTTGTTAATCCTGATAGAAATAAAAATGTATTGCAACAACGATGTGTTCTTAACGTACCAGCTTAGGAAACTGTTTCGTAGATGTTGCACACGAAGGCTAAAAGATTTAATTTAGTTTTCTTTGTTTTAATCACGTTCACCCTAAGCACATGTAGTGTTATAAAGTGTTCCTAGTTTATATCGTTCTGTACCTTTTTCAACATCGTTCTTCTTTAATTTCTGTCCCGTCTTTGCTCTTTCATCATTTTTAAAGTAATCTTTTATAATCACAGCTTTACCTAAGTGTACCTTTAATCACTCCTTTAATATTTTCCAACCACACATTATCTTTTGGAGCACAAATGGCTTGGTAGACATTATTGTTAGCACGGCATGCGGTTAGATGGGCCATAGAAAGAATTCATATGATACTTTAATCCCCTGTTTCCACAAAAAGAGTGTCACCACATTTGTAAAATAGCATGCTCACCAAAGTGATCGACAAAAAATGACTCGTGACACGCACATAAATGTTGGGTACCAGGTGGTAGACTACGTTGAGAGCGGGATGTTGTGTACGTGGTGAGGCAGTGAATGAATATATTAATGGAGAACCACTCGCGGGCTATGCGACAAGGAAACAAGAGAGGGCGACGATATATCGCGACAGAAGGCTTGGTGATCAGGGCAGATAATTTTTGTAGTACGCAGCCAATCCAAAACCACGATTTGTCTCGCAACCAAACACCAAACACGGAGTTGACGAAATGGTTACGAGAGCTTACCCACTTTTAGCGATTGAAGTGCACTGAAATGGCACGCGATCATGCCGATGTCGCAAGGCAAGAAAGACGAATAGTTACTGGATTAGAGGGCGGAGCCATAGGAAACAGTCCTCACCTTCTCAGACATTGGCGACCGAAATATAAAGAAAAGTTCGAAAGAAGTCAGTACGGATTGTCCAACATACGCGGAGCATAGTTTCTTATAGCATAACATGTTCACAGCCTGTTTCATAATTTAATTCCTGTGTTGAAGTGGGATGTTTTAGACCACAAACGGCTCCGGGGTCGACCAAGCCTCAAAACTGGGTACCAGAGCAACTTTTGGGAAGGTTAAGACTGCCGGCGTGATGCTGATCACATCACCCGTAGTGTGCCGACGGCGAAGAAAAATGGACCTAACACCATATTCCCAATATGTCTCATTAAGCGTGTAATGGGTGGGGCGCGCGGGGGAGGGGGGAGAATGGAAAATCCCTCATAGCTAAATGGGCGAAAGACTGTTTTTTTTCCATTACTTCTATTCGTTAATAGTTAATGAAATCAAAGATTTTTCCTCTCTGATAATATAACGAGGTAATTCATAGTTATATACTTCACATTCATCTAGAATGTTATATTATCATTACAGTCTTACATTGGCACACGCTTTCATTCTAAATATATTTAACACTCGTCATGTAGGCGTTATGTTGTGTATCATAATAAGATAATTAATTACAGAATGATTATATAGGAAGACGCCATAGTACGGAATAAGATTTTTCAAAAACACAACTATTGTTATTAATGATATATCACAACCCCGATTTAGCTGTGGTGGAGGCAAGGTACTAGCTGGCTAACCCCTCACCGCTAGGACATTACCATTCTTATAAATATTTCACTACGACACAAAATAAGGCTCGTGTCCACTAAGGCATGACTGTACAACAATTTGAGGGACCTCCTAGTCCACAGCCGTCTGAAAACCGTCAACGATGGCCACTTTGGAACCAAGCCATGTAACCGTACACGATGTAAGACATGTCAGTATGTAATCGAAACACGTTCAGTCTCGTTCCCTAACGCCAAGTTCACCATCACCCATGGCTTCACATGTGAGTCACGCAACGTCATTTATGCTATTATATGCAAACGTTGCACCATTACGTACATCGGCCAAACGGGCACACGACTGGGCGACCGATTCTGCAGACACCTCTATGACATCTCTCAGTTTAATTCCACACCTGTGGCCATCCACTTCAATGGCCCTGACCACCACGGTGCCACTGACATCCAGGTGACAGCCATCAGATACTGTTCCTCGGACGCCAACAGTCGGTTTCGCCAGGAACAACGCCTCATCCATCTTATGGGTTGCCTCAAACCACACGGTTTGAATACCCAACATTCTTTTGTCTGAGACGCCTTTCTCTATCGAGTCCCTGTTGTATTATGACTTTTTACTTTGATGCGATCTCCTTTTTTTTTTTTTTTTTTTTTTTTTTTTTTAAATTACTATTTTTTTAATTTAATAATTTTATTTATTTATTTATTTATTTATTTTTTTTTTATAATTTGTTTATTTATTTTATTTTATTTTATTTATTTATTTATTTATTTTTTTATTTTTTATTTTATTTTATTTTTTTTTAAATTATTTTTTTCCTTTATTTTTTTTTATTTTATTTATTTCTTTATTTAGTTTTTATTTTTATTTATTTATTTATTTGTTTTAAATTTATTTATTATTATTATTTATTTATTTATATTTTATTTATTTATCTTATTTATTATTTATTGATTACTTTTTTCTCACTCTTTTCCAGTCCTTGTTTTTATTATTTCTTATCTTTATGTACTGTCAACTTCCTCTTTCCGGTTTAGTGGCAGCCATCCTGCTTTGCTTCACATTTGACTGGACTTAATATTAAGGGAGTTTTTTTCTCTTATTTTTATAGTTTCATGTTCTCTACTTAATTCTCATTTTCTTTCCCTCCTGTCTCTTGTTTGTCTGTCCCTGACGAAGGCCTTGTGGCCGCAACGTAGGTTTTTCTTGTCCTTCTCCTTGTAAGACGTATTACTATTTGTGTGGGTGTGTGTGTGTTTTTTTGTTTTTTTTTTGTTTTTTTGTTTTTAAATTTTTTTTACAACAATGGGTGGTGATAGCACGACCACCTGATCGTCAGCCCGGTACCGGTATTGCTGAGACCCTGCTCCTGCCTCTCCCGTGGCGTTATACACCCCACGTACATTGCCGACGATCAAATCTGAGACCGGATTCTCGAGGACAAAGGTGTTACTCTGCCTGCCAGAAACGGGGTGTCCACATTAATGCACGCCTGGGGGTAAGCCTCGACTTTGCCCCCAAACGTGGTACACTTTACAGTTTTGTCTGTGAGGCAGGGTTCATCGATGCACGAACGACGAACCCCGACTGTGGTACATCCTGTGTCTCTTATCACCGAGACTGGTTTCTTCTGCACCACACCTTTGCGGAGTACCAACTTGCCAGTCTCGTGCACCGCCGACAGACATGGTACAGGATGTCCGCACCGTAACACTATATTCTCGTTTGAATGAAATAGAGGTCGACACCGCAAACAGTCCTCGCTGTTAACTGTGTCCAACACATACGCGGAATTCGCGTGTTCGATTGGGGTTCTACACATGTCAGCATTATGACCCTTGCCATTACAATTGGAACATCGGCGTTCTCTTTTTGATTCACCGCGTTGACTCCTACTCGGGCTGCTAGCCGGTGACGATCGCGCATCGGAGTCGGAAGATCAGCTTTGCTTGGACGGTTTCCCTTTGTAGTAAAACATATCTTCCCCTCGAGACTCCTCAAAGCGCACCTGCGTACGCGTTTGGCGCTCTTCTCCGTAACTATCACTTCTCCACTGCTGATTGTTCCAGTTCGACTGGAAACTTCGATGAGATCGGAAGTTATCATAATTACCTCTGCATGGCTGATAGGGACGGGAGGGTCTATCGTGCTTATGCTTTTGGAAGCTATCTGCTCTGCCTGACCGACGCTGCCACGCCGGTTATCTTTGGACTTTCCCGACACCTGCAACTAAGGCGTCCGACAGTCCGGACCAATGAATGGGCTTGCCCGGATGGGCCCAGACGTAATGGCGCCCCAACTGCGTAGAATAGGACGATAGACTAAGCTAGACTAGAAGTAGCATGATATGTACAATACGTGAATGTAAAAATTCAAAAACAAGGGATACTCGTTAAACGTATATAAAAGACAGCAAGATACGTGATAATACGCCACGTAAACAAGACGTTAAGAATCACTCAATATACACGACACCGTATATACAAACAGCACTAGCACGACTTACAAATAATGTGCACGGTTTGTTAAGCAGGGCAGCTGCAGGAATACGCGTCTGCTCGACTCCGCCACTAAACAAACACAGCCACGCCCTAGAAAGAAGTCAGTCTAATCCAATCTTTCCCCGCGAGGAGAGATAAAAGAATTAAACTCACCGCCCTTTCCACCCGTAATGGGCAATGACTACAACCCACAAAAGCCAGATCAAAACCTCAGAAATGAGGTATCTGAGGAAGGTGGTTGAAGTAACAAGAAGAGACATGGTCCGCAATCAGACGATACGTCAAGGCCTAAAATCCCACCCCCTGCATACCCAAGTAAAACAGTCCAAACTAAGATGGTTTGGCCATGTCTGCAGAATGGGAGAAGATCGGCTACCACGACAAGCATGGGAAAAAAAAGACCCAGAGTCCGCTGAGAGAACAACATTAGACAACATTTGAAGGACCGAGGACTAGAATGGAACCAGGCCAGGAGGAAGACAGCTGAAAGGATAGTCTGGCGCTCTCTTCCAAACCTCCACACCTCACGGTAGAAAGGGAACGACTAAGTAAGTAAGTAAGTAAGCCCTTTACACCCTTAACCAATATAATAATAATAACAATAGACAAAATAACAACTACCCGTAAACAATGAAGTGCTGAGAGTTTGAGCACAACCTAGCCCCCTGCCAGAACACACAGATCAAGTGTGTAAGAAATACAAAGCATTCAATGCAACCTAATATAATGTGTAAAATTACTCAAAGTAAGTAACACAATAACTATAAATAGCAAGTAGAGAACAGACACCCAGGAACCCACTGACACTTCAAACAGAAACCCAAGAAACTAAATGCGTAAGAAGACTTCCTAAATTACAGGGTAAGACGACCTCAGAAGAAATGGCTCACTACTCTACAAGAAGGGAGCAAGAAGTGACAGATAGCTCGAGAAACAAAGAGACAGAAAATAGATGAAATATATCAAACACATAGGAATGAAATATAGAAAATAGAACAAATTACAATACAAAATACAGCAAAACGTTAACTTAACTGGTGATCCAGCGCTGACCACAACGATGCAGATCCACGAAGCTCCTCAGACACAGAGGAAGTCTGATGAACACATCACGAACAAGTCATTCACGAATATACGAGGACGTTCCAACAGGTGCCGTTACAACCTGTAACCAAGCACAGTCTACAAATGTCTACCGCACTAGGAGGTAAGTTCCTGGTGATGCACACATTGGCACAAGCAAATACGTGCCAGATAATGAAGTCAGAGTCCTTCAGCACAAAGTCGTATAAGGCGTACGAAAAATGTTAATGACAATGTAGTCCATATAGCAGCTATTAGCTTCTGTCCACAGAGTAGCAGATCACGGTCACATCAGTGGAACAGCAAACCTCAGGAACAGCCTTCCAAGTGGTATTGATCACTCCGCAGATCACACCACCAGACGGGACATCAGATCAGCCAGGCAGGCACTGGATGCTGTAGCTGCAAAGATGCACAACAGTAGTGGGAGCGGTAACTGTAACAGGTAAACACGGCAATGGGTGCCGTCGCTGCAAAATGTACACAACAGCAGGGGGTGCTGTCCACGATTGTAGTCGCCTTGCGAACACAGTCGCCCGCCACTCTTTTCTAAGAGCCAACTATACCTACACACACCTGTACGTCGTTGCTGAAGCCACTGTAACAAAGTCTCTACAAAAAAAGAAAACAACAGCAACCTACTATGAAGGTAACCTATGCCGACACGCACAGTCAGGCATACGATTACTAGCTCTAAAAGGACTAACACAAACCTGAACTACCAAATTTGTCGACACGCAAAGTCAGGCACGAGCTCTAGCCGTAGAAAAGGACTGACACCACCATGTACTACCAGACTTGCAACTGCTAACGCCACATGCTCCGCCAGGAGCACAAGTTTTCTCGTCTCCACCTGCGAAGTCTATCTTGCAATATGACTATCGACACTGCACAACAGGCACTATCTCGCTGTGTTGATTATTCTAGACACAGAAGCAGTGAACAAAAGTAATATACCAAACTGATTTACCTCCAAACACCTGCCACAATACAAAACAGATTCACTTTAACAATCTAACAATATGCCGATCTGAGCCACACTGTGACCTACTTTCAATCCAGGTCAAATACCGAAGCGGATTATAAACTGACCTAAATCGCATCGCTCCCCGTTCACAACAAAGCCTAGACCAAATGAAGTAATGGAGTAAACATTGTTAAAACATAATGAAATAACAAGCGCCGTAATACAATACTTTCAAACGTGTTAATGAGAGCCACTACAAAACGTCTCAATTTCAGAAAAAATATGGGCACAAGCAATCAGACAAGCCCCCAGATATCACAACCCCTATTTAGCTATGGTGGGGGCAAGGTGCTAGATGGCTAACCCCTCACCGCTAGGGCATTACCATTGTTGTAAAGATTTCACTACGACACATAATATTGCTCGTGTCCACTAAGGTATGACTGTACAACAACGGGTGATATAAGAAATTAACACTTACTATCAGGTCATGTCCCTTTGTTACCAAGACGAAACTTGGCCACACTCAGCCGAATGAAGTAAAAAACACGTATATTTACAACTGCCACCGAAATGTATATAAATATAAGTGCAGATATAACACCCGGTAAGATGGCTACCAAAGCCTCTATCGTGAGCTTCACTCAATCGAGCGACAACCAAAATGGTACTATCGAACTGACCTAAGGATTTACAAACATACTCATTATGCATTAAACTAGCACTGAGGAAAACAATCACCACCCTAGAATAACTAACACTAGGAAAAGACTTATATGGCTGCACTGTATCATATACTCCAAAGAATAAAGGCAGCCTCAGGCTGGCGACAATCTGCGTCCGCACAATATTCAAATTTATAGTTGATTTAGTCATTTGAATGAATTGCACCCATATGTCTCAGTCATTGTAAATACTTATACCAGAGCTATTTAAGCAATATTTTACTGAGTTAAATCAATTGCAGGCTCATCAGAACTAGCGAAATCCTAACTCATAGAAGGTCAGGAAAGATACAAAGTTTAGACGGCCTGGATCCTCCCAGTCGGAGTACTTGATTTCATTAAATTCCTATGAGGCTGCCTAGAATTGAAGCACCATTCTTCAATTCACATCTCTGCCAAGATTAATCTTGAGTGAAAGGTAGATACCTTTGAAGACCCTCAGTAGATACTCTGAATTTTGGCAGGGGTAGTAAATCCCGTGACAATGAGGAAGCGTGGAAAGAACTTCAGCTGAGGTCACGCGACAGGTGGACTTGGCATGTCTTTGGTGAAGGCTCCTGGTGGAGCTAAAGGGTATTGATTGGTTGATTGATTTCGTATCAGACAAACAACCGTTTCAGAGAAAAATGTCAATCCATTTTATTTAAAATTCTATTACTGAAGGTTCATTATTACCGTAACTGTAAGTAAATGAAGAAAACGAATTGTTAAACCGAGTGGAAATTAGTCACACCATTTCCGACGTTCGTCCGGTTTAGTTCTCCAGGGGGTCTCAAAAGAGACAAAGAAAGAACACGACTACTGCATCCCCGGGCATGTCGACTCATATGAGGTTTTCTATATGCCTGGCAACCTCATGACGTAAAGCAAATTGCCATAAAAACCACCGCTGCAAGAGCACGTGACTGTTTGATGTATGCTTCATGCGGGACCTCCTGCCGTAGTGTCTCCAAGAGCACGTGACTGTTTGATGTATGCTTCATGCGGGACATCCTGCCGTAGTGTCTCCAAGAGCACGTGACTGTTTGATGTATGCTTCATGCGGGACCTCCTGCCGTAGTGTCTCCAAGAGCACGTGACTGTTTGATGTATGCTTCATGCGGGACCTCCCGCCGTAGTGTCTCCAAGAGCACGTGACTGTTTGATGTATGCTTCATGCGGGACCTCCTGCCGTCGTGTCTCCAAGAGCACGTGATTGTTTGATGTATGCTTCATGCGGGAACTCCTGCCGTAGTGTCTCCAAGAGCACGTGACTGTTTGATGTATGCTTCATGCGGGAACTCCTGCCGTAGTGTTTTCAAGAGCGCACAGGAAAATGTTGGTGAAGATGATTTTAGACATTCTTAATTGTATGAGTGCAAAATTCAGTGTGTAATACACTAGATGAAATGTATCGAGCAAGCAGCTTCTTGCTTGAATAACAAAATGGCAAGATTTTCAAGTCTTTCCTGGTGCATCATTGATTTCAGATATAGTTTAATCAGCTTCATCTTATTGAATAGGATCCCGTTACACGCCCATTGAGGCATATTGGGAATATGGTGTTAGGCCCATATTTTCTTGACCATCGGCACACTAGGGGTGATGTGCTCAGCTTCACGCCGGCCGCCTTTAACCTTCCCAAAGTTGCTCTGGTACCCAATTCGTGAGGCTGGGTGGACCCCGAAGCCGTTTGCGGTCTAAAAAAAATCCCACTTCGACTGGGGATCGAACCATGGACCACCGAGCTATGAAGCGAGTGCACGGACCACCGAGCTATGAAGTCAGTGCCCTAACCACTGTGCTACCGCGGCTCTATCTTACTGAATAAGGTAATCATTATTTCTGGAACTTTTTGACCGCCTCGTTTCTGTTGTGTGTGTCGGCCTTTTCGGCTGTCAACAGGTGTATCACTTTCTTGATGATTGTTGGGAGCAACCATTTTTGTACTTATAGAGATGACTTTTTCATAGGTTTTCAACTTGCCGAGCTGTGTCGAGTGTTTTATTTGTTTCCGAACCTACTAGGCCACGTGTACGTCCCAGGGAGGGGGAAAGGGGGGGGGGGGTTTCTCTGAGGAGACAAAGAAAGAATAAGACTATTGAATCCTCAGGCATGTTGTACATGAACCCTCTGGCATGTTGTATATGAACCCTCTGGCATGTTGTATAAAGTGACTGACATGAGATTGTGCATTGAGCTGACAACTTCATCATTTAAAACAATTTTCTACATAAACAACAACTCCAAGAGTACATGAAGTCTTTGGTGCAGTATTTCTGCAAAAGGACCAGCTGTACTTGTGGCTAAATGCTTCATTAGGGGCGAAAAGAGAGAAGAAAAAAGAAAAAGAAACCCGTTGGGGAAGTATATATAAGAAACTACTGCGGAAGGAAGTGTAGATTTTCGCCCAATCGTTCTGCGCTTTTCAGAAGACCAATGATGTTCTTGTGGTATTCAAAAAGTTCAGTTCTCGTTAGGGCATTCAGATAAATAAATGATACACTTCGTACAAAAATCAGCAAGCTGTCATCAGCTTACCGGTGTGGCTGATCAATAAAAGATTCAATGTTTCACAGAAAAAAGAATCACCTGTATAATCTCTCTTATCGGAGAAAAGCGTAATGCAATTTTAACATCAATTTTGCGAATAACGTACCAAAACGCGACGCTGCTTTTCTTCTTTAAGTTTCAGTCTAGCATCTGAATAATCTTCAGCCGGCATCGTATATTTTTTTGCTAATTCGCCCATCCACTGAATTACTTCAGATGTGGACATAGACAATAATTCATTGTTTCAGATTTCGATATTTTCAGGCAAGCTTTGCAGGTTGAATCAAAGCATGGCCACAACAGATTGGGATACCGCCTATTCAGCAAGGTAGAGAAAGGAACTGCCGATGAGTATGACAGTGGCACCGATAAAATACCTGCTTCAGAGATGCCCAACGTGTGGGGAACGGAGAGGGCGTACGTGGCCGTCACCGGTGCCATTCCTGGAAAGGCTCTGTGGAGATGGGGATGGCCTCGGGCTTTCTTTGAACATATTCGTTGACGTCCGAGAGCATACGAAGAAGAAAAATCAAAGCATATTTGGATGTAATCTCTGTAGCCAAGAGACATTTTGTTGTTTTGAATCCCGTAAATAACTGCAAGAAATTCAGACCAATAACACAAAAGGAATGCAGATTCAATCATTTGGTTACTGGTGAGAAACAGGCCAGCGATGCTACGTGAATCAACTGTTGCAGGCTGAGAATCTTGCAGATATTAACGTGATAGTGTTTTCAAATTCCAAAGAACACACGAAGAAGAGAACTGATGACAGACATGAAGGGGATGAAGCAGACATGGAAAGAGTTTGAGATGATGGCACGTGACAGGAAGACATGGCATAAGTTTGTTGAAGGCCTATGCTCCTAGGGGGGTTGAAAGGTGATGAATAAAGCGTTTTTAAATAGACTGAAAACAGCCATCACCCTATTTACTTCTGAGTTCCACCGTTCGTCGCAAAGCTTCTTGAAAGTATGGTTCACATACTATTTCGCACACTGCTACAAACACGCGTTCATAAAAATTACATGAGGTCGGAGTGGCTACGAGGTATGGTGTCCGCCTCGAATTCTAAAGGTACCAGGTTCGATTCCCAGTAGAGGGAATAAAATTTATGGAAATGTTTTTCAGGACCAGTGGTTCTAATGATGTCATTCTCCACTCCTGGTCTCCTGGGTAGTGAGATAAGATTTCTAGCCTTTTCGGATAACGGTGAACAAATATAGTAGTCCAGTGCGCACGTTTCGCAAGTTAAAAATCCCTCGGCAGTTGGAAATCGTAAAGAGTAGGCCACACATCACTGCAATGGCAAAATTTAAAAATTAGAACCCTACCCACCAAAAAAAAAATATTTATAGAATGTGTGATTCCTATATACAGACATTTGGATTCTCGCCGGTGCTACGGAGTTCGTGCACTGTGCTGAGAGATCCTCCTTGTGTGATCTAAGGGCGGACATCGGAGCACTGATGGCATTGTCCGTGTGCAATGAAGATGGGGTCCTTAAAACCAAAATCAAACCAAAAACTAAATATATGCAGTATTTATCTTTTACTAGCAGTTTTGAACACACTTAAGCTAGCAATATTCATAATCATTTTCCATCGTGTCTTTCCGGCTCATATAGCCACCATTGCAGCTGGTCCCTTCGCAGAAAGCTAGCATTATTAAATACACATTTTCTCTTGCATTTTTGTGATGTATGTAGCATTGTGATGTCCGTGATGACGTTGCCAGCTCCATTCATAAATTCATATCATTTGTCATGCACGACTGTTGTATATGAAATACTGGGCGGGGCACCAATGGTGGCATCGCTACAGCATGATGGGGATGGCTTGTTTAATATTGTCGAGAAGGTCTCTACATATTGGCCCGTTAGGAAAAAAGACCTATTCCAGAGAAGGACAAGAAGAAGAGAAGGCGAATGCTCTCCACTAGATAGTGTTTTCTGATAAATTATGAAAGGTTTTCAATTTCTCTACGACATTAGCTTCTTTCCCTGAAAAAGTCTCCAACCTCTTAAATGAAGAATTTTACCTGTATCTAAATACTTAACACAGATACATAAAATAACAAAGGAATGATCAACGTGGCTATACAGTTTATTAGTTAAATATATACACATATAGGGATAGTGGAAAATAAAAAGGATGATGGTGAAAGACAATTCACACACATATGAAATGTAAAAATGTAGTTAATTAAATATGAAAGTGAACCTGTGTAAATAGTAAAATGATGAAGTGACATATTTAGCGTCACCTTACTGCTGTCAAATCTACACTGTTCATGAATCGTTCAAATTTCCTCCACTGCATGCTTATACACAGGTATGCATCGACTGTCCAATGTAGATGTCTGTTTCAGTGTTGGTTTTCTCCAAGACGAGTGCTTATTTATGAGACTCTTGCTCATGAAGTAGTGAGAACGTGTAAGATGTTATGTCTCTCAACGCTTAGTATTCTCTCTAGCGTCGACAAACCGTTGACATTTGTCGAAGGAAAATGTCTGCTGTTTGATCTTGAAGAGGCGCTGACTAGACTGGAGCCCTTCGAGAAATGATCTTCTGGTAACAAGTGTGTTTTGTGCAATAAAGCTTGCTTGAATTAATGTACGTCGTGCAATCCCCGACTAGAGTAGATGCATTCACTTCATGCACTGATGCAATGAACTACTGAACTTGGTTCAGGCTATCAGTTTTCTGGTTTTTCGAACTGGATATATATATATATATGGGAGTAAACTTGTGAACACTTGTTCTTGGTATCTTGGCGAATCAACTTGTGAAAATGTGATCTAGATATTTAGACTCATCAACTTGTGAGTATGTATTCCTGATTAAGGATATATGTTTTATGAGCACCTGATAAACCGGTGAATAAAATGCTGTGCCACGGACGTCTACAAAAAGGGCGTGAAGGTCTTCTTTATGAAATCCTATCTTGTGAATTCTGCTAATTGGACGTACGCTTTGTTAGCTTCTTTCCGATTAGACGCCAAACACGTAATGTGTAGACCAAAAATTGTACAGGACTGGAGACACAAAGCGGCGTGATAAGTGTCACATCTAATATCAATAGTTGACTTACTTTTTATCTTATTGCTCACTATTGCTTCCTCCTAACTGACCACTCTGTTTTTAATTTTTATACTGTGATGTATGACATGAGGCGCACATGATAAGTGTTTAATATAGTGAGCATGACAGTGTGTGCCCATGACAGTCTGTAATGATAATCTAATAATCTAGATGAAGGTGAAGTATATAACAATGAATTACTTCTTTAATTTATAGGTCGTAAAGGAGAAAATCTTTTGATTAATCATTAACGAAAAAAGTACTGAAAAAAACAGCCTTTTGTTCATTCAGCTATGGGGCTAAGCGCTAAAAGATATCACTAATAATGGAAAAGAAAAATTATTAATAATTTTTATAAATTCACCAACCTAGGAAAGATTATTTTACCAATGATGGCATGCATGGAGGCATTCTTGGAGCCATCTTTATATGACCACCAGCTATGCACAATGCTACAATATACATTTGTGACAGTGAACCTCTGTCTGTGAGGCTAATTACACCTTCATTGACTCTTGAAATCATCCACACACTTATAGGGATTCCCCCTGTGGTGAAACGTGTTGAGAACCCAGCATTGCACAATAAGCTTGGAGAAGTAACTTTAACCCCAGGCGTGACTCTTTGGCTTTGGTCTGGTTGATTGCTTGCACGAGTGATACCGCATATTTTAGCAGTAACCTCTTCTGTATTGGTTCCAACTTGACTGTAAACCATCAACTGATACAAACTAGATTTGCTGGTTTCTCACTGAATGTAATTAAACGTTAATGTTATTATGTCTTTGAAACCACCGCTGATAACGGCGCTAAGTCTAAATGTTATATAATCTCTGTTTACACCCACTGTTGCGAGTGTAGTGGTTTGGTCTATATCATCGCCACACAGGCTAATTTAATATATGTGTGCTGCTGTCCTGTCACTGTGTCTGGAATGTTGACCTGGGTGTGTGTTGATATGTTCGCACACCACAGTGCGTACGTAAGAGTACATGCAGGAGTCAAAAAGGGTTGCAAACGACTGGAACAGTTCGCTACTGTTTATTACGTTGCAACACAGACACGATGACATAAATGACACACATTCGACAGCAAAAACACGAATCATATAATTTCCACATTGCATTAAATATATATAATACGGCCTGTCCACATCCTGGCCTAAACAGTACTTCAATACTCAATAAAGCCTGCACCACACGGCAGTAAAGCCTGCATCACACGGCAGCTATAATAATCTTCATATGGCCTAAACAAATCTTCAATACTCAATAAAGCCTGCACCACACGGCAGCTATAATAATCTTCATATGGCCTAAACAGTACTTCATTACTCCATAAAGCCTGCAACACACGGCAGCTATAATAATCTTCATATGGCCTAAACAGTACTTCATTACTCCATAAAGCCTGCAACACACGGCAGCTATAATAATCTTCATATGGCCTAAACAGTACTGCATTACTCAATAAAGCCTGCAACACACGGCAGCTATAATAATCTTCATATGGCCTAAACAGTACTTCATTACTCCATAAAGCCTGCAACACACGGCAGCTATAATAATCTTCATATGGCCTAAACAGTACTGCATTACTCAATAAAGCCTGCAACACACGGCAGCTATAATAATCTTCATATGGCCTAAACAGTCTTCACTGCAGTTTATCAAATAGGCTGTACACACAGCGAAATATATAAGTCGACATTTTCTCAAATCCTACGTAGGCATACATTATCCAAAAACACTGGGACTCGACCTACACGGTCCACGCCCAAAACACAACTCCCCAAATCACACACTAGTCCCACCAAAAAACCCGTCACGAGATTCGGTTGTCTTGAACACCGTTCTCGATAACACATGCAGACTAGCGAGCTATTCACATGACTCAAAACAGTACAGAATAAATACATTAAACAGCGTTCACACGCTTATCTGTACTCTGTCACCCGAAAAATAGGAAAAGATAATTCTATCCTAAAGTCAGACAAGTATCCGCTTAATCAAGCGTTGCAACTCGAAATTTAATATGTTCAAAACACCATTCTAAAGATTACTTCCCCTTCCATAAATTCCACTTGCAACAGTTACCACCCGCTCCGGGGAAAAAAATGATTCTATCATTTTTTTTGAAAAAATTAACTCCCAAAAACGAAAAATTTAGAAGACAATTAAGCTCTAATGTATGCCTACAAAAATATCTTATTTTAAATCAAATTATATCTACAACAAATATCAGCATTAAAGTGTAAAGTAGCAATTAAAGCATACAGCATAATCAGCTAAGTATAAAAGTAATTAGCTAAATATACAAATATGATCAGTTTCAGTTCCAAAATTAAGTTACGTATATTTAGTACAAACCAAACCGAAAACAACCAATCGAAAGAGAAAACACAAGATCAATCAAAAGAAGAATGATCTGTAAAAAAGGAAAGTAAGAACTCAACAATACCATATACTCATAACTAAGTTGGACAATTACATGTAAAATAAATATGATCAGATAACCTATTCAAAAAAAAATATATAAACATGATCGAAAGGCACAACACAAAATATCAAAGTATATCTATACTAATACCATCAAAAAATAATTTATAACTAAACAAAAGCTAATAAGTAATTTAACTAAGTTATAAGAGTTATACAAAACTAACATAAATAAATTATAGGCATCGAACAAACAAGTAATAGCATTACTATAACTAATACGACCAACGCACAATCAAGCGCTAAAAATAAAAAATACATCATAATAAAAAACAACTTTTTACAAGAACTAATCAAACTACATATCAATGATATCACGAAGTCAAATGCTGGGCACACACAACAAAAAATTACAATGCCAAAAAAAAAAAATCATTTTTTTCAACAGTACCGTACAAACATATTTTTTTTTCTCGATAAGTTACATAAAAACAGTATTTAATTTTTAAGTAATTCAGTAATACTTTAAGTAAAGCCTAATAATGAAATCAATATTTTAACAAAATGAGTGAAATATAAAACAAAAATCCTATCTCGAAGAAACCTTTAAATCAACACATGTAAATTTAATTTATCCTTTAAGTTCTTTCTGCTGACAATTACGTTCAGCTCCGTACAATGCTATTTAGGTATAACTCTATCTCTTACTCAAATCGATAAGATATACATTATAAATAAATCTACCCTTTGTTGCTAATATGAAATATAAAAAAGGTTCTATAAAAATATCTACAAAAAATAAGTTTTTTTTTTTTTTTTTAAATAATCTGCTAGGAAAATAATCTGCATGTCTGACTGGCAAGAAAATCAAGTTCTGGAAAATCGAAGTTTCACAAAAAGTTAACAAATCCAAATACAAGATCATGTATGATACATGCAAGCTATTTTCCAAAATTACATTTCACAACATACCAGATAATACACATCTTCTCTGTATGTTCTATATATTAATTAATCATGACATCAAAACATGAGAAAAATATAAATTAAGTGAATAACGAACACTCAGGACTATCTAAAAGTAACCACTACATCAACACAATAAATGAGTTTGTGCAATCTCATCATGTACAAAACTATCCTAAACAACACAGTTGCAAAAATTCTAAGTTGAACAGAGTAGTATAAAGGATAATAATTACATACTACACATTATCAACACAATAATATATAAATAGCATAAAAATGTATTAATACATCATCAAAATACAGACATATAAATAACAATAAAAAATTATGGCAATCAAATGATGCATAGAAATAATCATTACAACAAAATTATATGTTATTTCAAAACAACAACATGTCATGTACTAATATAGAATACAAAAATATTTACTATCTTCACATAAAAAAACAATAAACCAGCCGCGTCGGCTCCCACTCTCTTGTAAACATGCTTGACCTTCAGAAAGCAACACCTCAGATTTAGTTTGACGCTGACAGGTTTCGGTTGACTACTCGAGCGGAAAGTTGACTCACATTTTCTGACCGTCAATATGTCACAGAAGCCTTGACTCTTATCGTAAACGTAGCTTCTGTCAACAAATACAAATGAAAATTTCCATTTTACTCAATAGTGAAATCTAATGAAAAAAAAAAAAAAAAAGTAGAAAAATCACATTTACAATTACCCAGTACCGGCTTGTGTAAAAACCCGGTCTCTTCACGATGTCACTAGCTCTCTCTAATCACATGTAGATATCATAGAATTCTTGGGGACAACATGACCGACCTTGAATGTCGCCGCTGTCTTACGCTGAAACAAAGTCTCACATTCACAACAACAAGTAGAGCAATCAATAGTATTCAAGCATCCACTGTTATTTTTACTCTGTTTACTTTGATTATAAATGACTCTGGGCTCATGTTGAACAAAATTAGCACAATTGCGCTTATTATTTGTTCTACGATCACAATACTTATTATTACCGTTGTCTTGTTTACAAAAAATGACTTTAGTCTTTTGTTTAGGAACATTACTCTGGTGATATAAAGCAACATTTGAAAAGCTATTATCTCTATCATACTTTCCAACATTCTTACAATCAAAGCTTTGAGATTTGTTAAATTGTCTACAGTATCTACGAGAGGGAAAATTATTATTTTCTGATCTCCCTTGGTACTGTTTACTCTTGGGGTTATCTCTCTTTCTAGAACTGTTTTTCTTTTCCCTTATGGGAATATATTTACCAATAGTTTCAAACTGACTGTGCTGAGTTTGACAACTGCCAGAAACAATAGTATCTCTATTGTTCCGCATATGGGTTTCATCTTTGGAACAAGTAGTAATAGTCTCAACACCCGCTATTAATTTCTGAGTATTTCCAGTAGTAGACAAATATTTGCTCTTATGAGTCTTGACCTGAAATATATCACCTTTCTTTTCCTGACCAACGGAACTGCCTGTTACACTAGAATCTTTGTTGGTCTGACGCCAAGAATTATCACTGGAACTATCAGTAATATTAGAACTTTTAAAGTTGTATTTACCACGATAAGATCTGTCTTTACCATGAATGACATCTCTCTGAGCAAAAAGTATATGGGGCTGACTTTTCGCAACTTTCTGTCTATCATTGTGAACATTGACAGAAGAGCACCTTTTGTTTTTCAAAACCATATCTATTAAGCCAAATATTCTTTCCCTTGCTTCCGCAATTTCAATATCTTTAAGTGATATCGTTTCACTTAACCTTTTATTTAACTCCTTAAACAGCCAAAACTTTGTCGCTTTCTTCTGCTAGCAAATTTTCAATTTTAGCGACCTTCTCTTTCTCAGCCGTCAACTCCACTAAAGTCTCTTTCTCGTACTGTTCTTTATTTGCCCTCAACTGAGTCAACTCTATCTGAAGTGTTTCAGTCTGGACATCATCATTGTTTTTCATAATCTCATTACTCTTCTTGGGGGGTACAATATTCATCTCCCCAATTTGATCACTGAGCATCGCATTATCATTCATCACCTGATGAAGCATTTCTATGTAAGTCTTCTCACAGACATTTCTCTCAACCTTCAATTTCTCATACATCTCTTTCTGTTCTTGAAGTTCCCGCGTGAGATTACCTATCTGAGTTTCCAAGTCTTGGACTTTGCTTAAAGCTGAATTTAATGTAGCTTGTGCACTAGAAAGTTCTGAGTTTGATTCAAGTATCTCACTTTTAAGCCTATACACAGTTGCCTGTAGTTCGTTCTCTTTAGCAACACCTTCTAGGAAATTCTCCCTTTGCTGTAGAGCACTTTGTTTGTTTACTTTTGCTTGTTTCTCAATTCTCAATTCCCTTTCCTGCTCATCAGATGTATGGTTGTGGATTATTTTGAACATGCTTTGCATTATATGTCCGTGTTCAAGCTCAATATTCTGTTGCAAAAACACACGAAGGTGCCGTAGCAAATTCACCAAATCCTTAGCCATTATTGAATTACACAGAAGCTTAAAGTTATGTTCAGCAAATAACTCTAGAGATGCCGATACATTAACCAAAAAATCGTCCATGATCCATACTCCAAGTCGTGCACCTCTCAATCCCTTACCATCTCTACCTACCACCAATGCAGACTCCAACATAGGCCTTATATCTGTAGGGCACATATCACGATCCATGGTGATTCACTTACTTAATCAACTATATATAGTAATCACTTATAGTTATGACAAATTTCTGTCGCAAAAGGTTTGACAATTACCATTCCAGCTCACGAAGTTAACTCTTTGTCAAGAAATGAGCTTATTCATCAATTCTGTATCACCAATTCCTTTTTATAGCACCTTTATCAAGTCACATCATTATCAGGAAAATCGACATATGTCAACAGCCATTATCACCTATGCATCAAATCTTAATCATATGTCAAATTAGACATAAACAACAATAATAACAAAATGAGCAATTAGGGAGGCCTAGCGACATATATGAAGTGACACAATTTACACAAGACACAATCACTTATCTTGTCAATGATCCCGCTTCTTTTCCGCCACGATACTGGATATCACATAGACTGCTAAAACCTCCACTGCGGGAAAGCACTGGAACTTGATTCGCTTGTCTTCAGGTAATTTCGTCAATATGATATGTGCTTAACAATGCACACGTTGACAGGAACCATAATACAGCACACACTGCCCCTCTTGACTCTTCTGTAGTCTGAAATGTACACGGCAACTCCGTGTATCATAACATCTTGGAACTTGTGATGGTGATAACTGGCACAGGTAACTCGAATATTGCAGAAATCTGTGACAACCCGTACAAATGCTGGTACAAATACTGTCCAAGTCTAATTGAACTTCCTTGACCACTGCAGACGTTGTTGTAGTCTATAGGCACGAAATAGGACGTCAATTGCTACTGGTGTAAAGTTGCATACTACCAAATAAAGCGTGCGTTGTTTCTCAAATGCGCCACCCACGCAGATAATATTTAGGTCACAGTTCTGAAGTACACCAGATTCAAGCCACGCCTACATAAGGCTAATTATAACACAGTCAAGTGTTCTACACTCTTGTCACGTGAAAGTCATATGTATTATTTCCAACTTGTAGTGACTGATCCTCTAGATATGTTATGGTCTGGTGGACAAAATTTGCTTCATTTTATCTTCTTGCTTCAAGTACATATCACTGTAGAGGTAACAATTTCTTAATCGTATACGCCATACAGGCACATCTTAAATGATATCCAACGATACGAAAACTACGCCACTTAGGCTATCGACGCGAATAGTCGTAGATGTCAGATCCTGTTGACTGAAAACCACCATAAATGTAACAAAAGTGGTTTCAGTCTGAAATGTTATTACTGTTATTACTGGCCATAAATGTACTCGCATTCGCTAGCACGAATACGAAATCATTATAACATATTGCATTATATATATATAATACGGCCTGTCCACATCCTGGCCTAAACAGTACTTCAATACTCAATAAAGCCTGCACCACACGGCAGTAAAGCCTGCATCACACGGCAGCTATAATAATCTTCATATGGCCTAAACAAATCTTCAATACTCAATAAAGCCTGCACCACACGGCAGCTATAATAATCTTCATATGGCCTAAACAGTACTTCATTACTCCATAAAGCCTGCAACACACGGCAGCTATAATAATCTTCATATGGCCTAAACAGTACTTCATTACTCCATAAAGCCTGCAACACACGGCAGCTATAATAATCTTCATATGGCCTAAACAGTACTTCATTACTCCATAAAGCCTGCAACACACGGCAGCTATAATAATCTTCATATGGCCTAAACAGTACTTCATTACTCCATAAAGCCTGCAACACACGGCAGCTATAATAATCTTCATATGGCCTAAACAGTACTGCATTACTCAATAAAGCCTGCAACACACGGCAGCTATAATAATCTTCATATGGCCTAAACAGTCTTCACTGCAGTTTATCAAATAGGCTGTACACACAGCGAAATATATAAGTCGACATTTTCTCAAATCCTACGTAGGCATACATTATCCAAAAACACTGGGACTCGACCTACACGGTCCACGCCCAAAAACACAACTCCCCAAATCACACACTAGTCCCACCAAAAAACCCGTCACGAGATTCGGTTGTCTTGAACACCGTTCTCGATAACACATGCAGACTAGCGAGCTATTCACATGACTCAAAACAGTACAGAATAAATACATTAAACAGCGTTCACACGCTTATCTGTACTCTGTCACCCGAAAAATAGGAAAAGATAATTCTATCCTAAAGTCAGACAAGTATCCGCTTAATCAAGCGTTGCAACTCGAAATTTAATATGTTCAAAACACCATTCTAAAGATTACTTCCCCTTCCATAAATTCCACTTGCAACACGAGGATCCCATTATGGACCCAGTGATAGGCAGGGGGAGCTGAGGAGTGGCTCTGTGCAAGACGTGGCAATTCCCTTGGGAGACCCCAGAACCAGAGCAGAGTATTTTAGCTCTGCATAGTTGGAGAGCCCCGTGGATGGCAGAGAATGCTCAGTATGCTCGCGCTTCTTATTCTTAGCTTGGGACCAGATGCAACGATCCTTTAAATGCAAGCCAAGCTGGAGAAACTGGAACTCATGACTTCAAATCAGCACATTTCAGAATGGCAGAAAAGCCACAGGAAAAGCCTAGATCTACAGTGTTGGAAATACCAAGGTGTCTTCAACTTGGTATTGGCTGTAAAAGAGCGAAAAGCTCAGCAGCTCTAGTTAAACAACAACAACAACCAATGATGACAGAGCAAAAACGGGAGAGAAATAAAATAAGAACGATGATTAAAAAGTTAAAAGTCGAAATAGATAGTGTCACGTGAAAGATAATTTATTTTACCATCTTGTCCATAATGTTATTACTCTTTTAATGTTCTGTTTTCCGAGACATTTTGTATTTTCGTTTCTTTCATATTCTACCTACATTTTTTCACCTTCTCAACCCCACCCGAGGTTGTTTACGCTGGCCAGCTGCGGTCAGCTAACGCTAGACGTAATGTTATCTAAACGCACCTGTTCGACCAGAGAAACATTTCTCGGGTCCGCTTTAAGTGTTAGAACGAGCCAAGACGGTTTCTGTGAAAGAAACGGTTCGTTAGCGGCGGGTACCCTCTGTGGTCCCAACAGGGGAATTTCTCTGGTCGCTTTAAAACGTTTGATGACGAGCGGCTGGTACCCTTTGAGGCCTGGGTAACGAGTGTGATCTGTTTCAGGGGAAGATAACAACCCGCGGTCAGTCTTTGGGTTTTCGCCCCTTAGACAAGATAGAGCATAATGTTATGCATTTCTCTACCTGGGGAACTTTCGCACGATTTCTTTTGTCTTACTCTAGATTACGTCTTTCGCCGAACTTCTGTAGAAATACGCATGCCAGGTGTTCGGGGGGAGCGTCCCTTGTGATCTATAAGAGTAGACTGGTTTTAATAGACAAAGACATTCGTAAATTTTCCTGGCCCGTAGATGACCATCATGAGATAAGGCAAACTTTAACACAATACTAGAATGTGTTTGCCTATGTTCTAGTCATTTTTCGGGGTGAGTTGACATATCTTATAATTATTATATTAGATTCATGTTAGCTTTTATATATCTGTTAGGAAAGTGAATTTATTTCGTAGGACTTCTCCTAGTAATTTATTCAGTGATAAGGTAGCGCTGTCTACGGCCTATTAAGTGGTGCTTAAACTGTTACGGTTTATCATGGGTTAAATGTTAAACTTACAATAACAGATATTAGGCGTAGAATCAGTCCACGAATGCTTACCATTGGGTTAAGAGTCAGCAAAAATTAACTGTCATTTCTGTAAGATAATGTCAGGTGTGGATTGTTCACTTTAAAACTGAATAGTGAGATGCAGGTAATAACTCTGGATTATAGGAGATAGTCACTTATTCCTTTTGATAGATATTTCTAGTGGCAAGGGAGGATCATTTTATGCTTACTTGTGTGGCTAGGCACTAGTCTATAACTTTCACTGAAAGCAGTCACCAGGCATTGATATAATTATATCGTATGATCTAGCCACAACTGTATTATTATAGCAAGAACATTGCATTTTCTTTGTACTCATTTTGTGGAAATGCTAATATATTTCCCAAAGGGGACATACGATTTATTTGCGTAATGTCAAATGCTGTAATCTGTTTATGTAAATTCATTTAATGTTGTAAGATGAATAAGCATATTCATTTAACTGTAACTACAGGTTAGGTTTCCTGTATGTTTAGATTGGGAGAAGAGGAGTAGATTTTGATGTCAGAACATTTACTGATAGGTACCTGGGGGTGCAAAAGATATTAAGACTATGCGGGCGCGTGTTGATAATTGATGTTTTTAAGGAACAGGAGACATGGTTAAAGACAGCCCTAAACTATCATAGCAATGGCTACAATAAATCTAATCCCATGGTGGAGCGAAGCTTTCTGTATAAAGTTAGTGTGATTTTAGCGTTGCTTGAAGTTAAAAGGTGTCTCTTTTGGGTCTCAGTTTCAGGGAGACCGACTCGCGAGAGCAGATTCCAGTCAGGCGAAGAACGAAATATTCTCTTCGATCTAGAGGGTTCTGAATACCGCTAGCGTAACGAATCGTCAACCCCGTTCCTGAATCAAAACCCTTTTTTGTCAACGCCAAGTTAAGCTCACGCGGTGCAACGGAGCCAACGCAAAATCTGGAATCGCCAAACGCAGTATTAGTTCTCTACTCGCCTATTGGATTACCAGCCAGAGCATTGCGGCTTCCAGAATATCAAACCCGCTCAGCATGCCTATAGCAGAATTCCATATCACCCGCCTTTTTTGTGCCTAAACGGGGCACTCAGCAAACCACAGCCAAACCAGTTTAAACAGGATTTACAGCCAAGCGGAGCCTTGCGCCGGATAAGCGCGCCTGGGTCTCTTTGTCCTCAAGTGACTTCTTCTGGTGTATTTCCTGGATACTTAAAACCTCGCACGTATGAGCAGCCATCTATGGACAGAGTTTCAGCCCCACTCACGCTATAAGGGGAGTCACCAACGTTTAGCACCAACAAAGAAAGTTTTGTAGGCTAGTCCCTCACGAAGGATCTACAAGTAATTCACTTCCTGGAGCTAGTACATTTGGTCCCCGAAAAGCGGACAGGCTGTCGCCCAGTTCAATCAGTTGGTCAGCAGGAGATAAACAGCGTCCCCCAGCCCAACTCGCGCCAGTAGGGGGGGTCACCAACGATAGCGCCTATACAGTGATGTTATTCAGGTTAATTCCATCACCGATGGAGGATATATACGAAAACACCACTTACTGGAGTTACTTCAGCTGGTCCCCGAAAACCGAAGGACTGTCACTCGATTATTTATCTCTTTGTGTTCTACAGGTTTTATGAATGGTGATCTGTGTGTGTGGTTGTTGGTGTATATGATTATTGATGATTAGTTGATTATTGATGTAATTTTATGTTGTTGTGATGATATGCATTATTTTCATGCTTTTCTTCTTTAATAAATTTTACACATTTATTAATGCGCTGTTCACGACCTTTCCATCCATATTTGTATTTTTAGCTCTTTACTATAATCTCTATGTATGATAAGAGAAAAGAGAGAGAGCAGGAGATGCTTAGACAGACATAAGTGAGTTGAGGCTTGGAGAGAGAGATCATTTTGGTAAGTCTTCTTCTTCCAGGTTGTCTCAAGTCCATCTCCTATTTACACCTTTCTGTGTGTGTAATCTATAACTCTGTCAGTCCACTATCCCTTGTCGATTTCACTACTGTTGTCCAACTCGACAAATACTCTACACTCTAACTCAACCACGACAAATGGGAGCCCGTCCGAGATTCTAGAACCCATCTAGTACGACATTTAATATGTGCTCGATCCGAGGATGAATCTCTCACAAGATTCTATTCTGATTCTTAGAGTTTAGTGTTCGGCAGATTATAGGAATTTCTTTCCCCTAGACATATCGAACTATTTCTTTTGGGTGGAAGTCGGAACAGCGTTTTTTCTCCACAGCAATCATAAATATTAAGTTACATTTATTGTTCATGCTACACATGAGACAGCTGGTAAAGGTTGATGGTATCACTGCTGAGTTTTTGGTTGACAAATCTGACGACTATTGTTGTAAAAGTCAGAAAAAAAAATTTTTTTTTTAAGGGTTAATATTTTTTCAGGAGTAGCTCTTTAATCTGAGATAAGAAGCTACAGATAGTCAGTTACTAGCTTGCATTTGTACCAAGGGAGGGTGTTCATTCGGACGATAGTAACCAATCCTCTCAATAGCTTAGTACTGACAGAACTGGGGTGAAGTGATAGTAAGTTTTACATCACTTACATTTTTTTTTTTTTTTGAGTTTTTTGGGTTTGCTTGTCGATCAGAGTAGCCACAAACTTTCTTGTTTTTTTAAAGTTCCCAGGCTAGCCTAGATTTTATTGATTATTAAGTTAATCAGCACCTAGTGGACTAGGTAACTAAGATCTCTAGGTTCTATTCTTCTATAGTGTTTGCTCACCCTGATATAATGGCCGATCTAGATAAAGTGCATAGGATTGCCCTCGAGGTAGCTAAGTACATGGAGTACAAGGATAGCGAAATCCAGCCCTTTCTAGAATTTGCAGTAAGCCTGCAGGATCAATACGAGGTAGACAATTGGTTTGACAGCCGTTTAATCTTGGCATGGTCCTGTAAACAAACTGGGGAGAGTGAAGCATTCACCCGACAGTATGTAGAAGAAGTGATAGAAGATGAGAAGCAAAGGGAAAAGCAAAGACAAGAACGGGACAAGAAATTGGAAATGGAGCAACAAGAACGGGACAAGCAATGGGAAATAGAGCGCCAAGAAAGGGACAGAGAAAGCCAAGAAAGGAGCAGGCTACACCAAATCAGAATGAATGAACTGGATAGCCAAATTCGGAGGATGAAAACAGATACTAAATGTAGTCACTCTAATTCCCCTTCTACTGTGCCCTTAACGGTCAACGCCCCTGCAAACCTTGCGCCCATGAAAGAAAACTTGCCTGCTAAAACCGAACCCCAACTCCAGAAAATTGACTTTCCTTTGGACTTGGATCCGAAGCCCAAACAAGGAAAGAATTTACGTCGGGACAGCAGACCTAAAGCCACGGGAAAAATTACGCAACGTTCCCAGGCATGGAAACTGCACAAAGGTGAGAGAGGTGCTAACAAGCATTGTAATACGGATTGTTCCCGTCTGGCAAGCGGCGAACCCCGAGCCTCTCACGCTCCAGACCGAGCAGCACCTAACCGACACGTGACGTCGAGAAAAGGGAGCCACACCCTATCACGTTATATTTCGCAAGATTCCCGGCCGGACAGCGAAAAACCATATGCAGAGGCGTATCCCTCCAACTCAACGATCGTAGAAAGGAGGCGCCGCTCCTCTTATCACCCTGAGCTTAAAAGGTGCAAGAATAAGTCGCCTGCTAAAAGGGTTAAACTTTCCAAACCGTTCCAAGGAACTTTGGAAAAACACACCGAGAGTTTTTTCTCGGGCACTTCGCGATCAAACGGGATCTCAAACCGTCCAGTCCTTTTGCATGCAGTCTGCGGGGCCTGTCAACCAGGAAGTGGATCTCGCATTGCAGGACAAAGTTCAACTGACGCCAGTAACTTCCTCAGGGGAGGGCAAAGTTGACGTTTATGATGGACACAGGGTTCCAGGCGAAGGGATCCCTGGTATTCCATTTGAGTCTCTCACACTTCTCAGGGCAGAAGACAGTGAGAAAAGCTGCCTTACTACTGTACAAGGAGCCATTGTTGAGAGCCTTGGCTCACGTCATGCTAGTAATGGGAAAGCGACTCAACAAACTCTGCAACTCGCAGATATTACCTATCTGTCTTCACGGATAGAAGCTACGGAGATCTGTTATGATTTAGTAGAACCCCAGAATGCGATCGATTACTCTTTGCTTCAGGCAGCAGAGTTTTCTCATTCAAATCGCATTATTCCAGTGGTCTCAACCCCACTGATGGACAGCAAAGTAGTCGCCTCCGCCAGGCCATTACAGAACAACTTGATCATTTCCGTTGACCAAGCCAGAGTTGTGACTGGCAAGGCAAGGAAAGCTCCAGACCCGCCTTTAGACGGCACAGGTCTGAAGATTGATCAATGCTCCCGCCGAAACAGCGGAGTAGGTGTGGAGAGGCAGAAGAAAAATGCTAGCATTTCTTCGGCCAACGAACGGCTTTATTTACCAACTAGGGTTACACGCGCGCGAAAAGTCCCTATAGACTGCAGCTATACAGGGTTATTCAAGTCCGCGACAGGTAAACCCATAACGGAAATTAAACAGCCCGAGTCCAGCAACGATTACACTGCACATAACAGGCGGATTACCTATGCAGTGGCCAGTGAGTTCAGGCGGGGCCGAAACTCACAACAGGTGCGGATAATTTTCCGGACCATAAACAGGCACAGCGAATTGGGGAAGGAAGGTCATGTTCACACGGAAACAGATTATGTCAGTGTTCAGTGGCCTCGCAAAATCCCATTCGCTGAACGTCTATTAGACAGAGGGAAGAAAAGAAATGAACTCGGAGCTAGTCATATACAGACAGACAGAAATTGGAAACGTATTTGGTTTTATGAGTATAGGATGTTCCAATGACAGGTAACTAAAGACGATGGAAAAGATAAATTACTGTCATTTTTGTCCGTATTCCTCGAACTTTAAAAGGGGGGGGGGGGGGGCCCTTGTCCCGTGAAAGATAATTTTTTTTTCCCTTTTTTCCATAATTTGTTTACTCCTTTAAATGTTCTGTTTTCCGAGACATTTTGTATTTTCGTTTCTTTCATATTCTACCTACATTTTTTCACCTTCTCAACCCCACCCGAGGTTGTTTACGCTGGCCAGCTGCGGTCAGCTAACGCTAGACGTAATGTTATCTAAACGCACCTGTTCGACCAGAGAAACATTTCTCGGGTCCGCTTTAAGTGTTAGAACGAGCCAAGACGGTTTCTGTGAAAGAAACGGTTCGTTAGCGGCGGGTACCCTCTGTGGTCCCAACAGGGGAATTTCTCTGGTCGCTTTAAAACGTTTGATGACGAGCGGCTGGTACCCTTTGAGGCCTGGGTAACGAGTGTGATCTGTTTCAGGGGAAGATAACAACCCGCGGTCAGTCTTTGGGTTTTTCGCCCTTAGACAAGATAGAGCATAATGTTATGCATTTCTCTACCTGGGGAACTTTCGCACGATTTCTTTTGTCTTACTCTAGATTACGTCTTTCGCCGAACTTCTGTAGAAATACGCACGCCAGGTGTTCGGGGGGAGCGTCCCTTGTGATCTATAAGAGTAGACTGGTTTTAATAGACAAAGACATTCGTAAATTTTCCTGGCCCGTAGATGACCATCATGAGATAAGGCAAACTTTAACACAGTACTAGAATGTGTTTGCCTATGTTCTAGTCATTTTTCGGGGTGAGTTGACATATCTTATAATTATAATATTAGATTCATGTTAGCTTTTATATATCTGTTAGGAAAGTGAATTTATTTCGTAGGACTTCTCCTAGTAATTTATTCAGTGATAAGGTAGCGCTGTCTACGGCCTATTAAGTGGTGCTTAAACTGTTACGGTTTATCATGGGTTAAATGTTAAACTTACAATAACAGATATTAGGCGTAGAATCAGTCCACGAATGCTTACCATTGGGTTAAGAGTCAGCAAAAATTAACTGTCATTTCTGTAAGATAATGTCAGGTGTGGATTGTTCACTTTAAAACTGAATAGTGAGATGCAGGTAATAACTCTGGATTATAGGAGATAGTCACTTATTCCTTTTGATAGATATTTCTAGTGGCAAGGGAGGATCATTTTATGCTTACTTGTGTGGCTAGGCACTAGTCTATAACTTTCACTGAAAGCAGTCACCAGGCATAGATATAATTATATCGTATGATCTAGCCACAACTGTATTATTATAGCAAGAACATTGCATTTTCTTTGTACTCATTTTGTGGAAATGCTAATATATTTCCCAAAGGGGACATACGATTTATTTGTGTAATGTCAAATGCTGTAATCTGTTTATGTAAATTCATTTAATGTTGTAAGATGAATAAGCATATTCATTTAACTGTAACTACAGGTTAGGTTTCCTGTATGTTGAGATTGGGAGAAGAGGAGTAGATTTTGATGTCAGAACATTTACTGATAGGTACCTGGGTGTGCAAAAGATATTAAGCCTATGCGGGCGCGTGTTGATAATTGATATTTTTAAGGAACAGGAGACATGGTTAAAGACAGCCCTAAACTATCATAGCAATAACTACAATAAATTTAATCCCATAGTGGAGCGAAACTTTCTGTATAAAGTTAGTGTGATTTTAGCGTTGCTTGAAGTTAAAAAGGTGTATCTTTTGGGTCTCAGTTTCAGGGAGACCGACTCGCGAGAGCAGATTCCAGTCAGGCGAAGAACGAAATATTCTCTTCGATCTAGAGGGTTCTGAATACCGCTAGCGTCACGAATCGTCAACCCCGTTCCTGAATCAAAACCCCTTTTTGTCAACGCCAAGTTAAGCTCACGCAGTGCAACGGAGCCAACGCTAAATCTGGAATCGCCAAACGCAGTAGTAGTTCTCTACTCGCCTATTGGATTACCAGCCAGAGCATTGCGGCTTCCAGAATATCAAACCCGCTCAGCATGCCTATAGCAGAATTCCATATCACCCGCCTTTTTTGTGCCTAAACGGGGCACTCAGCAAACCACAGCCAAACCAGTTTAAACAGGATTTACAGCCAAGCGGAGCCTTGCGCCGGATAAGCGCGCCTGGGTCTCTTTGTCCTCAAGTGACTTCTTCTGGTGTATTTCCTGGATACTTAAAACCTCGCACGTATGAGCAGCCATCTATGGACAGAGTTCCAGCCCCACTCACGCTATAAGGGGAGTCACCAACGTTTAGCACCAACAAAGAAAGTTTTGTAGGCTAGTCCCTCACGAAGGATCTACAAGTAATTCACTTCCTGGAGCTAGTACATTTGGTCCCCGAAAAGCGGACAGGCTGTCGCCCAGTTCAATCAGTTGGTCAGCAGGAGATAAACAGCGTCCCCCAGCCCAACTCGCGCCAGTAGGGGGGGGGGGGGTCACCAACGATAGCGCCTATACAGTGATGTTATTCAGGTTAATTCCATCACCGATGGAGGATATATACGAAAACACCACTTACTGGAGTTACTTCAGCTGGTCCCCGAAAACCGAAGGACTGTCACTCGATTATTTATCTCTTTGTGTTCTACAGGTTTTATGAATGGTGATCTGTGTGTGTGGTTGTTGGTGTATATGATTATTGATGAATATTTGATTATTGATGTAATTTTATGTTGTTGTGATGATATGCATTATTTTCATGCTTTTCTTCTTTAATAAATTTTACACATTTATTAATGCGCTGTTCACGACCTTTCCATCCATATTTGTATTTTTAGCTCTTTACTATAATCTCTATGTATGATAAGAGAAAAGAGAGAGAGCAGGAGATGCTTAGACAGACATAAGTGAGTTGAGGCTTGGAGAGAGAGATCATTTTGGTAAATCTTCTTCCAGGTTGTCTCAAGTCCATCTCCTATTTACACCTTTCTGTGTGTGTAATCTATAACTCTGTCAGTCCACTATCCCTTGTCGATTTCACTACTGTTGTCCAACTCGACAAATACTCTACACTCTAACTCAACCACGACAAATGGGAGCCCGTCCGAGATTCTAGAACCCATCTAGTACGACATTTAATATGTGCTCGAGTCTGGTAGGAATCTCTCACAAGATTCTATTCTGATTCTTAGAGTTTAGTGTTCGGCAGATTATAGGAATTTCTTTCCCCTAGACATATCGAACTATTTCTTTTGGGTGGAAGTCGGAACAGCGTTTTTTTTCTCCACAGCAATCATAAATATTAAGTTACATTTATTGTTCATGCTACACATGAGACAGCTGGTAAAGGTTGATGGTATCACTGCTGAGTTTTTGGTTGACAAATCTGACGACTATTGTTGTAAAAGTCAGAAAAAAAATTTTTTTTTTTTAAGGGTTAATATTTTTTTCAGGAGTAGCTCTTTAATCTGAGATAAGAAGCTACAGATAGTCAGTTACTAGCTTGCATTTGTACCAAGGGAGGGTGTTCATTCGGACGATAGTAACCAATCCTCTCAATAGCTTAGTACTGACAGAACTGGGGTGAAGTGATAGTAAGTTTTACATCACTTACATTTTTTTGTGCTTTTTGGGGGGTTTTCTTGTCGATCAGAGTAGCTACAAACTTTCTTGTTTTTAAAGTTCCCAGGCTAGCCTAGATTTTATTGATTATTAAGTTAATCAGCACCTAGTGGACTAGGTAACTAAGATCTCTAGGTTCTATTCTTCTATAGTGTTTGCTCACCCTGATATAATGGCCGATCTAGATAAAGTGCATAGGATTGCCCTCGAGGTAGCTAAGTACATGGAGTACAAGGATAGCGAAATCCAGCCCTTTCTAGAATTTGCAGTAAGCCTGCAGGATCAATACGAGGTAGACAATTGGTTTGACAGCCGTTTAATCTTGGCATGGTCCTGTAAACAAACTGGGGAGAGTGAAGCATTCACCCGACAGTATGTAGAAGAAGTGATAGAAGATGAGAAGCAAAGGGAAAAGCAAAGACAAGAACGGGACAAGAAATTGGAAATGGAGCAACAAGAACGGGACAAGCAATGGGAAATAGAGCGCCAAGAAAGGGACAGAGAAAGCCAAGAAAGGAGCAGGCTACACCAAATCAGAATGAATGAACTGGATAGCCAAATTCGGAGGATGAAAACAGATACTAAATGTAGTCACTCTAATTCCCCTTCTACTGTGCCCTTAACGGTCAACGCCCCTGCAAACCTTGCGCCCATGAAAGAAAACTTGCCTGCTAAAACCGAACCCCAACTCCAGAAAATTGACTTTCCTTTGGACTTGGATCCGAAGCCCAAACAAGGAAAGAATTTACGTCGGGACAGCAGACCTAAAGCCACGGGAAAAAATTACGCAACGTTCCCAGGCATGGAAACTGCACAAAGGTGAGAGAGGTGCTAACAAGCATTGTAATACGGATTGTTCCCGTCTGGCAAGCGGCGAACCCCGAGCCTCTCACGCTCCAGACCGAGCAGCACCTAACCGAGACGTGACGTCGAGAAAAAGGGAGCCACACCCTATCACGTTATATTTCGCAAGATTCCCGGCCGGACAGCGAAAAACCATATGCAGAGGCGTATCCCTCCAACTCAACGATCGTAGAAAGGAGGCGCCGCTCCTCTTATCACCCTGAGCTTAAAAGGTGCAAGAATAAGTCGCCTGCTAAAAGGGTTAAACTTTCCAAACCGTTCCAAGGAACTTTGGAAAAACACACCGAGAGTTTTTTCTCGGGCACTTCGCGATCAAACGGGATCTCAAACCGTCCAGTCCTTTTGCATGCAGTCTGCGGGGCCTGTCAACCAGGAAGTGGATCTCGCATTGCAGGACAAAGTTCAACTGACGCCAGTAACTTCCTCAGGGGAGGGCAAAGTTGACGTTTATGATGGACACAGGGTTCCAGGCGAAGGGATCCCTGGTATTCCATTTGAGTCTCTCACACTTCTCAGGGCAGAAGACAGTGAGAAAAGCTGCCTTACTACTGTACAAGGAGCCATTGTTGAGAGCCTTGGCTCACGTCATGCTAGTAATGGGAAAGCGACTCAACAAACTCTGCAACTCGCAGATATTACCTATCTGTCTTCACGGATAGAAGCTACGGAGATCTGTTATGATTTAGTAGAACCCCAGAATGCGATCGATTACTCTTTGCTTCAGGCAGCAGAGTTTTCTCATTCAAATCGCATTATTCCAGTGGTCTCAACCCCACTGATGGACAGCAAAGTAGTCGCCTCCGCCAGGCCATTACAGAACAACTTGATCATTTCCGTTGACCAAGCCAGAGTTGTGACTGGCAAGGCAAGGAAAGCTCCAGACCCGCCTTTAGACGGCACAGGTCTGAAGATTGATCAATGCTCCCGCCGAAACAGCGGAGTAGGTGTGGAGAGGCAGAAGAAAAATGCTAGCATTTCTTCGGCCAACGAACGGCTTTATTTACCAACTAGGGTTACACGCGCGCGAAAAGTCCCTATAGACTGCAGCTATACAGGGTTATTCAAGTCCGCGACAGGTAAACCCATAACGGAAATTAAACAGCCCGAGTCCAGCAACGATTACACTGCACATAACAGGCGGATTACCTATGCAGTGGCCAGTGAGTTCAGGCGGGGCCGAAACTCACAACAGGTGCGGATAATTTTCCGGACCATAAACAGGCACAGCGAATTGGGGAAGGAAGGTCATGTTCACACGGAAACAGATTATGTCAGTGTTCAGTGGCCTCGCAAAATCCCATTCGCTGAACGTCTATTAGACAGAGGGAAGAAAAGAAATGAACTCGGAGCTAGTCATACAGACAGACAGAAATTGGAAACGTATTTGGTTTTATGAGTATAGGATGTTCCAATGACAGGTAACAAAAGACGATGGAAAAGATAAATTACTGTCATTTTTGTCCGTATTCCTCGAACTTTAAAAGGGGGGGCACTTGTCACGTGAAAGATAATTTATTTTACCATCTTGTCCATAATCTTATTACTCTTTTAATGTTCTGTTTTCCGAGACATTTTGTATTTTCGTTTTTTTCATATTCTACCTACATTTTTTCACCTTCTCAACCCCACCCGAGGTTGTTTACGCTGGCCAGCTGCGGTCAGCTAACGCTAGACGTAATGTTATCTAAACGCACCTGTTCGACCAGAGAAACATTTCTCGGGTCCGCTTTAAGTGTTAGAACGAGCCAAGACGGTTTCTGTGAAAGAAACGGTTCGTTAGCGGCGGGTACCCTCTGTGGTCCCAACAGGGGAATTTCTCTGGTCGCTTTAAAACGTTTGATGACGAGCGGCTGGTACCCTTTGAGGCCTGGGTAACGAGTGTGATCTGTTTTCAGGGGAAGATAACAACCCGCGGTCAGTCTTTGGGTTTTCGCCCCTTAGACAAGATAGAGCATAATGTTATGCATTTCTCTACCTGGGGAACTTTCGCACGATTTCTTTTGTCTTACTCTAGATTACGTCTTTCGCCGAACTTCTGTAGAAATACGCACGCCAGGTGTTCGGGGGGAGCGTCCCTTGTGATCTATAAGAGTAGACTGGTTCTAATAGACAAAGACATTCGTAAATTTTCCAGGCCCGTAGATGACCATCATGAGATAAGGCAAACTTTAACACAGTACTAGAATGTGTTTGCCTATGTTCTAGTCATTTTTCGGGGTGAGTTGACATATCTTATAATTATTATATTAGATTCATGTTAGCTTTTATATATATCTGTTAGGAAAGTGAATTTATTTCTGAGGACTTCTCCTAGTAATTTATTCAGTGATAAGGTAGCGCTGTCTACGGCCTATTAAGTGGTGCTTAAACTGTTACGGTTTATCATGGGTTAAATGTTAAACTTACAATAACAGATATTAGGCGTAGAATCAGTCCACGAATGCTTACCATTGGGTTAAGAGTCAGCAAAAATTAACTGTCATTTCTGTAAGATAATGTCAGGTGTGGATTGTTCACTTTAAAACTGAATAGTGAGATGCAGGTAATAACTCTGGATTATAGGAGATAGTCACTTATTCCTTTTGATAGATATTTCTAGTGGCAAGGGAGGATCATTTTATGCTTACTTGTGTGGCTAGGCACTAGTCTATAACTTTCACTGAAAGCAGTCACCAGGCATAGATATAATTATATCGTATGATCTAGCCACAACTGTATTATTATAGCAAGAACATTGCATTTTCTTTGTACTCATTTTGTGGAAATGCTAATATATTTCCCAAAGGGGACATACGATTTATTTGTGTAATGTCAAATGCTGTAATCTGTTTATGTAAATTCATTTAATGTTGTAAGATGAATAAGCATATTCATTTAACTGTAACTACAGGTTAGGTTTCCTGTATGTTGAGATTGGGAGAAGAGGAGTAGATTTTGATGTCAGAACATTTACTGACAGGTACCTGGGGGTGCAAAAGATATTAAGCCTATGCGGGCGCGTGTTGATAATTGATATTTTTAAGGAACAGGAGACATGGTTAAAGACAGCCCTAAACTATCATAGCAATAACTACAATAAATCTAATCCCATAGTGGAGCGAAACTTTCTGTATAAAGTTAGTGTGATTTTAGCGTTGCTTGAAGTTAAAAGGTGTCTCTTTTGGGTCTCAGTTTCAGGGAGACCGACTCGCGAGAGCAGATTCCAGTCAGGCGAAGAACGAAATATTCTCTTCGATCTAGAGGGTTCTGAATACCGCTAGCGTCACGAATCGTCAACCCCGTTCCTGAATCAAAACCCCTTTTTGTCAACGCCAAGTTAAGCTCACGCAGTGCAACGGAGCCAACGCTAAATCTGGAATCGCCAAACGCAGTAGTAGTTCTCTACTCGCCTATTGGATTACCAGCCAGAGCATTGCGGCTTCCAGAATATCAAACCCGCTCAGCATGCCTATAGCAGAATTCCATATCACCCGCCTTTTTTGTGCCTAAACGGGGCACTCAGCAAACCACAGCCAAACCAGTTTAAACAGGATTTACAGCCAAGCGGAGCCTTGCGCCGGATAAGCGCGCCTGGGTCTCTTTGTCCTCAAGTGACTTCTTCTGGTGTATTTCCTGGATACTTAAAACCTCGCACGTATGAGCAGCCATCTATGGACAGAGTTCCAGCCCCACTCACGCTATAAGGGGAGTCACCAACGTTTAGCACCAACAAAGAAAGTTTTGTAGGCTAGTCCCTCACGAAGGATCTACAAGTAATTCACTTCCTGGAGCTAGTACATTTGGTCCCCGAAAAGCGGACAGGCTGTCGCCCAGTTCAATCAGTTGGTCAGCAGGAGATAAACAGCGTCCCCCAGCCCAACTCGCGCCGGGGGGGGGGGGGGGGGGGGGGTCACCAACGATAGCGCCTATACAGTGATGTTATTCAGGTTAATTCCATCACCGATGGAGGATATATACGAAAACACCACTTACTGGAGTTACTTCAGCTGGTCCCCGAAAACCGAAGGACTGTCACTCGATTATTTATCTCTTTGTGTTCTACAGGTTTTATGAATGGTGATCTGTGTGTGTGGTTGTTGGTGTATATGATTATTGATGAATATTTGATTATTGATGTAATTTTATGTTGTTGTGATGATATGCATTATTTTCATGCTTTTCTTCTTTAATAAATTTTACACATTTATTAATGCGCTGTTCACGACCTTTCCATCCATATTTGTATTTTTAGCTCTTTACTATAATCTCTATGTATGATAAGAGAAAAGAGAGAGAGCAGGAGGTGCTTAGACAGACATAAGTGAGTTGAGGCTTGGAGAGAGAGATCATTTTGGTAAATCTTCTTCCAGGTTGTCTCAAGTCCATCTCCTATTTACACCTTTCTGTGTGTGTAATCTATAACTCTGTCAGTCCACTATCCCTTGTCGATTTCACTACTGTTGTCCAACTCGACAAATACTCTACACTCTAACTCAACCACGACAAATGGGAGCCCGTCCGAGATTCTAGAACCCATCTAGTACGACATTTAATATGTGCTCGATCCGAGGATGAATCTCTCACAAGATTCTATTCTGATTCTTAGAGTTTAGTGTTCGGCAGATTATAGGAATTTCTTTCCCCTAGACATATCGAACTATTTCTTTTGGGTGGAAGTCGGAACAGCGTTTTTTTCTCCACAGCAATCATAAATATTAAGTTACATTTATTGTTCATGCTACACATGAGACAGCTGGTAAAGGTTGATGGTATCACTGCTGAGTTTTTGGTTGACAAATCTGACGACTATTGTTGTAAAAGTCAGAAAAAAAAAAAATTTTTTTTTTTAAGGGTTAATATTTTTTTCAGGAGTAGCTCTTTAATCTGAGATAAGAAGCTACAGATAGTCAGTTACTAGCTTGCATTTGTACCAAGGGAGGGTGTTCATTCGGACGATAGTAACCAATCCTCTCAATAGCTTAGTACTGACAGAACTGGGGTGAAGTGATAGTAAGTTTTACATCACTTACATTTTTTGGAGTTTTTTGGGGGGTTTGCTTGTCGATCAGAGTAGCTACAAACTTTCTTGTTTTTTAAAGTTCCCAGGCTAGCCTAGATTTTATTGATTATTAAGTTAATCAGCACCTAGTGGACTAGGTAACTAAGATCTCTAGGTTCTATTCTTCTATAGTGTTTGCTCACCCTGATATAATGGCCGATCTAGATAAAGTGCATAGGATTGCCCTCGAGGTAGCTAAGTACATGGAGTACAAGGATAGCGAAATCCAGCCCTTTCTAGAATTTGCAGTAAGCCTGCAGGATCAATACGAGGTAGACAATTGGTTTGACAGCCGTTTAATCTTGGCATGGTCCTGTAAACAAACTGGGGAGAGTGAAGCATTCACCCGACAGTATGTAGAAGAAGTGATAGAAGATGAGAAGCAAAGGGAAAAAGCAAAGACAAGAACGGGACAAGAAATTGGAAATGGAGCAACAAGAACGGGACAAGCAATGGGAAATAGAGCGCCAAGAAAGGGACAGAGAAAGCCAAGAAAGGAGCAGGCTACACCAAATCAGAATGAATGAACTGGATAGCCAAATTCGGAGGATGGAAACAGATACTAAATGTAGTCACTCTAATTCCCCTTCTACTGTGCCCTTAACGGTCAACGCCCCTGCAAACCTTGCGCCCATGAAAGAAAACTTGCCTGCTAAAACCGAACCCCAACTCCAGAAAATTGACTTTCCTTTGGACTTGGATCCGAAGCCCAAACAAGGAAAGAATTTACGTCGGGACAGCAGACCTAAAGCCACGGGAAAAATTACGCAACGTTCCCAGGCATGGAAACTGCACAAAGGTGAGAGAGGTGCTAACAAGCATTGTAATACGGATTGTTCCCGTCTGGCAAGCGGCGAACCCCGAGCCTCTCACGCTCCAGACCGAGCAGCACCTAACCGACACGTGACGTCGAGAAAAGGGAGCCACACCCTATCACGTTATATTTCGCAAGATTCCCGGCCGGACAGCGAAAAACCATATGCAGAGGCGTATCCCTCCAACTCAACGATCGTAGAAAGGAGGCGCCGCTCCTCTTATCACCCTGAGCTTAAAAGGTGCAAGAATAAGTCGCCTGCTAAAAGGGTTAAACTTTCCAAACCGTTCCAAGGAACTTTGGAAAAACACACCGAGAGTTTTCTCTCGGGCACTTCGCGATCAAACGGGATCTCAAACCGTCCAGTCCTTTGCATGCAGTCTGCGGGGCCTGTCAACCAGGAAGTGGATCTCGCATTGCAGGACAAAGTTCAACTGACGCCAGTAACTTCCTCAGGGGAGGGCAAAGTTGACGTTTATGATGGACACAGGGTTCCAGGCGAAGGGATCCCTGGTATTCCATTTGAGTCTCTCACACTTCTCAGGGCAGAAGACAGTGAGAAAAGCTGCCTTACTACTGTACAAGGAGCCATTGTTGAGAGCCTTGGCTCACGTCATGCTAGTAATGGGAAAGCGACTCAACAAACTCTGCAACTCGCAGATATTACCTATCTGTCTTCACGGATAGAAGCTACGGAGATCTGTTATGATTTAGTAGAACCCCAGAATGCGATCGATTACTCTTTGCTTCAGGCAGCAGAGTTTTCTCATTCAAATCGCATTATTCCAGTGGTCTCAACCCCACTGATGGACAGCAAAGTAGTCGCCTCCGCCAGGCCATTACAGAACAACTTGATCATTTCCGTTGACCAAGCCAGAGTTGTGACTGGCAAGGCAAGGAAAGCTCCAGACCCGCCTTTAGACGGCACAGGTCTGAAGATTGATCAATGCTCCCGCCGAAACAGCGGAGTAGGTGTGGAGAGGCAGAAGAAAAATGCTAGCATTTCTTCGGCCAACGAACGGCTTTATTTACCAACTAGGGTTACACGCGCGCGAAAAGTCCCTATAGACTGCAGCTATACAGGGTTATTCAAGTCCGCGACAGGTAAACCCATAACGGAAATTAAACAGCCCGAGTCCAGCAACGATTACACTGCACATAACAGGCGGATTACCTATGCAGTGGCCAGTGAGTTCAGGCGGGGCCGAAACTCACAACAGGTGCGGATAATTTTCCGGACCATAAACAGGCACAGCGAATTGGGGAAGGAAGGTCATGTTCACACGGAAACAGATTATGTCAGTGTTCAGTGGCCTCGCAAAATCCCATTCGCTGAACGTCTATTAGACAGAGGGAAGAAAAGAAATGAACTCGGAGCTAGTCATACAGACAGACAGAAATTGGAAACGTATTTGGTTTTATGAGTATAGGATGTTCCAATTGACAGGTAACTAAAGACGATGGAAAAGATAAATTACTGTCATTTTTGTCCGTATTCCTCGAACTTTAAAAGGGGGGGGGGGGGGGGCACTTGTCACGTGAAAGATAATTTATTTTACCATCTTGTCCATAATGTTATTACTCTTTTAATGTTCTGTTTTCCGAGACATTTTGTATTTTCGTTTCTTTCATATTCTACCTACATTTTTTCACCTTCTCAACCCCACCCGAGGTTGTTTACGCTGGCCAGCTGCGGTCAGCTAACGCTAGACGTAATGTTATCTAAACGCACCTGTTCGACCAGAGAAACATTTCTCGGGTCCGCTTTAAGTGTTAGAACGAGCCAAGACGGTTTCTGTGAAAGAAACGGTTCGTTAGCGGCGGGTACCCTCTGTGGTCCCAACAGGGGAATTTCTCTGGTCGCTTTAAAACGTTTGATGACGAGCGGCTGGTACCCTTTGAGGCCTGGGTAACGAGTGTGATCTGTTTCAGGGGAAGATAACAACCCGCGGTCAGTCTTTGGGTTTTCGCCCCTTAGACAAGATAGAGCATAATGTTATGCATTTCTCTACCTGGGGAACTTTCGCACGATTTCTTTTGTCTTACTCTAGATTACGTCTTTCGCCGAACTTCTGTAGAAATACGCACGCCAGGTGTTCGGGGGGAGCGTCCCTTGTGATCTATAAGAGTAGACTGGTTTTAATAGACAAAGACATTCGTAAATTTTCCTGGCCCGTAGATGACCATCAAGAGATAAGGCAAACTTTAACACAATACTAGAATGTGTTTGCCTATGTTCTAGTCATTTTTCGGGGTGAGTTGACATATCTTATAATTATTATATTAGATTCATGTTAGCTTTATATATCTGTTAGGAAAGTGAATTTATTTCGTCAGGACCTCTCCTAGTAATTTATTCAGTGATAAGGTAGCGCTGTCTACGGCCTATTAAGTGGTGCTTAAACTGTTACGGTTTATCATGGGTTAAATGTTAAACTTACAATAACAGATATTAGGCGTAGAATCAGTCCACGAATGCTTACCATTGGGTTAAGAGTCAGCAAAAATTAACTGTCATTTCTGTAAGATAATGTCAGGTGTGGATTGTTCACTTTAAAACTGAATAGTGAGATGCAGGTAATAACTCTGGATTATAGGAGATAGTCACTTATTCCTTTTGATAGATATTTCTAGTGGCAAGGGAGGATCATTTTATGCTTACTTGTGTGGCTAGGCACTAGTCTATAACTTTCACTGAAAGCAGTCACCAGGCATAGATATAATTATATCGTATGATCTAGCCACAACTGTATTATTATAGCAAGAACATTGCATTTTCTTTGTACTCATTTTGTGGAAATGCTAATATATTTCCCAAAGGGGACATACGATTTATTTGTGTAATGTCAAATGCTGTAATCTGTTTATGTAAATTCATTTAATGTTGTAAGATGAATAAGCATATTCATTTAACTGTAACTACAGGTTAGGTTTCCTGTATGTTGAGATTGGGAGAAGAGGAGTAGATTTTGATGTCAGAACATTTACTGATAGGTACCTGGGGGTGCAAAAGATATTAAGCCTATGCGGGCGCGTGTTGATAATTGATATTTTTAAGGAACAGGAGACATGGTTAAAGACAGCCCTAAACTATCATAGCAATAACTACAATAAATCTAATCCCATAGTGGAGCGAAACTTTCTGTATAAAGTTAGTGTGATTTTAGCGTTGCTTGAAGTTAAAAGGTGTCTCTTTTGGGTCTCAGTTTCAGGGAGACCGACTCGCGAGAGCAGATTCCAGTCAGGCGAAGAACGAAATATTCTCTTCGATCTAGAGGGTTCTGAATACCGCTAGCGTAACGAATCGTCAACCCCGTTCCTGAATCAAAACCCCTTTTTGTCAACGCCAAGTTAAGCTCACGCAGTGCAACGGAGCCAACGCTAAAATCTGGAATCGCCAAACGCAGTAGTAGTTCTCTACTCGCCTATTGGATTACCAGCCAGAGCATTGCGGCTTCCAGAATATCAAACCCGCTCAGCATGCCTATAGCAGAATTCCATATCACCCGCCTTTTTTGTGCCTAAACGGGGCACTCAGCAAACCACAGCCAAACCAGTTTAAACAGGATTTACAGCCAAGCGGAGCCTTGCGCCGGATAAGCGCGCCTGGGTCTCTTTGTCCTCAAGTGACTTCTTCTGGTGTATTTCCTGGATACTTAAAACCTCGCACGTATGAGCAGCCATCTATGGACAGAGTTTCAGCCCCACTCACGCTATAAGGGGAGTCACCAACGTTTAGCACCAACAAAGAAAGTTTTGTAGGCTAGTCCCTCACGAAGGATCTACAAGTAATTCACTTCCTGGAGCTAGTACATTTGGTCCCCGAAAAGCGGACAGGCTGTCGCCCAGTTCAATCAGTTGGTCAGCAGGAGATAAACAGCGTCCCCCAGCCCAACTCGCGCCAGTGGGGGGGGGGGGGGTCACCAACGATAGCGCCTATACAGTGATGTTATTCAGGTTAATTCCATCACCGATGGAGGATATATACGAAAACACCACTTACTGGAGTTACTTCAGCTGGTCCCCGAAAACCGAAGGACTGTCACTCGATTATTTATCTCTTTGTGTTCTACAGGTTTTATGAATGGTGATCTGTGTGTGTGGTTGTTGGTGTATATGATTATTGATGATTAGTTGATTATTGATGTAATTTTATGTTGTTGTGATGATATGCATTATTTTCATGCTTTTCTTCTTTAATAAATTTTACACATTTATTAATGCGCTGTTCACGACCTTTCCATCCATATTTGTATTTTTAGCTCTTTACTATAATCTCTATGTATGATAAGAGAAAAGAGAGAGAGCAGGAGATGCTTAGACAGACATAAGTGAGTTGAGGCTTGGAGAGAGAGATCATTTTGGTAAATCTTCTTCCAGGTTGTCTCAAGTCCATCTCCTATTTACACCTTTCTGTGTGTGTAATCTATAACTCTGTCAGTCCACTATCCCTTGTCGATTTCACTACTGTTGTCCAACTCGACAAATACTCTACCACTCTAACTCAACCACGACAGATAGGGAACACTTCTTCACAACGACATCCATAAGGGTGCAGTAGTTCTATTCTTGCTTTGTCTCTTCAGACCCCCGGGAGCTACAAAGGGGCGTACTAACAACATTTACTACATACACAATTTCTTCGTTCGTTTATAATACTTAGCTATGAGTAATCTGTGAATATGAGAATAGGAATGGCCAAAGCTACATTCAACAACATGAAACATATACTGACATCCAAACAGTTATCTCACAAATTAAAACTGAGAATCATAAAGTGTTATATATATATATATATATATATATATATATATATATATATATATATATATATATATATATATATATATATATATATATATATATATATATATATATATATATATATATATATATTCTGCATTTCTGTATGGTGCAGAAACATGGACGATGAATAAGCATTTGGAAGAAAGAATTGAGGCTCTTGAAATGTGGATATATAGAAGAATGGGGCGTATCTCATGGAAAGAGATGAAAACAAATAGAACTAATGAGGGAGGTCAAAGTTCGGCAGCTAAAATACTTTGGCCACATAAAAAGGCATAACACCTTGCAGAAGACCATAACAGAAGGGAGAGTTGAAGGCAAACGTGCAAGGGGAAGACAGCGCTATAAGTGGGAAGATAACATCAAGAGATGGACAGGAAAGAGTCTATCAGAGTGCACCACCAAGACAAGAGACAGAAGACGTTGGAGATCCATTACAGCCAACCTTCGTTGTGGAGATGACAACTGATGATGAGTAATCTGTACACTTTAGAAGTAGCACAAGTCAGTCCCACAGCAAATACAAATACAACAACCAAAAAGCTACAGACATTCATAATTGAATGCTTGCGGAGAATAGAAGGATATTTGTGGTATGACAAGGTTACTAATGTAGAACTATTGCCAAGAACTAGACTAGCGCCTTTGGAACAAGAAATGATAAGATGAAGCTTGAGATGAACAGGGCACACTGAGAAAACCTGTTAATAGCACTGACAGACAATTCCTATTCTGGAATCCCCATGGTAAGAAAGGTATAGAAGACCAAAGACCACGTGGAGAATATCTCTGAAGACAGATATGAAGGAGATGAAGACATGAAAAGATCTTACGTTGTTGGCACGTGACAGGAAGACTTAGCATACGTTTGTTGACGGCCTATGCTCCTTTGTGAGTTGAAAGGTGAAAGAAGAAGATAGCAGATACAGCTGTAGGGAAGTGAAGAGTTAGAGACTAGTATACTAACTTTTTTATTTGCGATGACAGATTCCCTTCCTAGCTCCCTTTGTCTGCTCTAACTAAAAAAACAAATTCAGGTACTAATTTACAGCAAGGTAGATTGCAGCATGAAGCAACCAAGTTCCAAACCAGGTACATTCGCCTTCAGAAGCAAGCGCAATAACCAACTCCCCCAACGGAATCTCAACTTTATCTGTCAAAAAATAACCACACGTTATTCACAAAAAGTGACATGCGGGCTAGCACGTAAAATAAACTGAATCACGGACCAGCTATTTACGCTCTGACAATCGTTTTGTGTCTTCATAATCACTCAAAAAAAAAAAAAAAATATGCGTTTATTTTAACAAAGTCACTGAATAGTCTGATATACGATCATTTTAACGTCATTCATTTTGTTCAGGTCATGATATGAACATTAAGACAAAGACAACATATAAGAACACCCACAAAAGAAAATCAGAAATTCTGGCGATAAGTAAGACGCCAACAAAATATACTGGAGCAAAAGACAATCTGGTTAATTGTTGATGACAGGTTGTCAGATTTTAAAAAAAGTTTAGTCTAGAAATAATTCTCAGAAAGTGGAATGTAGGTCATAATTGTTCAACCTTAGAATACTAAACATCGGCTTAAACATTCCACATTTAAAAAAACAAAACAAAAAACCAACTCCAAATTAATGTGCACTTTTGTGAAAAAAATAGAGAGCGACATACATTTCACAGGCTGAAACACATAGTAAGGAATTTTTAAAAAGAAAAATATTTATCACGTCATTGCTTGTTATTCAAGATTTCAAACTAAAAACGTCCCTCGGGAAATCAGCTAAACAATACAACATCGTTATTTTCCATTAATAAAAAAAAAAGCTGCTTGAAAACACAAAATATTTATTGTGCTTGTCTGAAAATTAATGGTTAGTGAAAGTCACAGTTGTAAAAAACGAAAAGTTGTTATAACGCTCGGGTAGTAGATCTTTTTTTTTTAAAATAAAGTTTTGCCTCGTTTTGGCGAGGCGCGTCCCTTTCAACAGTCGGTTATATCAGGGCGCATCTCCAAATATAAAAGACCTTTATTTCTGAATCTGGGGTAGTAGAAGTTTCCTTTTACGCGTGACTCTACTTAACAGCCTAACCTAGAAAGCATTACAAATTATAATACGCAAATAAAACGAACACAGGTGTTTTTTTTGTCCTAACTACTCCAGTGGCATATCCTGGTAATGCGAGCTAGGCGTGCTGCTACTTAAAATGAATATGTACACCTACTATTTAACTTCTTCCCCTCTTAATTTAAAAACCAACTATATTCAATTACGCAACGATAGTTATTAGGGGTATATGTCACTTATCTCCGAAATACTAATTAACTTACAACTTGAAACTCACTGTCACTGTAATAATCTGCATTCCCGGCAACTAACAAAAATTAATCACAAAAAACACTGGAAGGACACAGCCGATTTTTACAACTCGAGAGCTGCTAGGCCACCGCACGCATGTTCGTATTGTATTGACGTATCTGGCCATGACCCCGATCCACACAAACCAGTCTTCAAACGTAAAACCGAAAGGTGCAGCACGCATAGTGACGGAATTACCCGAGAAACTTCGGGCGACTGCTACCAACCAAAAAAACTGCACTATAAAACGCGTCTGGGAAACTGAAACTAGATATACTCGTAGATTCTATGCGGGAGAATCCGTTATCGTGATGCGTGCGGTCCGAAAGCAGAACATTATAAGAGAAATATTTTATAGAATAATACATTAAATTTTTATTTTCCTTCGGGCATAGGTGTGCGCAGCACACACAGCACACATAGAGAATACGCCACTGAACTACTCCTTATGGAGCATTCAGCCACCACTGTAGTTGGTCCCTTCGCAGGAAACTTGCATCAAGCATTGACTTCTCTTGCAACGGTGGTTTCTGTGATAAACCTTTTTACATGATGAAGTTGGCACATCCCATGCACAACCTCAAGTCACATGCATTGTTTGACAACCTAAGGACAGGGTTGCTCTATTCTGTCTCTTCGGAGATTCCAGGGAAATGTAGTGTTTGTCAGAAACATTTATACAGTTTGTTGTAAAACTGACTATGTTTACACATACACAGAGCCGTGTCTAAAGTATTTAGCACCTGTGGCGTATCGAATCCTTTGTACCCCTCTCGCCAATAAAGAGTACAATTGCAGGTATATTTTTAACAGTAATTACTATCATAATAGTGTGCGATGGCATCCCCTTCCTGGCTATCACCCGAGGCGGACACCCCCCCCCCCCCCACCACCTAAGTACGCCACTGCACATACATACATGTTAGATGTGTTTATTCATTCTCCAGATACAAGGTTATTTGGTAGTTGTAAGATCATCCAAGAAATACAAGAGCGTCCTACTGACAGAGCGCTGATCTCTCGCGGCAGAGGTGATGGGTTCAAATCACACTCCTGTCTACCCATCTGTAAATGGGTTCCTGACTCTGCTCAAGGAAGGATAAGGCAGCAAAGAGGGGAACTTGTCTCCCCACCTCTAGATGCTAACTCACCTAGAATGGTGAAGTCTCCAACACTTCACTCACTTACGGCAGTATCTGCTATGGAACTGCCATTATCTTTTTTTTTTTTGTAATAAAAAAATTTGGTCAAAACAAAAATAAAAATGTAATTCAAATATACCGGCACCAAAAACTAGCCTCCCGTCACGAGCTCCTTGTAAAATCGGCACTGAATACTGGCCTCTCGTACTTTAAGAGTTTATTAACTAAATGGCTTGTCCGTTAATGAGGCTATAGTGGCTTTACGTTTTTAAAGGATGGAATAACCGGCTCCGTGCTTAATCCATCTTAGTCACCTTTTACGACATAACCACTTTTAGGACCCTGTAAAGCACGAGGGTCACACATCAGATGTAACAAATATATGTGTATATAGACAAACACGATGGCCGCATCTTCACTTGTGCACGTACATATGCTGATCACAAAAATGTATCAAAACATGAATTTTCTCTCTCCTACAGTTCATAAAACGACTTGAACATTTGACTTCCAGTTACACTGTGGTATTTTAATAATGTGATGTACTTGAATCGTTATGGCACGTGTTTCACATTCTTGAGAGCTGACTGAAACTATCACCAGACAGGGATTAATTCCATGAATCTTTACTAATTAACACTCAACTCATACATGCTGATGGATTAAATTGTTATATAAATGTAGCCACAAAACCATAATTATCCTTCAACTTCTTCTAACATATACCAGACACGTCAACTACTTCTCCTTCATATTTGTCTCCATTTAAATTAAAAAACCAACAACACACACATATGTAGTGATAGATTTAGTTTACATAAATTTATGTTCACTCTGATGTGTTATGTTTTTAACTGGCATATGTGTGCACTGATCCCTTCATCTTAGCTTTTTGATGTTAGTCATTTTTGTCTGGTTGAGTTATTTCTTAATAATACGGTGTAAGTCCAGGAGACCATTTTGCCTCTCGGTTCAGCGATTCCTCGTTGATGTTGGTGGAGTAATATTGCAGTATGCATGTTGGCTGGTGGATTTGTCTGGATCATGCTTGCTTCTAGTATTGCTAATTTGTATATTGTTTCGTTGCCTGCTACGTCTGTATCATGGTACGCAGTGGATGAGGACTGTATTGTATGCAATTAGCGGGTTGTCAGTTGTTTCAGTCAGTTGAATTATTTCGTTGTTGACGTTGATTTGAGGAAACCTCTAATGCCTATTCTCTTATTTTAAATCAGTAAAGATTATGGAGTTCTAATGTTTATTTTAGCAAAGCTTTTAGCTAGGCACGATAATATCATCACTACTTCAAAGATTTAACACTGATAATATCTTCCAAGAAGTTATTTTCTTGTAATTATTTATCACACTAAATTCCATCTGGCAGAAGTATTACATTATTGTCCGTTTCTTAATCTTTACCAAGATTGTCTCCGTCCAAAATTCCAGTGAGATCTGTCGGGTATTTGGGCACGGCAGGTTTGCAAACTAGCACCTTATCATGAGACATCATGGTTTCGTGTATTTTCCCAGACATAAAGACTGGGTTAACAATAGGAATGTCGCTCAGTGTAGACTCTCACTGTATGTGGAGCTGAGGATAAGCGAAAAGTCATTGTGGCAAGTTCGCTCCTTCGCTACATGTTGCCGATAACGAGGGAGAAAATAACCAGGAGAAAGGGGTTTGTGAGAGGTGTGACAAGATGTGATAAGATAACCTTGGTCGATGGGAAAAATGCAATAAGAAGAAGGTCAGAAAAAAGAAAAGGAAGGGCACGGGAGAAAGTTAAAGGAGGTCACAACAAATTTAACGATCGAAGATTTGATTAGTCGCAACTACATGGTGTTCTTGTGACCAAAATGAAGTCGGTAACATAGCATTCACAAGCGCGTATGTTGAGAGAAAACACACGAAGGAGAACATTAATTTGGATATTATTATGGCACGCTACAATATACAATCAATCCTACGGAAGTGAGTCATGGATAAAAGTGAACAAGTATATGTGGATTTACAGAAGAACGTTTTAAATACCGTAGGCAGCAAAAATGAGTCAAGTTCTCCTGAAAGAGCCAAATATCAAAGGAAGCTTATTACTCACGATTACTGTTATTGTTGATCAGAGTCGACATCACTGCACTCCGAGAAAACTCACATGTGCTCAGTCTCCTTCAGAATTTTTTTTTAATTTTAAATAAAATTTTGCTTCGTTTTGGCGAGGCGCGCTCCGTTCAACCTAGTCGGTTATATTAGGACGCATGTCCAAATATAAAAAACCTTTAGGTCTAGAATTTAACATTTGGTTCCTTAGCAAATGTCGAAGGTTATGAATGTTAATTGTTCCTGTTGCGCGCTGGTTGTATACACTCCGGTTCATCCCTTCTGGTCTTCCGTTTGATGCCAAATTTAGAAAACTTATCCTTGAGGATTCATCGATTGCAGCGTCATTTTCTAATATACGATCATATTTGCCCTCAGTAGCTATCCTTTATCCATATCCAATGTACCTTCTATCGGTGCTTTTGAAGCTATGTCAGCTCTTTCATTGCCGCGTGCCGCGTACCCCTACATGACCAGGAAAATAGATTCACACCAGTTCCTGAAGATTCGAGGCTTCTATCGAGGTTTTCCATTCATGCCGGAGCCATCCACTTTAGACCTTGCGAAGCATGCATTGTGAGTCTGATACAATAACTGCCCTTGTTAATGAAGTCTCAGACAGGCACCTTAAGGCTGCAGTAGCTGTCTCTGCCTCCAATCTCATGCTGGGGGTTTTTGTCATGTAAGCCCCGCTATGTTTAGCGACGATTCTGCCCTTTACTCTAGCAGAGAAGCCCCACGCTGATTTCTCACCATGGATTACAGACCCATAAGTGTACACAATGTCATCATTATCCCCAGCATGATCATTTATCAGCTGATCACATTCCAGCTCTACCCTCCCATTAGCCCAAGTTCTGCACTCTCTACCAAGGCTGATGGTGACTCGCTGGTATTTCGTCCAGTTCTCACCTGACTTAAACTGTGGTCACTTGCCTAATAGTTGCTTCTGCCTGTGCCATCCATGACATCCCCTTCTTTATTCTTGCTCCTTTGATGTCAGCTATGTTCTCATGCAGGTGATGCATCTCTGCAGTTACTCGCAAATAAACTTTTGCCTGTGCCATCGCATCTTCTTCTTCAAGTACCATGTCTAGTGGCGTAGGAGATCACGTCTCTCCACAACTTCCTGTCTCCAGTATAATTTATCAGTTCTGCTGTTGACTTCCATTGAGAAAGCCGTTTCCGGTGGTCTCTCCACAACTTCCTGTCTCCAGTATAATTTATCAGTTCTGCTGTTGACTTCCATTGAGAAAGCCGTTTCCGGAAATCTTTGCCAGTCTTTCAGGACCGTCCAATTGATAAAACAAAATTTTCTATTAAACCATGTCTCTGTTGCTTTAAGAAATAGTTTTGCTTGTCTATTAGATTTCTACGATTCCTTTCCACATGGTTTTTGAAGCCAATGTTCGACCGAACGTATAATAAGTATTGTACTTTTGACGATAAAATACGTATACGAGTACGGTAAAACTTCCGTACGTTGAAATACGTTGCATCACTGCGTCAAATGTTTCAAAACCTAAAAATGTATCTCCAGTTGAAATGTGTTATACTGTCCTAGAAGCTAGACAGCTAACACTAAAGGCAATTTAATTTACTTATTTATATTCTAACATCGAGCACTAATAACAGAAGCAACAAGACCTTTCATTACGAAAATGGGCATATAAACGTATCTGCGGTGACCATCGGCAACTAAGCTTAGGAAGTTTTCAGTACTTAGTTCGAATCGCGGAATCATCTGCCCGCCAATTAACGTTTGACTCTTATTATCGGCTGACATACAGAATGAATTATTTAAAAGACGGCTGTCCATAATTTTTAGCGCTAAGGTATCCTGTTCGTCCCATTTCAGCCGATGACCATTTTTCTGTAAATCTGAACTTTTTAACAACATCTTCGTCGAGCACTTCAAGCTGTAGTTTAAATAAAACATATGTGTATGATATTTACCTTTAAAGTGTCAGCAAAACTCTTGTTACATAAAAACAAATAACTTGTTTTTTTTTTTTTACACATTATGCACCAATGACGTAATTTCACGCTATACATGGAAAGCGCTCCATGTCAAATACACACTTTAATTTAAAGTATAATAACGTATTATATACGTATTTTATTCTTTTGCCATAAAATACGTATAATACGCGTATTTTATTCTCAGACTTAACGTACGGTCTAACATCGTTTTGAGCTATTCTGGACTTCTTGTATTCATTTCCAGAAATATCCAGTGCCATTAACTGCAATATTTCTTTGTAAAGTTGACTGGGCATACAAGCTGAAATTCTGACTTTTATGAGAGGTAATTTCTGTTTGTTAAATTCAATAACAGTCTTGTTTGCCACCGTTTGTTCCACAATGTAAAAACTTACGGATTTCTCACACCAAACATCGTACAGGAAACTGTGTCCAGATAACAACAAACTTCTGCATATTATTCATTTTCTTGTACGTTTCGTTTTAACAAATTGTCACTGTATACGCTCTTTATTATTGTCACCCTTTCTTCTCGATCATCGTTATCACCATCACGTGCGTGCTAAGTGGCGTAATTGATCATTTCTCTCTACATCCCCGTGTCTCTGATGGTGTCAATGAGTTCTGTTGATGACTTCTTCCTGTAGTGGTTTTTGATGTTATTGCGTGGTTGCTATGTTACCTAGTGTACTGGATGAGGTCAGCTGTGAAGGCTCCTGAAGATAACAGTTTATGTGAGTTACAGAATGCCTTTCCGCTACCACTTATGACCTCAAACAGACTTATTCTGCTATTATGTATGTTAGCTACGTTTAATGTCTAGGGAAATGAAATGTGATGTGTAGGTAAGTAAATACACAGACACACACATGTAAACACTAAGTCTAATAATAATAAGCTCTATGATCAAATCAACTAACACTGGTTTTAGAATTTAAATTTTACAATTTTTGGGGAATTTATTTAGTCCTGAACCAAATTTTCTTCTGGTCAGGACGTATGAAACAATATGTATTTATCAATAAAAGTGCATATATATATATATATATATATATATATATATATATATATATATATATATATATATATATATATATATATATATATATATATATATATATATATATATATATATATATATATATATTGAATAATCAAAATGAAAATTTTGTACATAGATATATCGTTACATTGGTTAATATTAACACTAACTACAGTGTCTTTGGAAAACTAGCACTGGATGTCTAGTCGGGTGGTGTCATCATACCCGATCTCTGTTTACAATAGTCATTGTCTTTGAAATATGGAACTGAGGTATAGTTTTTATACACCAGGATTTTGTTTATTTATTTTATTGTGGAAAAATTTGATGAATCCACAGCAGGCCAGGTTTTCAACTTATCTGGCCTGTGACGGTGCAGTAAAGACTTCAAGTGACCCACTCCTCACAGTTGCTGAGGTAAAATGGTAGGCTTCTAAGTCATCCACTCTTGGATCTCTTCAAAGCATCTGACACTAGTGTAGTGCCAGACCAGAAACTCTGAAACCAAAATTTGTGCCATGTGTCAACACACTGCCTACTTCACCATTTTTACAAACAACAAAGCAAAAACAGTACAAAGACCGGGTCAGATCCCTCTGACAGACCCAGCACATCTCACCCAGGCGGTATTAAATAGCACTAGTTTCCCATTCCTTTATGAACTGCACTGCATCTGAAATATTTTCATTAATCTCTTTTTTTTTCTATAGAATAAGGTGAGTGATGTGTTCCCACTGATTTCCTGAAATAAAGAGCTGTCTTTTATAGTCTGGGATATGTTTTCCCATATTATTTGTTTGCCTCTAGGCCCTGGACTGTCGCTGGGGACCTAGAATAAGCACGCACTTGTCGTAATCATTTTTCATGACATGGCAGTATCAATCACTCAAAATATTAAAATAAAAAAGATTAATACTTTTTCCCTTACCACAATTCAAATTTGAAAACACAGTTACGTTGTACTAGCAAAACTCAGCTGGGCTGCTGGCTAGATTATGGCGTCCTACTGATAATATATAATATCTCCTGGAAATCACTCTTCTAGCATTAACGAACTGTGTATATGGACAGTCTTTAAAAAAATGGCACTTGCGGGCGTCTTTCTTTCTATAATATGAACTCTTTCGTCCAATCAGCGGACTTCCCCTCTACCTTTCAAATATTTAAACTACAATGTCCAATTTCAGTCCAGTCTCAGTCTAGTGTGTAGTATTTTTCTGTCGGTTTGTCCGTACGAACTTGGTTGTTCCCAAAATTACACTTGTTTTTGGACTAACTACAAGAAAAAAACTACACAAATTTTACCTCCCCCTACTTCTAAGATCTCTATGCTAAGTTATTTTTAGCTACTATCCTCCTATCCTGCCCCTTGTCCACATGTAGTTTGTTTTTCTGCGTTAGGCTCAAGGACGCGTCAAAAGTGATTTTTGTGAGAAGTATGCACAAATAACTGTCGGCTAGTCTGTATTGAACAATAGTCTTTCGTCAATATCTTCAGTGTTATCTGTCCGTCTTTGTAATTAAAAGTATATTATTTCTCAGGTAAAGATGGGCTATCAAACTAGCTAGTTTTTATTCTCCTAAACTTATTATTAAGAAAAAACATACTTTTTTCAAGGTTAGTTTTGAAATTTGTTTTTGTACCTTTGTTCACGGCGTTTGCCGCTATATTCAAACTAAAACGACTATTTACCGTAGAACGTCCAAGATACGTCTGTTTCTGACAAGAGCTAAGGTCGTTTTTCGTCCAATTTATTACATTGTGTCAACTAGTGGCGTAATTTTTTTCTTTAAAACTACAAATTGCGTCTTCTAGACTTAGATTCAAACACGTGTTCAGACCGCATCATTTGTTTCCTTTTATCTCCATTTCCACCCCGTCTAAAAGGATAGGCCGTTAGTCTGCATGTTATAACTAATTAGTTTTCAATGGCGCTAGAAAACGCTGGCGTGGGCGAGAATGTATCAGCGTATCTTACCTATTTTTTTATCCCTACATTTCATTTAACTGTTATCTGTATAAATGGAGGAATTTTAGCGTTGTATCACTGAATTTCACCACACATCTCCCCACCTGAGAACATGCACTAAAGCAAGTTCCAAAACCAGTGATACACATAGATAAAATTAACTCCTTACGCCTGCCAACTACTCTAATTTTGATCACAGGGGTGCCTACTGAGGAAATCTGCACCGACATTCTGTGAGCCCGGAATATATTCAATGTTAAACTGATATGGTTGCAACAATAAAGACCATCTTAACAATCTTGCATTTTCATGCTTGGCCGGAGATAAGAACACGAGAGGCTGGTGATCTGTCTGGACCACAAAAGTCCTACCATACAGATAGATTTGGAACTTTTTTATTGCCCAGATCAACGCTAAACATTCTTTTTCGCTTGTGGAATATCCTTGTTCCGCTTTGTTCAACTTGCGGCTTGCATAAGCGACTGGGTTCAGTTCCCCATTGGGTGAAGAGGACCTTTGCAACAAAGTAGCCCCCAGGCCTACATTGCTTGCGTCTGTTCTCACCACAAAGTCCTGAGTCAAATCAGGCAATTTGAGAATAGGCTTGCTTCTGAGTTTTTCCTTTAACTCTTGGAATGAAAATTCACATTGCGCTGACCAAACAATTTTATCTGGATTTCCCTTGCGAGTCAGATCAGTCAGAGGAGCACATATAGAGTTAAAATTTTTGATATATTTTTGGTAAAACCCACATAACGACACGAATAATCGCACTTCTTTTTTTGTTTGCGGTCTAGGTGCTCTCTGAAGTTTTTCCAAGTTCTTGGGGTCAGGGGTCATGTTACCCTGATATACAGTATGTCCCAAGAATTCCAACTCTTTGCATACAATACAACATTTTGTTGGTTTAGCAGTTAAGTTCGCTTCTCTGAGCCTATCAAATAACATATTCAGAGAGTTAATGTGTTCTTCAAATGTTTCTGTGGCGATGAGAATATCATCCATGAAATTTATGATACATGGATTATTCAAGGGATTTAACAATTTGCGCATCATCCTAGAAAATACACTCGGAGCATTTTTCAATCCGAATGGTAGCATGTTGAATTCATAATGTCCTTCCGAGGTGCTAAAAGCTAAATAAGGTCTAACTTCAGGCTTCACTGGAATCTGGTAATAGCCTTTGCTAAGATCCACCTTCGAAAAATATTTTGCCTTGTTCAATCTGGCAAATAACTGTTTTGTGTCCGGTAATGGATCCACCTGACCTTCTGTGACAGCATTCAGTTTCCTGTAATCTATGCACAGTCTATGTTCCCCAGACGGTTTCCTCAACAAAACTACACTGGAGCTAAAAGAAGATTCACTGTGAGAAATAATCCCCTCTTTCAACAAATACTCTATCTCTTCTTTCAATGCCTTCTCCTTAGCGAACGGAACAGAATAGGCTCTCATACAGATTGGTGTTGAGTCCACCAGCGTCATGTCATACTGTAGCAAATTAGTATGCCCCGGTTTGTCTGTTAACACATCCGTATGTTCCTCCAGAACCTGTTGAACTCTCTCCCTCTGATTTTTAGTCAGGTGCTTACTGACTTTTCCCTGTGCGGCTGTCTCACAGGGGTGTAATGGGTATTCATGGGAGGTGAGTGGTTCCTTTTTCATTTCAGTTGCGATAGCCAAGGTCAGTAAGGGGGTGCCTTCCTGGATTGGTCTGTCCAGATACTTCTTTAAAAGGTTCACATGATATATTTTCTCCTTCCCCTTTTTGTCAATTTTATAGTTTGTTCTAGACACCTTCTCTAGAACCGTATATGGACCTTGCCATCCAATTTGCAACTTATTCTGGCTGCCGGGTAGTAGAAGAAGCACTTTCTCTCCCACAGCTAATTCGCTGTCCTTTGCTTTCCTATTAAAATAAGCTGCATGTTTCTTCCTGGCTTGTCTCAAATTATCATTTGCCAGTTTTCATCCAGCTTTCAGACGAGTGGTCAGCTCGTTCACATATTGATATGATGAGGTAACAGTCTCTTCTGCTTTCTCATCTGTCCAGGTCCTTAATAATTTACATAGGGACTTTTAAATTTTTATACTTATTTTTAATGGCACCCGTCGGGTCCTTTCCATTAGAAGCATTGTAGTGAGGACTTTTCTTCCTATAATCATCACTCACAAATCGACCACTACCAATTTTTTTCTTGGGTTTGTCCCCCCACTTTAGATTACTTATGAGAGATCTTCGCTCTCTTTTAGTTTCCTCCAGTTTATATAATTCTGACCGAGGGATTGTCAGCTTATTCTGGGGTAAAATTACTCTTTGTACTCGTCGCATAGTAGCCATGTTAATACAATCAAGTGAAGACTGGGTGTGAAAAGGGGGCTCCCATTCCACTTTGTCTACTTTATTATAAGTATTTTTCCTTCCAGGCCTAAGTTTGCCCCGTGGCGTTTCTAGGTCCTGCACTTTTTTCCCTTTGTGGGTGTTCCCTCATGAAATGCGCCACATGCTTCTACAAAGTTCTCAATATCAACATTTACGTCGGGCCAATAGCATTTTCGAGCAGCCTTTTGGCAGATGGTACCTATTTTCTCATGGTCACCATCTTTTCCAACATGTAAGCTCCTTATTAAATTTGCCCTATATGCCTTGGGAAGAACCAACTGTCCGTGACCAGTGGATCTAGTTCCGGCCTTCCTATATAGCAATTTGTCCTTCATATAATACTCTCCCTTGCTTGGAGGTGTGTGGCATTTAGGCAATTTTTTAAAACATGGCTTGAGTGTCCTATCCTCAGCCTGCGCCTTCCTCATCTCTTCTGGATGAGCATTTATAGGTTCACCGTCTTCCTCCTTTGACTGTGACCTGGTCTGCACTGTCGCCATGATCACAGGTCTCTCGGGATTCCCCAAGAAGACGTATCTACAACCCAATATCAGAGGGTAGATTGGTTCATCTATCACTGCTGCTCTGATTTCTCCTTCCACATAGCGAGTTTTCACCGTTATCCTTGCGATGGGAAGTGTCATGAGTGGTATGTCCTTAGTCGCCCCTTGTATTTCCACTGTTTCGGTGGTATACTGACTTGGGTCCACTAGGCTAGCCTTCACAACTGAATCATAATCCAAACCTGTATCATATAGGCACCTTATGGTGACCCCATTACAAATAACATCCTAAAAAACTGGGGGGTGATAAGGTTCCTGCTGTCCATTAGGATTAACCTTTAATCTCTGGTTCCCCGATTTCATTGCAGCAATGTTTGAAGGTTTCCTTTTACAAAATTCGGTATTATGGTTGTCCTTCTTACACCATTTGCACCACCTCTTTCCTTGGTTAAAAGGTTTTCTTTCATTATATTTTTGGTCATTGAACTGTGAGTTTCTATCACGATAATCATTTCGTGGCCTATCAAAGTTTGTCCTACCTTTATTACATTGTTCTCTGGATCAAATTTATTAAAGTGCTGTGGGGCTTTATAATTTTCTATATGTTTCTTTTTAGAGCCAACTACCTCTGCCTGGGCTGCCTGATACCTCTCAGCGACATTCAAAACCTCCCCCAACCTCTCTGCACCTTGTTCCATGAGAATTTTTCTCAGGTCTGGAGCCATGGACTCTCTTAATTGCTCTATCATGATCATTTCTTTGAGATCTTGGGTCTTCCCCAGAGCAGTCCATTTCTCCAAATAGGTTTCCAGTCTGGCAGAGAATTGGTGGTATGTCTCCCCAGACAAAAGTTTGGCATTTCTAAACTTCTTACGATAAAATTCACCATTCCTTTCATATCTCAATAACAGAGCCTGCTTTAGCATGTCATAATTGTCTTGGTCGTCTCTATTCATTTTAGCAAAAACTTCATAAGAAGTACTTCTAAGCCCCTGGGATAACTTAAGACTCCACCTCTCTCTCTCTAACCCATACGTAGTAGCCAATAGTTCAAATCTACTTAGGTACCCCTCTATGTCATCGTCTTTCTCAACAAAAGGGTCTAAATGAAACCCCATAGCTGAGGTTGAGGCTATCTGACCAGGCGTGGCATCTGAGGCAAAGGGGCTGGCACCATTTTCAGGAGCATGGCCTTGAATTTCCAACTCCCTTAGTCGTAACTCGTGCTCCCTTTGCAATCTCCTATCTTCTGCTTCCCTTTCGGCAGTCAATCTCTTTTCCTCTGCCTCCCTGTGCTGTCGTTTTTCTTCTGCCTCCAATGCCCTAGCCTCCTTGTCAGCCTCAATTTGTAACCTCTTCTCTTCAGCTAACCTCCTATCTTCCCTTTCAATATACTTGTCACATTCTGAAGTTACATATTGGATTAAAACCTGACCATCCATGTTCATTTCCTTAGCCGTCAGCACAGGAGCCGATCTGAATTTGGCTAGATCTGCCATACTATATCACACAATTTAACAATGACTAAGGTAAATTACAAAATCTAATTACTAAGGTAATATACTATTTAATTAATTACCACTGGCTGTGAAGATTCATCAACTTTTACTTTCCACTTTTAATTTTAGGGACACTGTTAAATTTATACAACTTATGCCCCCAATAGTTTAATTCCCGGACCAGGAGACCCTAATATCTTTGGTAAATCTAAATCCCGGACAAGAGCTACCCAATATTTGTAGTGGTTTTTGATGTTATTGCGTGGTTGCTATGTTACCTAGTGTACTGGATGAGGTCAGCTGTGAAGGCTCCTGAAGATAACAGTTTATGTGAGTTACAGAATGCCTTTCCGCTACCACTTATGACCTCAAACAGACTTATTCTGCTATTATGTATGTTAGCTACGTTTAATGTCTAGGGAAATGAAATGTGATGTGTAGGTAAGTAAATACACAGACACACACATGTAAACACTAAGTCTAATAATAATAAGCTCTATGATCAAATCAACTAACACTGGCTTTAGAATTTAAATTTTACAATTTGTTGGGAATTTATTTAGTCCTGAACCAAATTTTCTTCTGGTCAGGACGTATGAAACAATATGTATTTATCAATAAAAGTGCATATATATATATTGAATAATCAAAATGAAAATTTTGTATATAGATATATCGTTACATTGGTTAATATTAACACTAACTACAGTGTCTTTGGAAAACTAGCACTGGATGTCTAGTCGGGTGGTGTCATCATACCCGATCTCTGTTTACAATAGTCATTGTCTTTGAAATATGGAACTGAGGTATAGTTTTTATTCACCAGGATTTTGTTTATTTATTTTATTGTGGAAAAATTTGATGAATCCACAGCAGGCCAGGTTTTCAACTTATCTGGCCTGTGACGATGCAGTAAAGACTTCAAGTGGCCCACTCCTCACAGTTGCTGAGGTAAAATGGTAGGCTTCTAAGTCATCCACTCTTGGATCTCTTCAAAGCATCTGACACTAGTGTAGTGCCAGACCAGAAACTCTGAAACCAAAATTTGTGCCATGTGTCAACACACTGCCTACTTCACCATTTTTACAAACAACAAAGCAAAAACAGTACAAAGACCGGGTCAGATCTCTCTGACAGACCCAGCACATCTCACCCAGGCGGTATCAAATAGCACTAGTTTCCCATTCCTTTATGAACTGCACTGCATCTGAAATATTTTCATTAATCTCTTTTTTTTTCTATAGAATAAGGTGGGTGATATGTTCCCACTGATTTCCTGAAATAAAGAGCTGTCTTTTATAGTCTGGGATATGTTTTCCCATATTATTTGTTTGCCTCTAGGCCCTGGACTGTCGCTGGGGACCTAGAATAAGCACTCACTTGTCGTAATCATTTTTCATGACATGGCAGTATCAATCACTCAAAATATTAAAATAAAAAAGGTTAATACTTTTTCCCTTACCACAATTCAAATTTGAAAACACAGTTACGTTGTACTAGCAAAACTCAGCTGAGCTGCTGGCTAGATTATGGCGTCCTACTGATAATATATAATATCTCCTGGAAATCACTCTTCTAGCATTAACGAACTGTGTATATGGACAGTCTTTAAAAAAATGGCACTTGCGGGCGTCTTTCTTTCTATAATATGAACTCTTTCGTCCAATCAGCGGACTTCCCCTCTACCTTTCAAATATTTAAACTACAATGTCCAATTTCAGTCCAGTCTCAGTCTAGTGTGTAGTATTTTTCTGTCGGTCTGTCCGTACGAACTTGGTTTTTCCCAAAATTACACTTGTTTTTGGACTAACTACAAGAAAAAAACTACACAAATTTTACCTCCCCCTACTTCTAAGATCTCTATGCTAAGTTATTTTTAGCTACTATCCTCCTATCCTGCCCCTTGTCCACATGTAGTTTGTTTTTCTGCGTTAGGCTCAAGGACGCGTCAAAAGTGATTTTTGTGAGAAGTATGCACAAATAACTGTCGGCTAGTCTGTATTGAACAATACAGTCTTTCGTCAATATCTTCCGTGTTATCTGTCCGTCTTTGTAATTAAAAGTATATTATTTCTCAGGTAAAGATGGGCTATCAAACTAGCTAGTTTTTATTCTCCTAAACTTATTATTAAGAAAAAACATACTTTTTTCAAGGTTAGTTTTGAAATTTGTTTTTGTACCTTCGTTCACGGCGTTTGCCGCTATATTCAAACTAAAACGACTATTTACCGTAGAACGTCCAAGATACGTCTGTTTCTGACAAGAGCTAAGGTCGTTTTTCGTCCAATTTATTACATTGTGTCAACTAGTGGCGTAATTTTTTACTTTAAAACTACAAATTGCGTCTTCTAGACTTAGATTCAAACACGTGTTCAGACCGCATCATTTTTTTCCTTTTATCTCCGTTTCCACCCCGTCTAAAAGGATAGGCCGTTAGTCTGCATGTTATAACTAGTTAGTTTTCAATGGCGCTAGAAAACGCTGGCATGGGCGAGAATGTATCAGCGTATCTTACCTATTTTTTTATCCCTACATTTCATTTAACTGTTATCTGTATAAATGGAGGAATTTTAGCGTTGTATCACTGAATTTCACCACACTTCCTATGCTTTTATGTCAGTCAATCTAGTGTGTTCGGTTAAGAAGGCGACAGTGCGTATTCATCCAGTCTAAGAAAATACATATTGTCATTCGTTCGTTTCTAAGGTCTTTATTTTTTTTCTGTCTTTCGCTGTCCGCTTTTCCACTCAGAATTCCCAGTTGTTACCAGTTGTTTCAGTTTTTTTTGTTCTCAAAACATATCCTGTACATCTTTACTATCTTCTAAGTGATTTGTTTTTCCCCAGCCTCTGTCAGGCCATTATCTTTACATTTCTTAGCTGTCCATAATTTTTAAAGCTATGCTTCTAATAAACCACATCTCAGTGGCTTTTAATAAGCACTGGACATAAATCCAGCAACCTGGGAGAATTCAAGCTGACTGAATATCTCTCGACTCAAACAAGCAGTAACATTCTAAAAATCTAGCACAACAATTATATCAGATGGAAGATGTTTCACATGGACAAAGAATAGAATCGTCCAGGCAAAAGCAGTATTCACACTATGTGACGATGCTCTCTACGACGCCACCACCTCAGATTAGGCGAAAATAAGTTCACACAGCAAGCAGAAGAGAGGAGAAAACGTCGAAAGGAACACGAGGGAAAAAAAACAAGCAGCGAGTTCTGTCGCCTTAGGGGCGCATTCCCATAGTCAGTTATGAGTGAAGGGGCTATTATTCGTGTATTCACTGTCCGTGCTTTGCCTCTATAAGAAATGCTGGTTCAATACAGCACTGGAGAATTCTGCTACCCTACTTTCATCGGTAATGATTTATAGCACAGTATTGCCCTTTGTAGTACCCTGGGAGGGGGGGGGGGGGGGGGGGGAGAGCTGTGTCTGAGGAGACTGATAAAGTATATGCCTACTGTTCTCTCAGATATGTCGTAAGAAGCGAATAACGTGAGGTTGTACGTGAGTCTAGAAGTTTCATCATGTAAAACAAATTCCTGCAAGAGCCGCGACAACAAGAGTACTCAAAGTTACCAGCTTCAGTACTGGCTGTATGCTCCATTGGGAGGTCAATGGGAAATTATGATGTTGTTGAATAATTCCATTTCCTGGAATACTGCTTTTGCTTGGACGATTCTATTCTTTGTCCATGTGAAACATCTTCCATCTGATATAATTGTTGTGCCAGATTTTTAGAATGTTACTGCTTGTTTGAGACGAGAAATATCTAGTCAGCGTTAATACTAAGGTATTGCCATTCCTCAGCTTGAAATAAATACCCTCTTGTGACGTCTGTACGTGTCCTTTTGTGTGATCTCTCACACCTTCAACCCTCCGGCAGTATCCTTTCTTTTTCTTCATTTTTCTCACTCATCGCTTTTATTTGGCATAAATCATGCCTTTTCATTCGTTATTTTCACTATTTTGCTCTTTGCTGGACATATCATGGTGAATTCTCTAACACGCCACTCCCCTATGGCAGTATTTGCTACGGGAGTAATGCGTATCTTATTGTTTCACACTTCACTCCCAGACTGTTGTTACGATTCGCCAGGTTTGGTGACTCGGCCAGCGATAATATTTTATCGCCTAATCCGTCTGAACACCTGTGGTAACGTGTCCGTCAAACATTTCACCCCACTGGAAAGCGGCTGATCGTTTTGACACAGGCTGGTGTTGTGATCAGATGAAAGAAAACCACACGGGCTGTCCAGACATCTGTCTGGCGTTGGCATGCAGATTATTCTGATAAACAGAGGTGTGCCGGAATTCTTAGGTAACGATACAACCTCACTGTGTAAGAGGCCACGCGTGTATATTAAATTTAATATTTTCAAATACGCATGGGATGAGTAATGATAAATAATGATAAAACCCAAACAGTGCTAGATAGATCGGAGTAAATTAATATGAAACAAATATAAAGGTATGTTATCAGGCACTCGCAGGAAATAAAGAAGTAGAACACCAGACAACAGAAAAAAACCAGACATGAGTGGCTTACCCAGGATTTGAACACTGGACCTTCCGTGCGACAACCCCGCCTAGCCATGCAAGCGAATCACACTATCCGCTCTGCCATCTACGCATCATCATAGTTCGCCCGAATCCACTATGATTTCATTTGAACTTTCGGCGGAAACACAGCTGAGATTTGAAACTGAAAGATTGTGAGATATAATCTAACAAACTCGGAGTCACAACACAACACAGACAGACTGCATCGCAGCGTCAACTAAACACCTCCTACAAGCTAGAAGAAAGAAGATAGGCCTTGCAATTTCACAATTATAAGTACCAGATCAAGTATTGGGCAACTTTGGAATTCACAAGTAAACCCGCCATTTTAATACAAGACTGGAAACTTGGGAATTCTATCACAAGTGTCTCACCCGTCATAAGAGGAATTATAGATTTCCAGGCCAAGTGTTTCACCCGTCATAAGAGGAATTATAGATTTCCAGACCAAGTGTTTCACCCGTCATAAGAGGAATTATAGATTTCCAGGCCAAGTGTTTCACCCGTCATAAGAGGAATTATAGATTTCCAGACCAAGTGTTTCACCCGTCATAAGAGGAATTGCTCAGGCTTAAGTAATTCCAACAGCATCTAACTACAGGGCTGTGGGTCCATTCTAAATCTGTGACAGGAGATGTGTGTATTCCGAAAATTTTGGGGTAAGTGTAAACAAATTATTTACTAATGTAAATTCAACAGGTTTCTTGCTAAGTGGTTATATATGAGGCTAACAACCTCAACATATGAAAATAGTATATTCATGAACCACTACTGCAAGAGCTGATGATTGGTTCTGACTAGTCGTGCGGGGAAACCCGACAGCAAAGATGACCTAGACCCCGACGGGAGTAGCGACGAGTAATGAGTGATGATTACATCACATGTGCCTAAAGTGTTTAGAATAATTTTGTGAGATTTATATACGTTTTTAATTGTAATTCAGGCAAATCATTATTCATGCACTCCAAGCGCAATATCCTAGTTGGCATCCAGAAGGTTATTGGTGAATTTTCATCCTATTCCCTGAGTTACATTGTGCTCGGGAATTTAATTCTTCTGAGAGGTTAACATTGGTGGGTGGAACGCATGAAAATGGACCTGTTAGTTTGCGGAGAACAAATGTACTGAGGCATTTGTTTATTTCTAATTTGTAACAGTTCGTGGTTACAAGACATCAGACTTAAGTACTGAAGTTCCTACGCTACTAGTGTGAGAGAAGAGTATCACCACCACCCGCCTACAGTGGACGAGTTACGTGGAGAAGTGTACTCATCAGCAAAAAGAAGTGACGGAAACCCACAGCTGCAGGACTCAGCTGGAGTTAAATTGTGTGTAACAGGCTACAGCAAAATACGGACAGTATTATTCACGCCCTACCAAAACCTCAATGAGGAACAATTTAATAAAACTTTAACCCCCTTAAATTCTTAATTTAACTTGACTATTAAATTTGTTGTATGTTATTTTAAACTAAGAAATAATAGTTGATTCAGTTTATTTGTACGAAAGCAAACGTGTGAGCCAATTTTTTCTTGATAAATAAATAAATAAATAAATATATATATTTTTTTTTTTTTTTCTTAACCAGCGGCACTTAGGCTTTCAGCCCTTCGGCCCAATGACATGTCATTGCGAGGCTGGGGAACCTGAGGACTTTCCTTCCAACCCGGTCAGGAGCTTCGCTCCTTCCCATCCACAGAGGGTTTATCACAGGAGCCGTTCAGGCTATTCAGTCAAATTTCCGGCCGTAAACATTTCTTCAAACGCCGACGCCCGGGTTTGAACCATGAACACCTGGTCGCCAGTACAACGCCGAAGCCATTACACCAGCGCGGCTCCCAAATATATATATATATATATATATATATATATATATATATAAATAAATATATAAATATATAAATAAATATATATATATATATATATATATATATATATATATATATATATATATATATATATATATATATATATATATATATATATATACATATACATATACACATACACATACACATACACATATACATATACATATACATATACATATACATATATATATATATATTTTTTTTTTTTTATATATATATATATATATATATATATATATATATATATATATATATATATATATATATATATATATAGAATCATTAATTATATAAACACTTCACAAAAGGCGATGGAATGTTGCCATCATTTTTAACGGTGGAAAAAACGCCAACCTAATGTATGTTTGGTTTAATGCGATCAAAGAGAGATAAATGTTTATTATCTTTCTGTGACAGGTTTGACTGGTGATTATCTTCTCCTGTCTTATGTTGTCCTGTCTCAGGCAATGTCTTATAGTTGACATGTCTTAAGTCTATTTATAGGATCATATACGGAGTATCTTTATCACCCGTTTGGGCGGAAACGCCTGGTCTGGGTTTGCCTCGATCTGGTCCATGCTCTTTGGGCATGCGCGGGTCTTGGCGGCAAAAGCCGGGTGACTGATTCAGAGATAGCGTACCTGAGGCTTAGAACGGATGTACCGATCCGCAGATTTCTCTCTGCCAAGTTTTCGATAGGGATTGGAAATTCTGGGAATGACAGTCTTGTCATTCTTCCGTCCCTGAGTGTTTCTTTATGCCAGTATTGGCTGTGTTGTGTTACCTTAGAGTGTAAGGATTCTTTGAGAAGGTAACTGAAACATTATTCGATCTTTTCGTCTCGTTTAGATCTTACAGGTACATTTATCGCTGATGGCGACATAGTGAGCGAAGCTCACAAGGAGTTATTATACTGTAATCCAGTATGGCTTCATATTTGAAAGACTAGGTCTAAGTTTACCTGTTACACACATAAGCCTAGGAATCATCTTTATGGATTCGCAATGCAGGCGGAATATGGTTTGGCAGAAAATATATTTAATCTCAGAAGCTTGTGTAAACTGAGAGTGACCTGATTATCGAGGCCCGCGACCTGCGGCCTGATTTCGTTGTCATCATATTGGTCCGTGTTTACGGCCAATCTTCTTCACCAGAATGAAGTATCTGTCATGTGAGGCCAGTCTGAAGTTTTTTTGCTAATTGTAGGACAATGGCATTGACTTTGTTTAGATAATTGATATCGCCCGTACTAAGCAAGATATTTGCTAGGGCTTACCTGACGTGGCTCAGTCAGGGATTAGAGCTATTGCATGAACAGTAAACATTGGTCAAGACATTGTTACATGTCTGGGATCTGTGATGCCTGAAGCTGACCTTTGTAACTACACACATTATGTACTCGATCTTATACTATTGACTGTTTCGTCCATCATCATCGTATTATCGTACGTCATGAATAAGTATTGTAAACGTCAGCAGCATTCCCTACTTCACTGACTTCTACTTGTGGTTGTGTGAGTTAATGTGAAGTCTGTCAAGAGCCTATACGGCCTTCGTGTTATCAGCACTGTTATCTACACACTTACACGATCAACCACATTGTAATACAAGTACTACATGTCTGAATCTACAGGAATACTGACATTATGTATGTGTCTACTATACCTTGGCGGCACCTCATGCTAGTGACCTAATCCCTTGCTACTACTTGGTACTGTCCAGGACAACACGACACGCTCCACGTACTAACATTCATAACACATCAAAACAGTACGTTACATCTGGGCATTTACACTGAACAACCTTTTACATCTGCAGTCAAATAGACTTTTACATCTGGTGGACCAGATTCGTGGGTTTTTTGTCAACGACACGGATTTTCCTGCCCACATCTGGATTTATGTTGCCGGAAAACAAGATTGACGTTTAGTTGTCAGCTACACAGTAGGAAATAGGTCAACGTCTGCTGATCGACGTATACATTTATGGATGATACAGAATCGCTACATGGACCACAGCTGCTGCAGAATTGCAACATGAACCACAGCTGCTACAATAGTGCTACATAGACCGCAGTTGCTAACGAAGCTGGTTAACACTGTGACAATCGTCGAAGGACATATGTGTCAAAGTTCACGTCACAATTTTCGTGCAAGCTCGAATTGTAAACATAGAACAGTTCAACCTGTTGTTTACTACGACATTCTACAAACATTCTGTAAAGAATCGAGTGTGGTGTATAGAACCTCACTGTAAAGTATGATGGCTGGTAGTACTGTTGTATTCAAAGAGGTGCTGTCACCGTGAAGACAGACAAAGGTCAACTCGACCTACACAGGGTAGTGTAAACATTGAAGTGAGAGTACATTGTACGCGAATGGTAGAATGGTTCTGTAGAGTTGACAACTTGGTAACAATATATTCATACTCTCACATGTAGAAGTCAAGGATTACTGGAACTACTGTGTTCTTTTTATAATATTTAATGAGACGCACACTGGAACAGTACGTGTATGGTTACAGGAACACAATACGACATAAACAGCATGGTGTTGATCAATGGTGTATCATCTTAAGTTAGCATACATGCTGGATAACCTCATACTGGAACATTTGTAGACAAGCATTCAGAGTTCTATAGTTAATCCACATCTATATGTATATATATCAGGTTGTACTGACAGATCACGTCAGTTTATACATAATGTTCATAGTGACTCTTGTACAGAATCTCTCTTAGCATGAGTGTAGCTTGTACTCTAGCGTACATTCTTTCAAATAGCATTCAGCACATATCTTCGGAGTAAATGTTAAATCTCCCATAATAGATCTTTCTTTCATAACTGTGATCTCTGGATCATTATCGGGTAGTAAGGGACAACCCTGTTCTCTGATGAATGATTGACAATAATTCGGATTCCAAGATGGCTTCCTTGGTCCTTAACATCGCTCACACAACGGTGAGATGACAAAACTTCTAGAAAGATTCAATTCGTAAGGGTATCAAAGTTTCCACCAATATCAGCATTATCTGTCCTCATAATTGCTGTGTAGAAACATTCTTAGTGCTGCTAAACGATATGTCGTTCTGACATCTGAACATAAGTAGATTCATGTAGGCCTAAACATAACCCATCGTAAGCCTAGGAACGAAGTCAGTAAAAGTACGTTTACCTTGGCCAAGAATCAATAGCAAGCACAAAAACACTTTTCTGGCGTAATAGAAACAATACTGGGGAACACATAGACTAAAACAGTCCTAGAAGACACAATCTTCTTCCCCATGATAACTTGAGATCACAAAACTTTGGACCGCCCGACATTGGCGTCCCGCCAGACTCCATAACCGAAGAACACCCTCTCTTATCTTCATCCGCTCAGAGTGTAAGAACAAATAATCCAGCCCAGACACACAAAGATAACATGATATAAGACGGAATCGTCTCAAACAGACAAACAGTAAACCTAGATTCGGACTTTCAATATTCCTGCAAAACCTTAAGCGAGAACAATCTGTTTCCAGCTATAATAGAAAATCTAGATTCCTCCGCTTGTTCAATCCACGGAAACAAAACAGGAACCGATCACTCAAAGAATAAAATACACATTTACTATTCTGAGTTATTCCCCTTTCTTAAAAGTTGTAAGTTCATAAATAAATATCCTTTTATCAAACAGATAGTTACATTTTCATTTGTAATCGTATCAACTGTAATCTGTGCGACATATAAAAAATATGTACGCAACAGACTACCGCAACCCCCGGGAAAAAAAAAATGAAATTTTTTTTTCTCTCTCTGAGAGCCACATAAAATAGGCCCCCCAACGCACATATGATGCGCAGATGAGAAGTATCAAGAATTTATAAAGCCAGATTAAGGCAAAGAATGAGAATATATATCTCAACATCTCAGAGAAAGTATTTCTCTAAGTGTAAACATTTCCAGGGAGTTGCCACCAATGCCTACTACCATATTGGCAATGACACAATGTATACAATAATTTCAATAATCATTTCATATTAGGTATCATAAGTTCACGATTGGCAAAAGAAACATCATCAAAGAATTAGCAGTGAATCAAAATAAGTGAACCGCTAAGTATTTATACAATCACCAAATCATATATTACAAATGTGTACACATTTTGATATAGAAGAAAAAGAATAACTGATGTAAAGTTATACATGTTAGGAAAGTCCAATATTTAACAGTTAAGTGGCATCATGTGGGCATCTCGACAGAATGTCCGCCATCACATTTTCTGAACCACGGATAGCTCGTACCGAAAAATGAAAAGGTTGAAGAGCGATCGCGTATCGAGTTGATCTCGAGCTCTTCAAGTTCTTACTTTGGGTAGCAGTAAGAGCTTTCTGGTCAGTTTCCACTATGAAATGTGCACCAAGAAGGAATCTTTGAAGTTTGAGAATTGACCAAACCATCGCCAATAATTCCCGGTCTAAAAGCGAGTAATTCCTTTCTGCAGCATTAAGTTTTCTGGATATGTACATTACAGGATGCAGAGTTCCAGAGTACTCTTGCATTAGTGCCGCTCCAATCCCAGTGGATGAAGCGTCACTACGAAGAACAAATGTCTTATCTGTAGTAGGTAACACTAAAATAGGTGGTGTTGAAAACATAGTTTTGATCTTATCTAGTGATAATTGGCATTCCTGAGACCAGTGAACCATATTAGGCGACCCTTTCTTTAGTAGTGTCGAAAGAGGTGCCATGATAGAGGACAGATTCGGAATGAATCGTCCATAAAATTGTATGAGACCTAAAAGACTTCGCACTTGCTTTTTAGTCTTAGGGATAGAGATGTTAAGTATTTTAGTGATATTATGGTCCTCTGTCTTCAGGAAACCATGACCTACTCGATGGCCTAGGAAAGCAATTTCGCTAAAACCAATGCAAGCTTTCGATGGTTTTGCTGTCAGGTTATGCTCGCGTAGAGTTGATAACAATTCAACTAACCCTGAATAGTGATTTTCCCAAGTATCGCTGAAAAGACAGATGTCGTCTAGATAAGCAATGACATCTGACCGATACGATAGGATTCGACGCATCATGCGTACGAATGTAGCTGGTGCGTTCATAAGGCCGAAAGGCATAAAATTCCATTGGAAAAGGCCTCTAGGAGTAGAAAAAGCGGTAAGAGGTTTGGCGCGTTCGGATAATGGAACTTGCCAATATCCTTTAGACAAATCAAGTTTAGTGAAAAAATGAGATTTATAAAGTCGAGTAAGTAGCTCTTCTAGTAAAGGCATAGGTTCAGCATCAAACTTTGTCACTTGATTCAATTTGCGATAGTCAACGCAAAGACGTATGTTATTGTCTTTTTTTCGAACAATAACCATCGGCGAAGAATAAGCAGAAGTGGATGGTTCGATTATTTGTAAATCTATCATTTCATCTAACTCCTTTTCAACCTGTGCTTGAAAATGTATAGGGATAGGGTAAGGTCTAACCCTAATAGGAGTATGTTCAGTTAGAATAATGTCATGCTCAATGACATGAGTTTGCCCAGGGATGTAAGTGAGGACATCCTGAAATGTTTGTAACATAGCCGAAACCTGTCGCTGTTCTCCTAGAGACAAATCAGGAGAAACAGTAACGTCTTTCCATGATTCACTAGAATGAAGTGGGATCATTGGAAGCGGAAGATTAACATCCGAAAAACTTGTTTCCTCATCCTGTATAACGGACAGTGATGAGTACTGACCATGTTGAACTGGAGAATCGTCCGTTGCCTGGAAAATAGGCTGTAAATAGTCAGGACGTTCATGGAATTCCGTAAGCATATTGATGTGGAAGGTTTTATGCTTCCCGTTAATATCGACAATATAGTCAACATCTGAAATTTTCGATATTATATCGTACGGACCTTCCAAGAAATAAGGAGTCTATTTTCCCTACAAGGTAGCAAAACAAATGCTTTGTCACCAGGACAAAGTTGTCGTAAAGTTCTTTTCTTATTAGCAAATTGCCTTGCCTTATGTTTAGCAAATTCAGAAGAGGACGTTGCTAATTTGCATGCTTCGATAATTTTTTCTCTCAGCGTGATGACATATTCGTAAGAGGATTTTGTGTCATCGTCAATATTGTCCGCTGTTATGAGATCATGAAGCAAAGACATAGGGCCGCGCGGTCGCGCGCCAAAGACAAGTTCAAAAGGAGAAAATCCTGTATGTTCATTGGGGACCTCCCTGTAAGCGAAGAGGGCCGCGGGTAGAACCCTGTCCCAATCTTGAGGATGATCCTCAGTTATCTTTCCTAATAAGTTCTTAAGTGTTCTATTTAGCCGTTCTACCATCCCATTGGACATAGGATGATAGATGCTACTCAAAGATCTCTCTATCTGTAGAGTAGACATTACTTGAGACATGGTATCCGATATTAGTTGGGTGCCATGATCTGATAATATTTCTCCGGGGAATCCCAGGCGAGAAAATATAAGCCAAAGAGCATCTGCAATGTCAGCAGTAGTAATGCTCTTCAGAGGGATAGCCTCTGGCCAACGTGTGCACATGTCCACACACGTTAAGATAAATTGATGTCCTCTAGCAGATTTGATCTTAAATGGACCAATGATGTCTATCGCCATTTTCTGAAATGGTCGAATAGGAATGTCTGCAGCCTGAATGGGCGCAGCATGACGAGGACCTTTGGATTTGACTTCTTGACATACTTTACAAGATCGACAATAGATCCGTATGTCCTTATTCACGAAAGGCCAAAAGAAAGCCGCAAGAACTCTTGACTTTGTACGGGAAAAACCCATGTGTCCAGCACACTGAGAGTCGTGTGCATGTTGTAAAATTTTAACTCTCAATTTCTTGGGTACAAGAATCTGAGAATGACTTGAATTAGTGGAGTCTTGCACCATACGTACAAGTACACCATTCTTCATTGTAATCCAAGATTTACGCTTGGTATCTCTATTCGGATCACCTTTCGTTACAAGAGTGAAGAATTTCTTAAGAGTCGGATCCTCTTCTTGTTGTTTTATAAACGAGTCACGAGAAATTACCAAGGGATCATCTTGGTTATGCACTTCAATATCTTCAGTAGATGAAGTTTCAGGCATATTGAGAGCTTGAGCTCTAGTGACTACAACATTAGCAGTTTGCATATTTTGCTTTTCCCAAACGGAAATTTGTTGCGAAGTGCATTCTTTTACTCCGTGAATGCGACCGATGATAAGATCAGCGATCGGATTCGGCAAAAGACATGCGTGTACATCTCCTGTGAAGAAAGGAGTAGCAATCCTAATGATAGCGGTAGAGTATTTCTCTATGGTGCCGCCAAATGTTACGCATTTGACTACTTTGCCTGTAGCATGAGAAGGATCTATTAGTGACTGCCTAACACCAATTGTTGTGCATCCAGAATCAAAAAGTACTGAGACTGGATTGTCATTTACTAAACCTTTGTGTAAGACTAGAGAACCTCTTCCATCATGCGCGATTGACGCAGGAAGAGCGGGAAGAGGATGGCCACAGCTTAAAGTAGACACTGTGGTTGGCTCAAATAATGTTTTGCATTGGGGGCACTGAGATGCTCTCCCAAAATCAAAAGCGGCACATGCCATATTATTAGAGTCATCATTATCTTTATTTTGTTTATAGGATTCGTGGGACTCTTGCTGAGCAGAGTTCGCCTGGTAATGAGATTTATGTTTTTTGTATTGTGCTCTACCTCTGTTATTATTGCCTCTGTAATTATCCTTGTTTCCACTGTTATAACCCCTACTTGGGTTTGAGTCATAGTTCCTTTGGTTACTATTATCATATTCATTATAATGAGTATCTCTGTAATTATGATCTTGTTGTCTCCATGAGGGAAAACTTGGATAATTTCTATAATGACTTCCTTTGCGAAAGTTTCTAGAAATTATGACCACCTCTGAATCGAGGGCTGTCGGCTCGTCTCCAGGTATTCGAAGAAGAACCCTGAAATGATTGGTTACCTTGGTTCTGATAACCGTTATGGCTACCTTTTTTATTAAACCTATTTTGAGGTTCTTGGAATCTGCGTGAGTGATTAGGGTTGTATGGTGTTGCTGAAGCAACTGGCATACCTTCCCTAACCTTAGTATTGCTAATAGCTACGTCTGGATGTGCAGTGACGTATTGGGTACAATACTGTTCCATTTCTTTTAGTGTCTTGGGTTTACGCTCATGTAAGAATTCAAGGAATGGTTTATTTATACTTGACATAATCTTATCTCTGAGTATCAAGTCCATAAGGGCTTCATATGTCTTTTCTGTTTTGGACAACTCAATCCAACGATCAAATGTAAGACGTGTCCTTGCAATGAATTCTGAGAATTCTACACCTGCCTCAGGAACCATTGTCTTAAACAAATTCCGGTAACCTTCTTCAGACAACTGGTACTTCTTTAATAAGGCTGCCCTAATAACATCATAATTATCCTTGTCAGCCTCTTCAACCAAACTTAAACTAGTCAGAGAATCACCTTTCAAATTTTCTGACAACTGGTTAGCATATTGTGATTTGGGCTCGACATTTAATTTTAACTTTTCTAACTCAAATGCTAAAAGTTCTTTTTGGTGTTCATGTTCTCTCATTGCTTTTTTCTCTTCAGCAGCCGCAGCAGCTTCATCTTTTCTTTTTCCATTTCCATCTGGAATCTTTTTTCCTCAGTCTGTATCTGCAATTTCTTTTGTTCAAATTCTCTTTCTAATCTTTTCTCTTCAGCCAGAGCTTTTCTCTCTTCAGCAGCTAATGCTTTGTCATATTGAGCAACTGCCCATTGTTCTAAGTCTGTACCAGTCTTATCAAGGGATCTCCCTTGTGCAATAAAGTATTCTAATGTAGACATGATGTCTGACAATGATACTACTCACTTGAAACAATAATAATAAAATATATTTCAAGGTAATATAGCAAAAAGTTCTTAATCACTGTATTAATCAGCACACAATCACAATGTCTGTGTGAGACAAGCCTTATCAAGGTCTTGTATATTTCTTTGAAAAATAACAATTATAAATTGCTGCAACACTCTATAACATAAGTGCAATGCACAAGAAATAGTGTCTTATCTAATCAACATTAATCATCAGTTGATTCTTTCACATAAATCCATATGATCAACTATATTTTAAATAGTGTATGTCGATCAAGAACATAAAAAACAATTATACAAGACAACATGAAAACATTTGCGGAAATCAAATAAATCAAATGGAAAAAATAATAAAAAATAAACCGCAAGAGGGTAACAAATACAAATAACGCCACAGTATATAAATATAAATGTTGTATGAAACTGAAAGATAGCAAAGGGTAGACCAACAAATTACAAACAAATCAAAACAAAACTAAAGAATGTGAAGAATCTTCCGAAAACAACACTGACCATATCGTCACAACTAACCAAAAAAAAAAATAGCAACAGCAGTCGCTTTGCAAATTCCAGTATCGGAAATTTGCTCACCCTATAGAAAACGCTCACAATAGACGACCTCTATCACGTGGTATGATCTAAGGGAGACTCCGCCCAACCGAAACAACAACCCGCAAAATACAAACAATTATCACATATAAACATGTAAACATAAATGTACATATAGCATAAATATTCATAATGTAATGTAATGTAATGTGTTGCAGATAGAATGTGTTGCGAAGAAGCCACAGTTATACGCAATAATGCTACAGTACTATGGTACTTTATTAAATAATCAAATCTGGCCTAAATCATAAAAGTTCAACACAAACTATGGCAGTGCAGGAGAATCCACTGTTTACAGTTCCTCAGAATCACAAGTAACACTTCTCGCTTCAGTTGCACTGTACATTTTGCAAATACTGTCAAATATATGTTTCAACTCTGATATGTAATGCTGTCTGTTCCAAACAAACTTGCTGTGTAACGCTGTCTGTTCTATGGCAAATGTCCATTAACAAAAAATGTCAACAAACGCTGACCTAGTTACTGTATACCTCGATAGGACAGGTCGCGCTGACATCGACTGTAAAGTTGTATTGCTGGTGTTTACGTGTGTCGAAACAGGCCCCAAGGAATGGTCTGGTCTCAGTAGCTGACTTCTCAAATATGTCCACTGTGCAGGTTGACCCAGGAAGCTGGCACACCACTGTAAAGAATCGATTGTGGTGTATAGAACCTCACTGTAAAGTATGATGGCTGGTAGTACTGTTGTATTCAAAGAGGTGCTGTCACCGTGAAGACAGACACAGGTCAACTCGACCTACACAGGGTAGTGTAAACATTGAAGTGAGAGTACATTGTACGCGAATGGTAGAATGGTTCTGAAGAGTTGACAACTTGGTAACAATATATTCATACTCTCACATGTAGAAGTCAAGGATTACTGGAACTACTGTGTTCTTTTTATAATATTTAATGAGACGCACACTGGCCACCACTGTAAAGAATCGAGTGTGGTGTATAGAACCTCACTGTAAAGTATGATGGCTGGTAGTACTGTTGTATTCAAAGAGGTGCTGTCACCGTGAAGACAGACACAGGTCAACTCGACCTACACAGGGTAGTGTAAACATTGAAGTGAGAGTACATTGTACGCGAATGGTAGAATGGTTCTGAAGAGTTGACAACTTGGTAACAATATATTCATACTCTCACATGTAGAAGTCAAGGATTACTGGAACTACTGTGTTCTTTTTATAATATTTAATGAGACGCACACTGGAACAGTACGTGTATGGTTACAGGAACACATGACGACATAAACAGCATGGTGTTGATCAATGGTGTATCATCTTAAGTTAGCATACATGCTGGATAACCTCATACTGGAACATTTGTAGACAAGCATTCAGAGTTCTATAGTTAATCCACATCTATATGTATATATATCAGGTTGTACTGACAGATCACGTCAGTTTATACATAATGTTCATAGTGACTCTTGTACAGAATCTCTCTTAGCATGAGTGTAGCTTGTACTCTAGCGTAGATTCTTTCAAATAGCATTCAGCACATATCTTCGGAGTAAATGTTAAATCTCCCATAATAGATCTTTCTTTCATAACTGTGATCTCTGGATCATTATCGGGTAGTAAGGGACAACCCTGTTCTCTGATGAATGATTGACAATAATTCGGATTCCAAGATGGCTTCCTTGGTCCTTAACATCGCTCACACAACGGTGAGATGACAAAACTTCTAGAAAGATTCAATTCATAAGGGTATCAAAGTTTCCACCAATATCAGCATTATCTGTCCTCATAATTGCTGTGTAGAAACATTCTTAGTGCTGCTAAACGATATGTCGTTCTGACATCTGAACATAAGTAGATTCATGTAGGCCTAAACATAACCCATCGTAAGCCTAGGAACGAAGTCAGTAAAAGTACGTTTACCTTGGCCAAGAATCAATAGCAAGCACAAAAACACTTTTCTGGCGTAATAGAAACAATACTGGGGAACACATAGACTAAAACAGTCCTAGAAGACACAATCTTCTTCCCCATGATAACTTGAGATCACAAAACTTTGGACCGCCCGACATTGGCGTCCCGCCAGACTCCATAACCGAAGAACACCCTCTCTTATCTTCATCCGCTCAGAGTGTAAGAACAAATAATCCAGCCCAGACACACAAAGATAACATGATATAAGACGGAATCGTCTCAAACAGACAAACAGTAAACCTAGATTCGGACTTTCAATATTCCTGCAAAACCTTAAGCGAGAACAATCTGTTTCCAGCTATAATAGAAAATCTAGATTCCTCCGCTTGTTCAATCCACGGAAACAAAACAGGAACCGATCACTCAAAGAATAAAATACACATTTACTATTCTGAGTTATTCCCCTTTCTTAAAAGTTGTAAGTTCATAAATAAATATCCTTTTATCAAACAGATAGTTACATTTTCATGTGTAATCGTATCAACTGTAATCTGTGCGACATATAAAAAATATGTACGCAACACATTCTCAACTGAAGTCGAGTTTGGTTTAATAGCTTCACTTTGGAGACTACTACACCTGTTGTCAGGTTACGGTGACCTTCAACGGTGGAACGTCTACTAGTGTTTACAAGTGTACTGCAATGAACTGCATCTTTGCGGTTGTAGAGGATTACGTTTAAAGATAAGTGGCCTGGTTTTACGTGTTAAACTTAGCCTTTATTGTATGTGCAAATAAGCCTTCCTCGTTATATTCATTATATGCATTCTATTGTTTACATGTTCTTATTTTACTTGTTGAGTTAGTGTGTATTTTTTTTTCTGCGGGTTCAGGTTGGAGGGTCTTACAGTAAATATCCCACTCAACCGAGAGTTACTGTAAGCTTTCTTTAGGTATTGTGCATATTTCTCACAGTGGAAAGTGCAAGCGACTTTTGTTGCTATTTATTTTTTTTTTCTTAGCTGTGACGAGATGTGTTAGTGTTGTTTTCGTTATTTTTTTCTCCGTACTTTAGTTTTTGATTCATTTTGTTTGTATTTGTCTGCCTTCTCTTTTCTATTGTTAATTTCTTAACACCCTTTTGTTTATACACTGTGTTGTCATTGTATTATTGTGAATTTTTCGCAGTTATCATTGTGATTTTTCACAACATTTGATTTAATTAAGCTGTATTTTCTTTTGACCTCTGCGAATGTTTTCGTTTGTTTAGATGCTTGTCTTTGTTTAGTTATCGTGATATTGTTGATATATACAGTCTTCGTGTATGCTTGATCAGGTATTGTTATTGTATAATGCAAATTATATACTGAGCTGATTACTGGTGACTTAATAAATAAGGTAATTGTACTTAGTCTTTATAAAAGACTCATCTCCCACTGAGATTGGAATAACATGTGTTGCTATTTCAGATATATTGACAGCACATTTGTAGACACGATGTCTACATTAGATTACTTTATCGCGCAACTGAGGAAAAACTGAGGAGAAATTGGAGGATTTTGCGCTTGCTCAATATGCCAAAGCACAGAAGGCTGAAGAGAAAAAGATTCAAGCGCAGCTAGACAGAGAAGCTGAAGAAAGGAAGATTCAAGCGCAGCAAGACAGAGAATTTGAAGAGAAAAAGCATCAAAGAGAACTTGAGAAAAAGCATCAAAGAGAACTTGAAGAGGAAGATTCAGCAAAAAGCATCAAAGAGAACTTGAAGAGAAAAAGCATCAAAGAGAACATGAAGAAAGACTCTTGGCTTTGGAAGTAGAGAAGTTGAAAGTGACTAATATAGGGAGTTCTCAAGCGACTTCTTCGAGCACAAAAAGTCATGATTATAAGTTCAAACTTCCTCATTTTAATCCTACAAAAGATGACATAACGTTCTATCTAGATAGACTAGAACTTAATTGTGTAACATATAAAGTAGATAAGGCACAATATGTTAGACAACTGTTGAATTCACTTACAGGTGAACCATTAAATATTATAATGGCAATAGAAGAACATGATAGGACTAACTATGAAGTTGTCAGAGCAGCCTTATTGAAAAGATATCAGCTTAAAGAAGATGATTACCGTCTTCGTTTTAAGACTATGTTACCAGAATCTGGTGTAGAGTTCTCAGACTTTATAGGAAAGATACGCCTTACTTTCACTAGATGGATAGAGTTGTCTAAGACTGAACATACTTATGAAGCACTTATGGACTTGTTGCTTAGAGACAAAGTAATGTCATCTGTTAATGAGTCTTTTCTTGCCTTTATACACGAACGTAAACCTAAGGACATAAAAGAAATGGAACAATATTGTTGCCAATATGTCACTGCTCATCCACAACAAACAATTAGCAATAGTAAGATTAAAGAAGGTTTACCCGTGGCTTCTGCGACTCCATACAATTCTAATTTCGGAGGTAAAGTTAAAGGTACTCAGCGCAACTTCGATAAGAAAAGTAAGCGTAACTTTGGACAGGATCAAAGTGATTCATGCCAAAGAGGCTCGTCTTCTAGGAATTGGAGGCAATCTGATAGCCCTCATAATTATGGTTCCAACAAATTTGGTAACTTTAAAAGGGGTAGCCACAATAAAAACTATCCTCGCCATAATTCTTTAGGAAGACAGCAGTATCAGTCTGATAGATATTTTCATCAAGGTGTAAATCACAATCACAATTGTGAAAACTGCGGTTCAAACCAAAATAATAATAGCAATAGGGGTAATTACCATAATTCCAAAGGAAATAGTAATCGAGGTAGATGGCAGCATAATAATAATAGATCATGTCATCATACTAACTGTGCTGAACAAGAGTCACAAGGAGTTAGTAATGAACAAAACAATAGTAAACCTAGCGCTAGTGCTAGTTCTTGTTCTGCCTTTGATTTTGGGAGAGCATCTCAATGCCCTCAGTGCACCACTTTATTTGAACCTACTACTATATCCACCTTGAGTTGCGGTCATCCTCTGCCCGCTCTTCCTGCCGCAGCGGCGCATGACGGGAGAGGATCTCTTATTCTACATAGGGGTCTAATGAATAATGATCCAGTCTCAGTCCTCTTTGATTCTGGATGTACCACTATTGGGGTTAGACAATCTCTTGTAGATCCTTCATGTGCCACTGGAAGAGTGATCAAATGTGTAACATTTGGTGGCACAGTGGAAAAATACTCTACCGCTATCATCCGTATAGCTACTCCCTTCTTTACGGGAGAGGTCCAAGCGTGTCTGCTTCCGAATCCTATTGCGGATCTTATCGTCGGGCGTATACACGGCATTAAAGAGTGTACCCCGCAGCAGATTATTGCTTGGGAAGAACATAACTTAGAAGCTGCTAATGCAGTTATCACGAGAGCTCAGGCTCAGAATATGCCTCAGACTACATCGACCGAAGGTGTTGAGGTACGTGATCAAGATGATCATGATGTGATTTCACGTGACTCTTTTATCAAAAGTCAACAGGAAGACATTTCGTTAAAAAAATTCTTCGTTCTGGCAAAAAAAGGTGACCCAAATAAGAACACAGATCACAAATCTTGGATCACTATGAAGAATGGCGTACTAGTGCGTATGGTACAACACTCTGACATGTCTATACATTCACAAATTCTTGTTCCGAAAGACATGAGAGTTAGAATACTGCAACATGCTCACGACTCCCAATGCGCTGGTCATATGGGATTTTCACGTACGAAGTCGAGAGTTCTTGCGGCTTTCTTTTGGCCATTCGTCAACAGAGACATACGTCTTTATTGCCGCTCGTGTAGAGTTTGTCAAGAAGTAAAATCGAAAGGTCCTCGCCATGCAGCACCTATCCAGGCTGCGGACATTCCTATCCGTCCATTTCAGAAAATGGCGATAGATATCATTGGTCCTTTCAAAATAAAATCAGCCAGAGGACATCAATTTATTCTAACATGTGTTGACATGTGTACTCGATGGCCAGAGGCCATAACTCTGAAGAGCATTTCGACTGCCGATATTGCAGACGCTCTTTGGCTGATATTTTTTGCGGTTGGGATTCCCTAGGGAAATCTTGTCAGACCATGGCACCCAACTGATATCTGAGACAATGTCGCAAGTGATGTCTACTCTTAATATCAAGAGATCACTGAGTAGTATTTATCATCCTATGTCTAATGGACTAGTCGAACGTCTCAATAGAACTCTCAAAAATTTACTTGGGAAAATAACTGAGGATCATCCTCAGGATTGGGACAGAGTCTTACCCGCTGCTCTCTTTGCTTATAGAGAGGTTCCTAATGAACATACCGGGTTTTCTCCTTTCGAGCTCGTCTTTGGCGCGCGTCCGCGCGGCCCAATGTCCTTGCTTCACGATCTGATAGCTGCCGATGATATTAGTGATGACACACAATCTTCTTATGAGTATGTCATTGCTCTCAGGCAGAAAATCATTGAAGCTTGCAAATTAGCAACTTCCGCATCTGAATTTGCTAAAGCAAAGGCAAGACAGTTTGCAAATAAAAATAGATGCCTACGTCAACTTTGTCCTGGAGACAAAGCATTTGTATTACTTCCTTCCAGGGAAAATAGACTTCTTATTGGTTGGAAAGGTCCTTTTGAGATTGTATCTAAAATTTCTGATGTCGACTATGTCGTCGATATTGACGGAAAGCATAAAACTTTTCACATAAATATGCTTACGGAATTTTATGAACGTCCAGAGTACTTACAACCTATCTTTCAAGCGACGGACGACGCTACAGTCGCTCGTGGCCATTACTCATCGCTGTCTGTCATACAGGATGAGGAATCTACTTTCTCTGATGTTAATCTTCCTCTTCCGATGATTCCACTTCATTCTACGGAATCATGGAAGGATGTTGCAATTTCACCTAATTTATCAACTAGGGAACAGTCACAAATCTCTTCCATGTTACAAGCATTTCAGGATGTTCTCACGGACATTCCTGGACACACTACAGTCATTGAACATGACATTGTATTGACTGACCATACTCCTATCAGGGTCAGACCTTATCCTATTCCTATCCACTTCCAAACTCAAGTCGAGAAAGAGTTGGATGAAATGATAAAGTTAGGAATAATTGAACCATCCAATTCGGCATACTCGTCGTCTATGGTTATTGTCCGAAAGAAAGACAATAACATACGCATTTGCGTCGATTACCGTAAACTAAATCAAGTAACGAAGTTCGATGCAGAACCTATGCCTCTGTTGGATGAGTTACTTACTAGACTTTCCAATTCTCGTTTCTTTACAAAGCTGGACTTGTCTAAAGGATACTGGCAAGTTCCTTTAACCGAACGAGCCAAACCTTTCACTGCTTTCTCCACACCTAGGGGTTTGTTCCAATGGAACTTTATGCCTTTTGGCCTTATGAATGCCCCAGCTACATTCGTACGCATGATGCGTCGAATACTGGCATATCGGTCTGATGTGATTGCATACTTGGACGATATCTGTCTTTTTAGCGATTCTTGGGAAGATCACTATCTGGGATTAGATGAACTGTTGTCTACTCTACGTGAGCATAATTTGACAGCTAAACCCTCTAAAGGTTATGTTGGGTTTAGTGAGATTTCTTTTCTTGGTCATCGTGTTGGTCATGGTCTCTTGAAGACAGAAGACCACAACACTTCTAAGATACTGAACATCACTATTCCTAAGACTAAAAAACAGATCCGTAGTCTCTTGGGCCTAATACAGTTCTACGGAAGATTCATTCCGAATCTTTCCTCTATTACGGCACCACTCTCAACCCTATTGAAGAAAGGGTCTCCTAATATGGTGCGTTGGTCCCAAGAATGCCAATCTTCATTGGATCAGATTAAGTCATTATTTTCGTCTCCTCCTATTTTAAGACTACCTACAGCCGATAGGACGTTTGTCCTTCGTAGTGACGCCTCAGCAATAGGGATCGGGGCGGCACTGATGCAAGAGTATTCTGAGACTCTGCATCCTGTAATGTATGTCTCGAGAAAACTGAATGCGGCAGAAAGGAATTATTCTGTTCTAGACCGAGAATTGCTAGCTATGGTCTGGGCAATTCTTAAACTCCAAAGATTCCTTCTCGGCGCGCATTTTGTAGTAGAAACCGACCAAAAAGCTCTCACAGCTATGCAGAATAAGGATTTGAAGAGTTCGAGATCCACTCGATATGCTATTGCTCTTCAACCTTTTCATTTCACGGTACGAGCTATCCGTGGTTCGGATAATGTGATGGCAGACATATTGTCTCGATGCCCACATGAAGCTACTTAGCTCTTTTGTCTAGATCCACTGTTACATATCTAAAGTTATGATCTATTCTTACAATAACATGCTTCTCTAACACTTGTTGTCACTTTGTTTAAACTTATGGTTATATATTGATTTCTTGCTTTCTCTGTTACCGTCTTCGGTAAAACAGAGGAAGGCTTTGTTTCATATGAAATAAAGGTCAAACAAATTAATGCGGCCACATTTATAGTTTAGATATATATTAAGTGACTATGGTACATATAATATTCTAAAAAGTGTACTATTTGTATTGTTCTCAGCAAACCGGTGTGATATGTTGGAACGCTGTATAACTACGATGACTTCTATAGACGTACTGATGATCCTTGAGGATTTTGCTTACAAGACATCGCCGGAATAGAGCATCGTCTTGTTCTTCTGACGTCATCAGATATTAGTTCTATGCACATGTATAATTATATGTTTGTAAACAGAATTTGGAAATGTTGTTAATGATTGACCATTTGAATTTATGGTTATATACTCATTATACGTTGTGAGATTTCGATGTTAGTGTAATTTCTTAATGGAAATTGTCATTCACATTTATACACATTGATATGAATTTTTGTTGTAACATTACCTGCACTTTTGAGTTGGTTGGTAACACCTAACCGGATATATTTAATTTGAGAAAATAGTTTCTCCTATCTAGTGAGATTTATTTCTTCTCACCAGACGCTCTACTGGGCGTCGATTGGATCTGACATAATGATGTTATATTTTTTGGTGATCCTTTCATCAAAGCATTACTCATGCGTTATGAGCTTAATGCACCTGGCTCATAGATGTATATCAAAAAAAAAATGTGCCATTTTTTTTTGCCCGGGAGGTGTGGTAATGTTGCCGTCATTTTTGACGGTGGAAAAAACGCCAACCTAATGTATGTTTGGTTTAATGTGATCAAAGAGAGATAAATGTTTATTATCTTTCTGTGACAGGTTTGACTGGTGATTATCTTCTCCTGTCTTATGTTGTCCTGTCTCAGGCAATGTCTTATAGTTGACATGTCTTAAGTCTATTTATAGGATCATATACGGAGTATCTTTATCACCCGTTTGGGCGGAAACGCCTGGTCTGGGTTTGCCTCGATCTGGTCCATGCTCTTTGGGCATGCGCGGGTCTTGGCGGCAAAAGCCGGGAGACTGATTGAGAGAGAGAGTGTACCTGAGGCTTAGAACGGATGTACCGATCCGTAGATTTCTCTCTGCCAAGTTTTCGATAGGGATTGGAAATTCTGGGAATGACAGTCTTGTCATTCTTCCGTCCCTGAGTGTTTCTTTATGCCAGTATTGGCTGTGTTGTGTTACCTTAGAGTGTAAGGATTCTTTGAGAAGGTAACTGAAACATTATTCGATCTTTTCGTCTCGTTTAGATCTTACAGGTACATTTATCGCTGATGGCGACATAGTGAGCGAAGCTCACAAGGAGTTATTATACTGTACTCCAGTATGGCTTCATATTTGAAAGACTAGGTCTAAGTTGACCTGTTACATACATAAGCCTAAGAATCATCTTTATGGATCCGCAATGCAGGCGGAATATGGTTTGGCAGAAAATATATTTAATCTCAGAAGCTTGTGTAAACTGAGAGTGACCTGATTATCGAGGCCCGCGACCTGCGGCCTGATTTCGTTGTCATCATATTGGTCCGTGTTTACGGCCAATCTTCTTCACCAGAATGAAGTATCTGGCATATGAGACCAGTCTGAAGTTTTTTTGCTAATTGTAGGACAATGGCATTGACTTTGTTTAAATAACTGATATCGCCCGTACTAAGCAAGATATTTGCTAGGGCTTACCTGACGGGGCTCAGTCAGGGATTAGAGCTATTGCATGAACAGTAAACATTGGTCAAGACATTGTTACATGTCTGGGATCTGTGATGCCTGAAGCTGACCTTTGTAACTACACACATTATGTACTCGATCTTATACTATTGACTGTTTCGTCCATCATCATCGTATTATCGTACGTCATGAATAAATATTGTAAACGTCAGCAGCATTCCCTACTTCACTGACTTCTACTTGTGGTTGTGTGAGTTAATGTGAAGTCGTTCAAGAGCCTATACGGCCTTCGTGTTATCAGCACTGTTATCTACACACTTACACGATCAACCACATTGTAATACAAGTACTACATGTCTGAATCTACAGGAATACTGACATTATGTATGTGTCTACTATACCCTGGCGGCACCTCACGCTAGTGACCTAATCCCTCGCTACTACTTGGTACTGCCCAGGACAACACGACACGCTCCACGTACTAACATTCATAACACATCAAAACAGTACGTTACATCTGGGCATTTACTCTGAACAACCTTTTACATCTGCAGTCAAATAGACTTTTACACGGACCAGATAATAAATTAACAAATTTGTTCAGCCCTTAAGCAGCGTTTTGTTCTTGACTTCTGGGAATTTCTTGTGAAGGCTCCCCTAAGGTAGAATCGTCATTCATCTTCTATCTATATCTTTGCCAAGAGTAATCTTGCGGGTAGATAGATACCTTGGACGACCTACTTTTAGATACGCTTGCGTGGTGACCATTAGTGGACCACAACTGCAAAGCAAGGGGAGGCAATCCCGTGACACCTCCTGATTGTATTGGCTTCCCCTATGAAGCTGATAACCACCACCACCTCTCTGAGTGCCCATCACTCGATGATGTTAGGAAAATGCTCCTTCCTCCGAGGCCAGATAAGTGGAACACCTTGTACGGAGAAACAAAACAACTTGCCAAAACATGCAGATATCACTACATGGCATTGGGCCGAAGGGCGAGAGCCCAAGCGTCCCTGGATCAATAATAACAACAACAACAACATTGTATTGGCTTGAAACTTAAAACTAGAAAGGTTAATTGAGATTATGTCCGATACGCAACTGTGGCACGGAAGCACAGTCCAGATTATGGGATATATCATATCTTTGCATTAAGATATTTTTGGCTTTGAATATTATGACTCAAACTGGCATCCGATCTGGTATCTGTTTTTAAAAAAAATAATGCCAGGCATCAGATTGCGGCTAAATTTAAAAATTAAAAAGTAAATTTACTATTTCTGTACATCCATGATTTTCCTAAGCTTACTTTTTATTTCTAAAATCTGTCTTAATTGTTCTTCTTTTGCAGTGCAATATTTTGGCATGTGTACGCGCGTAAGTTTATTATTAAAAAAAAAAAAAAAAAAAAAAAAACTTATTTCGTGACCGAAAAGGAGTTCCGAGAAAGTTGATAATGACATAACAATATTATAATTTTTTCAAAGCCTGGATTAAAATAAAACAATGTTAACCCACTCGAGATCAAAAAATGTTTTAGTAACAAGAAATGACAAAGCGAAATCCTGACACATGTGCTACGTATTGTTGTTGTCAGTTATTTTTTGTTCGTTCTGTTCACAGCCTAAGGTAATTGCTTTGAAGTCACTTTGAAACTGAACCATTAACTCGAAACAACGAAACATTTCGGGGTCTACACTACGTCAAGGCTCAGTCCTAAATAAGAGACACAACATTATTGTGCAGTTTAATTGTAAAAACGACCACTTCCCAATTTTTTTATATTTTTAGATTACTTATCTTCCAGTTTTACAATATTTCCCTCTATTAATTTCACAAGTTATGAGGCGGATTGAACAACAGAAACATAGACAGCACCGCAAACCAAAAATAAATAAAGAAATAAAAAATAAACACTTAGTAATCTCAATGGTTAGGAAGGAAAATCAGAAATAATGAAATCCTGTTTCCTACGATAATTTCATATGTCATAAGGTTAAATGCAATCTGGCATGTTCTTCACGTTGATTGCTTGGAAGCACTAATCTCTCATCCAATTTCCAGATTTTTTCTCTACTTCCGGTAGCAGCGGTAGCTATTTTGGGCCAGCCATGTGATCAGGTGTAGTCGCCTTTATTTTTCACGTTCTTTACTTAGTTCTAATTTTCTTTCCTTTCTTTTTTTTTTTTTGTCCGTCTGTCCCTGACGAAGGCCTTGTGATCGCAACGTAGGGTTTTCTCGCCTTTCTCCCTGGTAAGAAGCAGTACCTTTTTATTTTTGTTCTCCCCCCTATTCTTTCAGCTAGAGTTTACCAGTAGCGATTAGTTCTATCCATTTTGACTTATAGTTACATTTTCATGACTTCTTCTTCTTCTTTGATCCTTAGCCGCCGACCGTCAAAGCAGTCAGTGGCCATCACGCCTAGTGGCGTCTTGTAGGGCAACAACAAATTGATTCCACTTTGCTCGGTCGGCGGCCATCCTTCGTACAGTGCCCCAACTCTGGTTCATTCTTTGCATCTCAGCCTTCACAGTCCTCCGCCAGGTTGTTTTTGGTCGGCCTCTCTTTCGTTTTCCTTCAGGGGTCCAAAGCATAGCTGTTCTTATGATGGCATCGGGGTCTCTTCTGAGGACATGGCCAACCCAGCTCCAGCGTCTGCCAGCTATGATGGTGTGCATGTCCTCTTGCTTGCTCCGAGTAAGCAGATCTTGGTTGGTGATGGTATTCGGCCAAAAGATTCGGTGAATTTTTCTTAGGCATGTTGTGTGAAAAGAGGACAATTTCGACATTACTGAATTTTCATGACTACAAGATGTTTAACGTGTACATTCGTACACAGAGTGGTCTTAAAGTCCTGATGCGATTTTAATATTTTAATTATATAAAATGTAAATAAAAATAAACGTTAGAACACACAAGATTGGGGAAAAAACTACAAAAATTAAACCACCGCCACTTGTCTGAATTAATAATAAATTACAAAACAGGAGATGTCATAGGAAATGGACTGCTTTCAATTCGTTTATGAAGCTCTATACGCCAAGACGCTGACATCTAATTTGGTCAAATGAAAAGAATTCGTGTATTGCTTTATATTCTCTATGGAATGAAAAGAGAATGAAATATTCCATAACTTCGACGTTTCTTGAACAATGTCATATCCGCCAACTGGCGGTCACCTTAGCCTGGTCATGTCCAATGTCAATTTTTGTATACTATCCCAGATTCGACTCTTGTTGAAGTGTTGTTAATGTATGTATATAAACTTGACTACGTTCTCTTCCCATGCCACATAAGGTTCACGATACACACGATAAGACTTGATCAGCGTGCTGCCATCAATCTTTATTGTCCTAATTATCGTACATGTGTAATTTCGTATTTTAATGTATTATGTTACATTTGTGTGTACACTACACTTACATGGTTCATTATTCAATTCGTTATGGTCTGCCGCTTTCTCTCTTCACTATTTCCTCCCGAGTCCACTGTAGAGGGATTTCACGAGTCTGTCACGTGAACTTTTTAGAACATAAGGTAAAGTTAGTCCCATACTAGATACTGCCGTAGCGGGAAGTGTTATAGACTTCAATATACTTAATCTCTGCATTAAGAGTTGGGGGTAACAGGTTCCGTTCCTTACTGCCTTTGCCATCCCTAATTCAAGAGCAGGGTCAGGTACCTATTTACAATTAGCTAGACTGGAGCGTGAAGCTACACGGTTTTATGAGTGCCACCAATTAGATCGAAGGAAGGATAAAGCAAGCGAGAATGAATGAAAATAAACTGTTAACATTCCAGATTAAATTCATGCGCATTTGTAAAGCCAAAAATCTTGAATAAAACAGCTTTCAGATGTCTTAGTTATAAAAGGGAAAATAGAAAAACATATTAAGTTCTCTAACAGTGAGTGGAAGCAATTAAAGAGCTTTACCCCAGTGAATCGTCTAGGACATGTCGTAGAGAGCCTGTTTTTATGACATGATGGCATGGGATTTTGATTCAATCGTTTAGCCTAAACTTCATTGGGTTGAGATCTATTTTAGTCGTGGCATTTTATTGAACTCTAATAATCATTTTTCTTCCTTTCAGTAATTGAAAAGCAGGCATGAAATAATTATTGGCTGTCATAGTGTTGTATCTTTTATAAGTGGGTTTGTAATTAGAAAGGTGGAATTATAAACGACAATAATGGCGATAGGAAATTCTATAAAAGAGCGGAATGTCAGAAGGAAATCTGTCCATCAGAGAATTTCCTCCATTATGCAGTTGTTTCGGTCCTTAAGCATCTATGTCGTTATCACGTAGTGCCATTCTCCTATTTCCCCCCCCCCCCCCCCACACCCGGTGATAAATTGGGCTTGAACCCGTACTTTTCATCACAAAATTTTCTACTTCTTGGTCCCTTTCCCTCAGAAAGGAGCATGGGGCTACCTTGGCAGTTGACCTACGGGTAGGAATCCCATCAAAGTATTTCATGAGTTCTGGATTAGTAGTTGAGATGTAGCTGTGTGCATGCGTTATCATGTTGCTTACCACGCTAGCATCTGATGTTGCGTTTCATGCGGCACATGATAGGAAGCAGTTTTCCTAAACTTTATTCTCTAACACATGTACCAGAATCAACAGAGGCATTTTCTCCGTGAGTCGGGTGCTTAATCCTGGTTTCTCATCTCGGCGAACTTGAGGTGGCTGTCTGATCGTGGTTTTATCATTATCATCATCATCATCACCATCACCACCACTACTATCATCACCATCAATCATCATCATTAATCATCATCACCATCACCATTACCATTATCATTACCACCACCACCATGATCATTATCAATCATCACCATCATCATTCATCATTACCATTACGATCAACAACAACACACCAACGACCCGCAATAGTAGACATCTTTTACTTACCAGCAGAGAGAGAGAGAGAGAGAGAGAAAGAGAGAGAGAGAGATGCAAGAAAACCAAAGAGAGGTATGTGCCCGCGTCAGTTACTTGTGCGCAGGTAGTTATATTGACGAGAGCTAATCCTTTATATGTTTCTGTTCAAGTGGTTACGGGCCTTCCGCCTGAGATGGAGATTCTTGACTGATATTTATTTTCCTTTTCCGGTTCGTTCTAACCCTTTTAGGTTTACTGATAAGCAATATATCGTATAATGGTTTGTTAAATGATCCACTGTAACGTTCCAATAAAAACACAGCAATGTAGACAATTCAACCAGAGTTTATTGCACGTCATTTGAACAGCAATGGTATTTACACAATGATGAAGTACTTGTTACTTACGCTTTAACAAAATAGTGCGTATATCCAAAATGAAAATATATCCAACAGAAGAAAAAAATATAAACTGGTCTTGATAATCTCAAAGACGACGTTCACCTAACGCTACAACTGCCTAGCAAAAATTTCGACCTATCTAATCATGTCTATCGCCCACATCGTTCCTTTTTATACAGCTCCTGTCTTTTTCCCGCCTTTTCCCACACGTCTCATTCTTTTTTCCACACGTTACAATTTTCTACACACGTCTCTCTGTTTTCGATATTTTGCACACGTCTTTGTTTTTTCGACTTTTGTCATACCTCTCTTTTCCACTTAACAATGGAAAAAACCCAAGAATCACAACATTCATTTCACAAAATCCCAGGCACAAACACGCATTCAATGTTATTTTCTGAGACAGATCTACAATGTCTCTCGCCGTCGTGACTGCTATCTGAACCTAACATTATACTGCGTTTTGTACAAAAACGCCTTATCTGCTTTTAACGTCTGTCATTCTTATTCTATGTAGTATTATAGCACGTATAAATGCTAGTGTAAGCCAGCCGGCCACAGGTAGAAATAGAGGAATAAGATCCACCGTATAAGCATACAAGAGCTGCAGAGAAAACAAGAAAGGAGAAAATATCACGGAGGAGGTGAAACGCTTAAGAAGGTAAAGGTAAAGAATCCCGTTACACCGCCTATTGAGGCATATTGGGAATACGGTGTTAGGCCCGTATTTGTTTTACCCTTGGCACACAAGGGGTGATGAGGCCGCCTTAACCTTCCCACAGTTGTTCTGGTACCAAATTCATGAGGCTGGGTCGACCCCGGAGCCATTTGTGGTCTAAAAAAAATCCTACCTCAACTGGGGATAGAACCATGGACCACCGAGCTAGGAAGCCAGTGCTCTGACCACTGCGCTACCGCAGCTCCTAAAACGGTTAAGAAACCAGAGAGAAAACTCCGAGAATGAAAGTGACATACCACTCATGGATTATGTGCAACGATTGCAGGATAGAGAAGACAGGGATTATGTGCAACGATTGCAGGATAGAGAAGACAGGGATTATGTGCAACGATTGCAGGATAGAGAAGACAGGGATTATGTGCAACGATTGCAGGATAGAGAAGACAGGGATTATGTGCAACGATTGCAGGATAGAGAAGACAGGGATTATGTGCAACGATTGCAGGATAGAGAAGACAGGGATTATGTGCAACGATTGCAGGATAGAGAAGACAGGGATTATGTGCAACGATTGCAGGATAGAGAAGACAGGGATAAAGAGAACAAAAACAGGATTAAAGAGAGGGACACCGGAGAAAATCCACAGGGGCAGGAGGAAACAGATGAACACGTGACACACAGAAGCACAAGAGGGCATAGATCAGGAGGTGCGTAGAGCACAGAAGAGAATGTGGACGTCGGTTGCTTCATGATCTGAAGCGAAGACAAAGGAAAATAGTGATGATATCTAGTTGCAATGTTTACCATGATGTTGTTGTTGCAGTTCGACATACCAATATTGCTTTAAAAAGAACTTTTCTAAGATGTAAGAAAGAAGAATAACTATTGTATCTACTCGTATGTCCCAACAGTCTCTGTCGTTCTTGTCTTTCCCCACCACTCTTCTCAGTGTCCACTATCACAGGGGTAGGGAACCTTTCCGTGACAATGAGCCAAATATTTTATTTTGTCTCCATTTTAACAAATTGAAGAGCCGCATGAGAAAAAAATCGCATGGTATCCCTCATTCACTAAGAGTTAAGTAGTAGAGAGCCGAGAGCCCCACGGGATGGCTCAAAGAGCCGCATGCGGCTCGGGCGCCGCGGGTTCCCGACCTCTGCACTATCATCATCATTATTTATTATTTCCCTTTGGCTACATGTGGAGCATGTGGAAACTACTGCAGTTGACCTCCAGTTGACCTCCAGTTGACCCTCTTGCAGGAAGCAAGCCCTAAACGTTAAAGTGGTCTTGTAGCAGTGGTTTCTGTAGCAATGTGATGACAGTAGTGAGGTGGCCCAGCCCCATGTATAATCTTATATTAGTTGCCTTGTGTGACATGCCAGTCAGACCAGTTGTCCTATTCTTTCATTGTCTACTCATAGAGCCCCCGGGGGAACTACATGGGAACGTTTCCACTATGCTGCTTCAAAAATTATTGCATCCACATATTTCAAAGATTATATGCAAACTAGTTTAAAAGCCCGTCACAAGACGGGAATTAAATTCAAAAGCAACAATAACTAACGGCAGTTTTACTTATTTAAAAGTATTTTTATTTTTAAAACCAATGTGCATCACCACAGTATACGAACTACGTAGCAGCAGCGAGGATCCCAATGTGTGTATACAGGATCAAACATTCTATAAATATTTTTGTTCACACCGTCATTTGCGCACTTTTCTTTGTCGATTGTTACTATTTTTATGAGAGTTCATATAAGGGAAACAATACAATTAATGTCAAATTTTCAACCAAAGTTGCATCCCATAGCGTTACTGACAGAAACAGCTTGGATTTTATATACGAGTATATTGATGACTGCTATTGTAGGACTCAATTGTTCACCAAGAACACAAAGGTTAAAAGTCATAGTACCAACAACAACAGCAGTACAACGCCAAAAGCTGAGATCCTTTGCGTGAGACCTTTTTTTTATGAATTTTCTTCTTTAACAAGAGAACAGAATTGTGGTATTGTGATAACTTTTAAAAAAAAAGTTAATAGGCGCACTTAATCAAGCAATTTCCTGGCTGAGTCACCATCAATGTAGCCATTTCTCGTGATGTCCTATGATGACGGTACCATCCGCTTTCAACCTAAGATGTTGAATTCTAGTTTAGTTTTAATAGAGAGTGGACATATGTGATTGGCACATTGTTTTTGCCAGCCAGTCAGTTCAGTCAGTCAGTTCAGTCAGTCAGTCAGTTCAGTCAGTCAGTCCGTTTCGTTCTGTCTGCGACATAGTTCTTCTACTGTTGCACCCTACAGATTTCTATTTTGAGCCCCTTACTTCAGCACCCTCAACGATAACCCTGAAGCTTTATCGCCAGTTTCCAATATCCTTCTCCAGACGGTTCTCATTGGACTCCCAATTCTTCTCTTTCTTTGTAGATTGAAATCAAGGGCATGTATGTTTATACCCGTTGGTTGTTTTCTGAGAATTTGTCATATCTGTCACTATTTTCTAATATATCCCTGACCAAAAGGTATTTAATAGTTTGACATACGCCCTAATATAACCAACGTCCCTTGTGTCTATGTCAGTGCTGTTCAACTTATTCAACTCCGAGGACCGGGTAAGAAAAATATGTAAAGTTTGAGCCGCACTAGATACAAAATTATTTCAAATAAAAGCTTAGTGAAAAATAGATCAAAATCCAAGAGTGTGAAATGAAACCAAAAAAATTACAATAAGCATTGAATTTCTATGGAAATATTATTAGTTTTATTCTTACGCCTAATGGGAAGTTTGGGGGTATAGATTTTCTTTAACCAGAGTCTCGATATCAATGTCAATCGAACAGTTTCAGATGCTGACTGCAAGCAGTAAAACATTGATTTCAACCTGACGTTTGGAGTATAATCTCAAAAGTATTAATTTTACCATATAATTAACAAAATATTTTTTGTATGAGCCGGGCCACAAATAAATTTTACGCGGTAACGAAATAGAAATTTACATTTGTCTTGAAATAATTTTACTTTTCTCAGAAACACCTTCGGACTTTCATACTGGTCAGAAAAAAGTTGAAAACAGTATGGTGTTATTTAGTTTCTCTTTCTTAGTCGATGATACCTCCCAAGTAAGTGAGGGAAGTGCACCTTTTTAACTTTTATGACAGTTTATTTTTCTGAAATCTATCTGCACATATTTTATTCGAATTTTCTGTGTTTTAAGTTTCCATGTATTGATGGGTAATCATGTTTCTGCTGCTTTCGTTTTTCTGTCTCTTTCTATACGTCTTGTTGTTTGTTATAAGGCAATAGATTGTTTACAAAAGCAAAATCTACAAGTTAGTAAAATGTCTACTGTATTCTTTCCTTTTGTTGTTTGCTTCTTCACCCAACCCATGACCACGAGGAAGATTGTTTGTTGAAACGATATGTTCTTGTTTGACCCTACAATTTATTACCAAGAGTTCTGAGAGTTAACTATTGTGATCAGTTCTTCATATTTTCTCTTATAGAACTCATGAATTATTTGAATATATTTCTCAGTAATTCCTTAGTGTACGAGCATTTTCCTTATAATTGTGCTGTGTAGGCTACCAAATGCTTTATCGAAGTCCATACACTTGATGTACAGGGGTACATACTATTAATCTGACTGCTTTATTATGATTCAGAGTGTCGCTATCTATTGACTATCGTTCTGTTCAAAATTTTACTTGCTCTCCCTGAATTTTCCATCTTGCTATATTTTGTCTAGCTTCACTGCTCATAATCCCATGTAGATACTGGGGGGATTGGGGGGGGGGGGGGGGGGGGGAGAGGGGGGGGGGGAATAGAAAGAAGGAAAAGCATTACTGCACTAATATGAGTTTGTGCTTAGGGCTGGCAACATCATCACGCAAAACTAATTGCCTCATAAACCCCCTCTGCAATAGCATCTGAATTCTTTCGCGCAGGCTGCAGGAACCTGCTGAAGTGTTGGCTCCATGCTTCGTAATGAGTAAAAAGGAAAATGAATGAATAAATGACTGCTTATACTTATCCGACTATCACTGCTCATACTTATCTGACCATCACTGCTCATACTTATCTGACCATCACTGCTCATACTTATCTGACCGACACTTCTCATACTTATCTGACCGACACTGCTCATACTTATCTGACCGACACTTCTCATACTTATCTGACTGACACTGCTCATACTTATTCGACTATCACTGCTCATATTTATCCGACTATCAGTGCTCATACTTATCCGACTATGACTGCTCACACTTATCCGACTATCACTGCTCATACTTATCCGACTATCACTGCTCATACTTGTCCGACTATCACTGCTCATACTTGTCCGACTATCACTGCTCATACTTATCCGACTATCACTGCTCATACGTATCTGACTATCACTGCTCATACTTATCTGCCTGACACTGCTCATACTTATCTGACTGACACTGCTTATACTTATCTGACCGACACTGCTCATACTTATCTGACTATCACTGCTCATACTTATCCGACTGACACCAGAAGTGGTTTACCTTGCCAGTTGCTGCATGCAGTCAAAATAACTTTTGTGGGAAGTTTAATAATGTTAAGAACAAGAGTTGAGAAGAAGACGCTGGCGATGGATAGGACACACATTGAGGAAACCTGTTGATAGCATTACAAGGCAGTCCTTGTTCTGGAATCCACATGGAAAGAGAGGCAGGACAACTTGGCATGTATTTGTTGAAGGCCTATGCTTCTCTGGGAACTAAAGGCTGTTGGTGACGCAGGCGTTATATACCGCAGCTTTGGTCTTCATTTTGAGTTTTGAGTTTCCCCAAACACGCGATGTGAGGCGCGCAAAGGTAGCTGCAACTTTGCCAATGCGGCTGTCAATTTCTGTGTCCAGAGAGAGTTTGTCATGGATGGTAGACCCCAGGTATGTGAAGTGGTGCACCACTGCCAATCATAGTTATCGATAGTGGTAACTGGTGCAGCACCCACATCCCGACTTAGCACATTTATTTTCTTTAGACTTATTGTGAGTCCAAAGTCCTTACATGCTTGGGTGAAGCGATTCATCACGCTCTGAAGCTCCTGTTGGCTTTGAGTGACGCCAGGCGCTGGCATACACTGAACAGGTTATTAATAAATCACTACCGGACAATACGTGGGATCGTCAGGCTGTGGTTACTGGATTAAACTGCGGTGAATGGTTTTCTGGTGATGGCCACATGTTTAGTGGGCTTCTGCGAGGGGTTATTAGTCTACAGACACTCGGAAAGCAACGCGCCTCCTGTAGGTGGGGTAGGAGAGAGATTATGACGTTCCATAGTAATTATGTTTTCACATCATAAAATTACACCATAGTAATGATGTACCTATAAAACCTCACACCTGACAATGTTCAGTACATTAGGTACATCATTATTATGGTCTGCAACACCTGGCTTGCACGTGCATTTGCGGTCGGCACGTCCAAGACTTAATATTTCCCCCGTGATAATAAAAAAAAACAGTTTACTCTGGTCGGGAGGATCATAGACTTGAATCTCGGGGGACTAGCAACATGCTGCTGTGCTACAGATGATTAGGTTTTTTTTCTTTCTAATTTTGGCGGGAGATGGCGTATTACTTCACTGGGTAACCGGAGGAATTTCTCAGGGGAATTTATAATGAGTAGTTAGACAAGAAATAAAAGAAGAATGCACAGGCCGCCTTCGTTTTACTGGGGCGGCTAGTGACTCTCTGTTAAACAGATGAAGCACTCAGGCAGATGGGAAGACATTAGCTGCGCTTTGGGAAACGAAAGAAGAGAGGTTATTATAGCGGGCGAGCACAACGTTTTGAGAGGCTGGCCCTCAATAATGTGAGAAAAAAATGCGGGAGAATAATTTGGACGAATAAGATAATCTAAATATCTGTCACTCCACTACAACGTCCTTAATTAGTTAAAAGGTCAAAGCAGTTCAATCTGTCACGAGAGGTTAGTATAGTTTTAAATGAAAGATATCCTGGACACAAAGTTGTATCAGGTGATACCAGGATAGTGCCAGATAATAGTCTGCTCTTAAAAGAAATACCCCCTTCTCTGAAAAGAGAAAGGGTGTACTGACATCAAAGGTAAGATCAAGCTGTATAAGTTCCTAGGTATGATTATAGTGTATTATCCTAGGTTCCTAAATGCTTCACTCAAGATCCTCCTCTGTTTATAGTGTTAGGCTCTGCTAGGGGTATTAAACTAAACTATTAACCAACAAGAACTGTAATTTAACTTAAATAATCCAAGCAAATCTGTTGGTAAAATTTAATTTATTTTGTACAAGTTTTCTTTTCTTTGTGAAATTTTCACTGAACTCAAAATTGATTGAGGTATAAAATCACTTTTCAAATATTCATAAATATCTACAGTCTGTATAGTTCTAAGGACAGTTCTCCTTTCCTGGCTGAACTTAATCTTGTTGTAGACTATCTGTATTTAGGATCAATAAGGATTCTTCACAGTTAAAATGAAATAAAGTCAATCATTGATTTGTGAATTTGCTTATCTAGATGCACTAACTTTTCAACATACTGTCTTATTTGATTTATTGTGGAACAGCTGGTTAAACACTGGTCAGTAGCCTTGTATGGCTACTTATGTTCCCTTCTTGTCTTGGAGTCTTTCACAATACTGCTCTGGAAAGAAACTGTCAGATGTGATTCTTCCAGGCATTAGGTAACTATGTTGCTGTCCCTCTAGACTTATAGGGCTCTTGCACCACTAGCTCCTTCAGTTGTAACTGGCTCCTTAAAGGTACTCGTTGGTTACAAGATGTAACCTGAAATATAATTGGTTAACCACTGTACTGTCTATCTCTACCTGTCTACCACAGATGTAGGGGATAAGAGACAGTTTCAGACAATGTGCAGGTAGTCGCACAGGGCATAATAAATCAGCAATAACGCAATTTATTTCACTGTGAATACAATCCTTCTCCAATTCCTTGGTTACAGTTATCTGTCCATGATTCGCCTCCATACAGTTATTAGGCCGTATGGAAAACGCTATGTAATATCTTAATCAATACAGTAATTCCAGTACTTTCAATCTTTCCTTCGTTTTTGATTGTTCCATTCCTTCAAGAAATAATTCTTTAAAATGCGTTTCTAAAACTATCAACACACTTTCCGCTTCCATTTTCAATTTATCTGAACATATACAGGCTTGGATTGCTTCCAATAATTACACAGTGATTTATAACACAGTTATACACTTCCTAAAGCATAATTTGATTAATTAATTAGAAATATATATAAATTTATACATTCTTTCTTACCCTCAAGTACATACAGTCGAGCTGTTAATGGAAATTCAGTCTGCTCTCAGATGCAGAAGGCAACGGAGTCTCTCTGACAGAACTGGCGCTCTCGCTGTAGTTTGAATTTTTGTGGCAAGCTTTCGAAATGTGGGCACGTCCTTATATAGGTCAGGTCCAAATGTCTCGGAGAACAATAAGATTGAAGTATGTTCGCGTCCTCAAATGCAGGCATGATTCTGTCAAGTTGTGCATTTATGGAAAATTAGAAATATTCATATCTCCTTTATTCCTGGACCGATTTCTTTCATCTTAGGCTTAAAGTACGCCCTAGCTTATTCTTTATCTATCTAGATAATTGTCTTTTCCTTTACTACGTCCATCCTTTCATAGGCGCAGCCTAAACAGCAAAATTTTCGACTTGCCTGATGTCTCGATGCATTCCACTCGAAATTTCTCCATTAGTATAACACTTTCCGTGGAAATCTTTGCACATACTTATAAAGGAAAAGTTCCATTATAGAATTACTGATCTCTTCCATGCGGTACTTCGCTCATAAACCTATAGTTTATGTTCAAATCCAACTCGGTAACACAGATTTGGAGTCCGGCCATGTTAAATGCCTAATTCGTTTTTAAACATACGTGAATAAGGATGCCGTTTCATTCGTCCGTCTAGCCTACACTATATTTAGTATGGTACGCCGTTTTGGTATGAATGGCGTGTTGTGAATCAGAATTCACGACACAATCATATGGCTGTGACGCATGAAGAACAATGAAAACCACAACCAGAATTATAAGATATTAAACTGGTTCTTGTGCAGAATTGAAGGATTGAGATGATATTACATGATCACCCTTGAGATGATATTCCATGATCACCTTTGAAATTATATTACATGATCGCCCTTGAGATGATATTACATGATCTCCCTTGAGATGATATTACATGATCGCCCTAACAAAACTGATGGGAAGTACCAGACAAATATCACTGGAAGGAGATGTTAGAAGACGGTGCCGTTGGCTAGAACACCCATTGAGAAAAAACATGACAACATTAAAAAAGCAGTCCTCGTTCTGGAAATCCAGAAGGTCAAGGAAACAGAGGGAGGCCAAACAACATATGGAGAAGTGAATTAGGCACATACAGGAAGGAGATAAAAAAGACAGGTAAAGACCTGAGCACAGGAAAGGAAGATTTGGCGTGAATTTGTAGAAAGCCAGTGCTCAACGGAGACAAGAAAAATTATAAATGAATGAATAATAAATCAGCTACATTGACAATAAAACGTGGGGAACCATCCGCTATCAATCAATCAATACCCTTTAGCTCCCCAAGGAGCATACGCCTTCAACAAACACATGCTAAGTCTTCCTGTCCTGTGCCATCCGCTCAAGTTCTTTCCATGTTTTCCTCATCATTTTCACCTCTGTTTCCAGCTCCCTTCTCCATGTGTTTTTTTGGTCTACCTCTGCCTCTCTTTCCCTGTGGATTCCAGAACAAGGAATGCCTTGTAATGCTATCAACAGGTTTCCTCAATGTGTGTCCTATCCATCGCCAGCGTCTTATTCTCAACTCTTGTTCCACTGGCACTTGTCTGGTTCTTGTCATCAATTCCACATTTGTGACTTTGTCATACCATTTCAGTCCTTCTATTCTAAGCAAGCACCCGTTTATAAAAGTCTGTAGCTTTTTGGTTGTTGTTTTTGTTGTTCTCCATGTCTCAGAGCCATACAATAGGACTGACTTGACATTTGAGTTGAAGATTCTTTTTTTCGTGTAGGACTTGATTTCTCTTGTTCTCCATATGTGTCCCAATGCAATGAAAGCTCCTCTTGCTTTTTGTATTCTTATTTTGATATCACTGTCTGTCCCTCTAACTTTGTCTATATTACTTCCAAGATATGTGTACGATTCTACATCTTTTAGTGGTGTTTCTTCAAGTTCAACCTTGTTATCATTTCTTGCATTTATTCTCATGAACCTTGTCTTTTCCCTGTGTATTTTCAGGCGCACTTGTTGTGACCTCTCTTCGAGAATTTTCATTTTCTCTTGCATCTGATTATGGTTATGGGACAGAAGAGCCAAGTCATCTGCAAAATCCAGATCATCAAGCTGTTTAGTCAAATTCCACTGGATTCCATTTCTGTTGTGTGATGTTGATGTTTTCATAACCCAATTTATTGCTAGTAAGAAAAGAAATGGGGACAAGAGGCATCCCTGTCTCACTCCCGTTCTAATCCTATACGGTTCTGTAAGTTGTCCTTCATGAAGAACTCTGCATGTCATGTCTTCATAGGTCTTCTTTATTAAGTTAATGATCTTCATGGGAACTCCATAATGCCTCATCAATTTCCAAAGCGATTCTCTGTCTACACTGTCAAATGCCTTTTCATAGTCCATGAATCCGATGTATAGCGGTAAATTCCATTCCAGACTTTGTTGAACTATTATTCTCAATGTGGCTATCTGGTCTGTACAGGATCTATTTTGTCGAAAACCTGCTTGTTCATCTCTCAGTTGCTTGTCTATGGACTCTTTTAATCTCTCCAAGATGATTCTGTTTAATGCTTTTCCTGGTACTGATAGTAACATTATTCCTCTATAAATTGTGCACTCTTGTAAATTTCCCTTCTTAGGCAACCTGACCAGATAACCTTCCTTCCATTCTAGTGGTATTTTCTCTCTCTCCCAGATTTTGCCAAGTAGTTTATGTAATATCTCTGTAGAGGTATCAATATCTGTTTTGATGGCCTCTGCTGGAATGCAATCTGGACCAGCTGCATTTCCACCTTTCAGAAGCTTTATGGCTCTCTTTATTTCTTCTCTACTTGGTCGTTCACAGCTGATTTGTAGCTCCTCTTCTGCTGGCTGGATGTCTGGGGGATTAGTTGGAGATGGACTATTGAGAAGTTCCTCAAAATGTTCTGTCCATCTCTTCATTTGTTCATGTATATTACTAAGCAATTTTCCATTCTTATCTTTTATGAGGCCATTTGCTTGCTTATATTTCCCTGTTAGCTTCTTTGTGTTGTTGTACAGATCCCTCATATTTCCTTTGGCTGCAGCTTCTTCTGCTTCCCTTGCCAAATCATCAATATATTTCATCTTGTCTCTTTTGATGTTTCTTCTTACTTCTTTGTTTGCTTCTATGTACACTTAATGAGCCTTGGCTTTGAAGCTTCTGGTTTTGCTTCTGTTTAAATCTGCTTTCTTGTTTTTCCTGTCTTCTATCTTACTAATGGTTTCTGTTGTTATCCATGCTTTGTGCTGATGTTCTCTTTTTCTTTGTACCTCTTCACATGTCTCGTTCCATATATTTTTTACTTGTTGCCAGTGGTCTTCCGTATCTGTTTCATCTTCCAGCTGTTGGAGTACTTGGTATTTGTTGGATACTGTGATTGAAAATTTTTCTCTTATTTCCTGATTTCTTAGATATCCCACATTATACTGTTGTCTATAGGTATATGCTGTTGTAAATTTCTTGAGTTTTAATTTAGTTTTAGCCAACATAAGATGGTGGTCTGATACAACGTCTGCTCCTCTACATACTTTCACATCATGCAATGATGACCTAAACTTCTTGCTTATGCATATGTGATCAATCTGATTCTCAGTTCTGTCGTCTGGTGATATCCATGTTGCTTTATGTATTATTTTATGTGGAAATATGCTTCCTCCTATAGCTAGTTGATTTGAAGCACAGAAGTATGCTAATAGTTTCCCATTCTCGTTCATCATTCCTAATCCATGCTTTCTCATAATTTCTTCAAAGCCAGTGTTGTCTGTTCCTATCTTCGCATTTAGGTCCCCCATCAAAATTATGATGTCCTTTCTTTTCTTATTGTCCAAGACACTTTGTAGTCTGGTGTAAAAGTCTTCTTTCACAGATTCTTCTTTATTGTTTGTTGGTGCATAACACTGAATAATGTTTATATTTACTTTCTTTTTGGTTGATTTAAACCTTGCTGTTATAATTCGGGGTCCCATTGCTTCCCATTCTATAAGTGCCTTCTGTGTTTCCTTGGACAGCATTAGAGCCACCCCTTCACTGTGGTGGGCTCTTTCCTCCTCACGTCCTGAGGACAACACCATTTCTCCTGCGATCAATCTCCTCTTCTCTCTGCCTTTCCACCGTGTCTTGCAGAGACCCAGGATATCAATCCTGTATCTTGTCATTTATGCTGCTATCTGTGCAGTTTTCCCTTGTTTACACAGAGTGCGAACATTCCAGGTGCCAATGCTGGAGATTTTCCTAGACGAAAAAAGGTTAGTCGGCAACCCAGACTCCTTTCGGCTTTCTCTAGGTTTCTTCATGTGCCTCCTTTCCAGAGGACCTTCTTCTGTCTTGGGCGGCTGAGTTGATTTATATTCTTTATTTGACTTGTCCATGTTTGTTGACGTTTTTGTGGTAAAAAGTTTTTTACGGGATGTGGTAACCAGCCCCATGCCCAAACCTCCTTAGTCGCTTTTTACGACATGCCTGGAAGGGTACAGTGTTGCTATTCTTTGCTCCCCTTTCGGGCCCCGGTAACACACGGTGGAACCATCTGCTACGATGGCCCCTATATCCCACAAGAAGCAAAAAAGGAAATAATGATAATGAAAACCAGAATATACAGAACTCAGTGCAATGAAATATACATCGAAACATTCAATGAAATAAGAAAAACATATCAGAGAAGACAATATTAAATGCATAAAGGAGTTGGCAAGAGAGAAAGACGAATACAGGGCTAAGTGAAGACCAGAATGGAAAACTTAATATGTAATATAAATGAGCAATCTTAGCGTGAAAAGGACAGGAGGAGTTCGCTTGAACAAGACAGGAGGAATTAGTTTGAATACGACAGGAGGTCCTAGCTTGAATATAGCAGGAGGAGTTAGCTTGAACAAGACTTAGTTTGAATACAACATGAGGACTTAGTTTGAACAAGACAGGAGAGTTTAGTTTGAGCAAGACAGGATAGTTTAGCTTGAACGAGACAGGAGAATTTAGTCTGAACAAGACAGGATAGTTTAGCTTGAACAAAACAGGAGAATTTAGTTTGAACAAGACAGGATAGTTTAGCTTGAACAAGACAGGAGGAATTAGCTTGAACAAGATAGGAGCGTTTAGCTTGAACAAGACAGGAGGACTTAGTTTGAATACGACATGAGTCTAGTTCAAACAAGACAGGAGAGTTTAGCTTGAACAAGACAGGATAGTTTAGCTTGAACAAGACAGGAGAGTTTAGCTTGAACAAGACAGGCAAGTTTAGCTTAAACAAGACAGGAGGATGATAGTTTAGCTTGAACAAGACAGAAGGACTTAGTTTGAACAAGACAGGAGAGTTTAGCTTGAACAAGACAGGATAGTTTAGCTTGAACAAGACAGGAGGACTTAGTTTAAACAAGACAGGAGAGTTTAGCTTGAACAAGACATGAGGTCTTAGCTTTAAAGAAGTTTGACCTAGAGCGAATGGAAGGCCAGTGCTGTGCTTGAAAATGAAAAATATAACCAAAAAAATCCAACAAAAAAAATAGAACGTTCTGAAAGAAAATAGCGTAGGGCATATACGACCATGAGGGTCAAGGAATTTATAGAGACGTTTATCTGTGCAAAAATAATACATACAAATATACACAAATAAAAGCTTGCCAAAAAGACACTGTATGACGTAAATCATGAGGAACTGATTGGGAATAATGTAAAATCTATCACGTAAACACAGTTTTTTTTTTTTTATTGCATCAAACGTTGATATCGGCGATCGATAGATTTGTACCGTAGCACTTTCCGATTTCATTGACCTGAAGCATATTTTAAACAGTCTAAAAGTCTCCGTCGTTAAAAGCAGCTCTGGCTTTTAGCACGGAGAAACTGTGAAACAGCCATCAACTGTACTTACGACAAACACGGTATTGAGCGAGAATCCATTAGCTATTGTCTTTTGTTTGGCTGAGTCGGGAGGGGGGGGGGGGGGGGTCAGTTGGCGTTGAGATAGAGTGGTGAAAGGTTGTGTAGTACAACAGGTACAATGTGATAATTTTTGTTTTGTTTTGTTTCTATTTTTTTTTAATTGGTATTTTTTTCATATTTACCACATTTCTATGTGACACACCATTTCCAACCATAACCAAGTGTGGCAAGGCAGTTACTTGTGCGCAGGTCACGGCGCCAATTAGTATGTTATGTGGCAGGGCAGGTTACGGCATCAAATAGTTATATCGATTGTTATATTCAATTAGAGTTAATTCTTCATATGTTGTTGTGGTTCAAGTGCTAACTGGCCTTCCGCCAGAGATGGTAATACTTGATTTTTACTCATTTTTCTTCTTCTTTCCAGGTTTGTTCTTCCCTTTAAGTTTGGTGATAAGCAAAACAGTTTCAGCACAACAACGTATATCCAAAAGAAATTACTGTAAATTTCTACAAACAGCAATTCAGTAGAAAATTATATTAAAGTTTATTGATGTCATTAGACAAACTGTAAATTTCACAAAATGATGGTTGTTTATCCAAAATGAAAAATATATAATCCAACTAAATAATATACACAATTGTTTACTAAAAAAAAACTTGTCTTGATATCCTCAAAGACGAAGTTCACCTAACGTTATCTAAAAAAATCCTCTAGTCTAAAATTATGGAATTCTTGGAATCATAAATCCTGAAATCCTTCTTATCGCCCACATCTCTCCTTTTTATACTGTTCCTGTCTTTTTCCCACCTTTTTCCACACGTCCCATTCTTTATTCCACACGCTACAATTTCTGCATACGTCTCTCTGTTTTCGACATTTTGCACACGACTTTCTGTTATTTCGACTTTTTTCACATGTGTGATCTTTTCCAACTTAACAATTGGTTTAAAAAAAAAACCAGATCACACAAACATTCATTTCCCACTTTCCGCACATAAAACCCATTAATTATTATTATCTGGGGCTGACCTACGTTTGCCTTCTCAGAGCAGTGACTGCCAACTGAAATTTGAATGATACTACGTTTTGTGTAAAAACGTCTTATTTGCTTTTGAGGTCTGTCATTCTTATATGTAGCATATTATAGCACGTATAAACCGTCATTTTTAACGCTTTTCTTTGTTGACTATAACTATTTTCGGGAGAGTATATATAATGGAAACAATACATTTTTTCAACACGGTTGCATTCCTCAGCTGTGACCAACGTACACACGGCGAGAATTATGTTATTTTAGATTCAATTTAAAAGTTCTTTGATGACAACATTTCGTGTGAAAGTGCGTGGATTGTTTTCAAAGAGTGTTCCCTGATAATAAGTGGTTTTAACAAAAACTTTCAAGCTTTCATGATTTGTACATCGGGTGAGGGCTCATGCACACCAATTTGTACGCACTTTTTCTTTGTCGAGCGCTACAAATTTCGTGAAAGAATAAAAAAAAAATAAAAAAAAATAAAACCAAAGGTATGCTTAAAAACTTGCAGAGATTATCTTACTTTTGTGATAGAAAGCATCATCGTACCACATCATGGGGCCGAGAATAATTTTTTTGAAAAGGGTACAATCTTTTATGGACACCCTGTATTTGTTTTATATAACACCCACGCCGCGCAAGTTGCACACCGTGCGTTGCACACTTTTTTTTCTGGCGTGAGTTACTATTTTGAGTGAGACCGACCGACGTAACATACATCGGTAATTATGTTAGTTGGGATGGGATATATATGTGTGTATGTGTGTGTGTGTGTGTGTGTGTGTGTGTGTGGTGTGAGGGGGTGTTGGAAGGAGGATGATATTTTAGTAGCCAGCTCGAGAGTTTTAATTGGGAATGCGGAAAATGTACCTTTGTTCCCGGGGACACCGCGATTATAAATGCTGGCGCGAGAGGTCTAGACCGAAATTTCCTTAGTTTCAAAATTTTTTTTTTCCGCCGCAGTGGCCTAAAAATCTACCAAATCATCCACTGGGATCTACCGGTAGCCAAGATCAACTGATTGCCGACCCCTGGTGTAGAGGTTTGTTTATTCCAAATAGCGTATTATTAAATATGATAGCACGTAACCGGTCAAGAAATGACCGCAGAGAACACTTCTGTCATGGATAACTGAACGTGTGGCTGAAATTTTCACACTTATCGGCGATGCATTCTGCGAAGAGACCTGTGCAATCCGAATAAAAAAGAGATTGCTGAACTCTGTGATTCTAATTGGTGCTAAAGATAACCTCCAATCAAAGCACATTGCAAATCGCGCCATTTCCTGGTTTTCCCTAAGGGTGAAGCGAATGTTGCTTCGGTTTCAGACGCTACTAACTGTCATAGTAAGAAAATGATTATTGTTAAGATAATTATTTTGTCACCCTACAAGTGCTCTGGTTTATATTAAGCATTGCTGGGTGCATGGTTCTGTGACAGCGAATCTTCTCGTTATTTAAAATAGCGAGGCTTAGCGGGCATATGTAAAAAAGAACCAAGTTAAGGAATCAGCAACAGATGAACAAGCTTTCCTGCGGTACGGACATTCGGTGTTTCAAACTCGTATGACTGCTTAAAGTGAAAGAAGCCACTGACGTAAAAACGGACCTCTTGATCACACAAAAAAGAAATCATGGTACAACACAACATATTGAGACCTATGAAGGTCGAGAATGAAAGCGTGTACAGCATTTGGGGCGCCGCGCGAAGGATGGCCATAAACCAAGCAACTTGGAGAGAGTTCGCTGTTGTCCTTCAAGGCGCCACTTATGACCACTGACAGCTTTGTCAGTTAGCGGTTAGGAATCCAGGAAGAAGAAAGAACAGAGTGCTGGTAAGGTTGCTTTAAGAATAAAGACATGTAACGATCGTCCAGACAAGGCACACAAATGTTATTATACTCGTACTAGTAAAAAAAGGTAAAGGTAAAGGATCCCGTTACACGCTCATTGAGGCATATTGGGAATATGGTGTTAGGCCCATATTTTCTTGACCATCGGCAAACTAGGGGTGATGTGGTCAGCATCACGCCGGCCGCCTTAACCTTCCCAGAGTTGCTCTGGTACCCATTTGAGGCTGGGTCGACCCAGGAGCCGTTTGCGGCCTAAAAAATGTCCACCTCATCTGGGGATCGAACCATAGACCACTGAGCTAGGAAGCCAGTGAACTAACCACTATGCTACCGCGGCTCTATACTAGTACTTATGTAATAATTATAAAAACTTACTTAGTCGGTCCTTTTCTACCCTGGGGCGTAGACATTTGCCAGAGAGACCGCCATGCTATCCTATCGGCTGTTTTTCTTTTGGCCTGGTTCTAGTACAGTTCTCGGTTCTTCAGAGATTGTCTAATGTTGACCTCCCAGCGAACTCTGGGTCAACCTGGAAGTCTGGACCCCTAGCTCTTGGTTTCCCATATTTGTCGTGGTTGCTGCTCATTAATAACTATAAAAACTCTAGCTTGAAATAACACTGGAAACAAGCGTTAAATACATAGTGGAGAAGTAGAGTCCGAAAATCACACAACAGAAACAACGGACAACAAATATTGTTCTCAAAATAGGAAATTAATGCGCAAGAAATAAGTCATAATAATGAATCTTACTTATAAAATGGATTAGTATGCAGTAATCGCACCAAATAAAAAGATAAACCTTGACATGTGCCCCGAACTTTTCCACGATACTCATTTGTGCGTGAATCTCTGTCATGGCAGAAGATATTAGAAAGACACTACTGACAGATGATAAAGCAAAGAAGAAACAAATATAAAGAAAATTTCAAATTTAAACTCAAACATCCCAGATGAAGATGTAGAAACGGTTATACATGAAAAGCCAAACACTACCTCAGTAGATGGTATCCTAGGCTATGAAAAGTTTAGAACAATATTGCATAAAAAGACCATAGAAATAATTATATCACTATAACGTAATGCTGATCATAGAAAAATATGTAAAACCATAATAGATACTATTCTCAACAACACACTAAAATTCAGTATGAAAAGGTACAACCGATATATTTGAACCAATCTTTGAAGCCGGGGAAAAACATAAAAACAGAAGCCCGAGGCATCAGCTTATCAGACTGGAACACGAAGTAAAATCAGAAATACAAAGTGAATGGAGAAAAAGTGGTCATATTCCTAGATGAGGCAAGATAGAATGGATGAAAGCAAGAGATTAGGGGCACTCTATAAGATTAAAAAGGTTTGTGTATCAGGAAACCTTTATAAGTATAAAGAAAACTGTCTACAGCACTGACAGTACTGTTAAACAGTGGTAGGTCTGAGTTATGTAAACATACTGCATATATTACCTACTTTACAAGCTCTAGCTTTGTCGTCCCAAATTTTGAATCCTGCTTACCCTCGCTGATTTTGTCCCCGATAAGTCTTATTGTCACCAGGTTTTATAGATCATACTTCTTAAGTTCGTGGTCAATTAATTTCTTCTGTGTACTCTTCCCTTCTTGTAAAAAAAGATAACAATAGTAACAATTAGAATAGGAATGTTATGAACAGTTTGAGCGACTTGCACACACATATATTTCTACTCTCCTCTACTTTTACGCGCTGTTTTGTTGTTCCCTTTGTCAGGGTCGTCTCCCCTGCTTTGCAGTGATGGTCAAACAATGGCCAAAATTAAAAGTACATAATGAGAGTCTTTAAAGGTATATACCTTCGCTCAAGATTACTCTTGGCAGAGTTGTAAATACAATGATGGTGCTATTTTAAGAAGTCTTCATATGATATTTCAGAAATCAAGCACAACGCTGAATTTATCAAGGCTGTCATGGTCTTTGCATCTGCCCGCCCCTTCTATGAAGAGAATGATATATTAGCTCAATTCTAAGCGCCAACTGAATTATTAAGTAAAACATTCCTGAAGTAGCTATGTTGTATTCATATTTAAGATAACTGATCCATACGTGTGCACTTCTCTCAGTAATAATTAAATATACTATTAATTTGTCGATACACATAAACAAATTAAATAATCAGTTATTGCTTCTTCTTCTTCTTTGATCCATAACCACCAACCGTCAAAGCAGCCAGCGGCCATCACGCCTGGTGGCGTCTTGTAGGGCAGCAACAAATTGATTCCACTTTGCTCGGTCGGCGGCCATTCTTCGTACAGTGCCCCAACTGTGGCCCATTCTCTGCATCTCAGCTTCCACAGTTCTCCGCCAAGTTGTTTTTGGTCGGCCTCTCTTTCGCTTTCCCTCAGGGGTCCATGGCATAGCTGTTCTTGTGATGGTATCAGGGTCCCTTCTGAGGACGTGGCTAACCCAACTCCAGCGTCTGCCAGCTATGATGGTGTGCATGTCCTCCTGGTTACTCCGAATAAATAGTTCTTGGTTGCAGATGGTGTTTGGCCAAAAGATTCGGAGAATTTTCCTTAGGCAGATTGTGTGGAAGGAGGACAGTTTCGACATTTCCTTCTCTGTTACTCTCCAACATTCAGCACCATAGAGAAGCACAGAAAGTACACAGCTCTCATACAGTCTTAATTTGGTGTTTGTGCTGTACTGGGAAGACTTCCAAATGTTGTTGAGAACAGCAAAGGCTGTTCTCGCTTTATTCATTCTGTTGTTAATGTCCCTGCTTGTTCCGCCGTCAGGTGTTACTATGCTTCCTAGGTAAGTAAATGTGTCTGTTCTAACTTCTGGTTCCTTACTGTTATTGGCTCAGGATTGCTTAACATGAGTAAATAAATAAGTGAAGTTGGTGGATTAAAAAAAAATGTGGAGTTTTTCTTCACAAAAAATGTTCCGGTGTTGGTTTATTTGAGTGGTGAGTTATTTGCTTAGGCCAGATTAAAATGACTTATGTTTAAATATACATGTAGGCTTATTAAGATGTTAATATAATAAATATGTACACTATGATATCATCATTATCCACTCCCTGCTCCACTTGGAGCCTTGGGCTAACTCTGGTTTTGGTTCTCTGTGAGAGAACTGGCATGAAGCAAGCAGTTACCAGCGCTTTCTGTGATGGTTCATGACTCTATCATTTTCATATGCAGAGGTTGCCAGTCTCGTACGAATTTAAAACCACCCTCGAGTTAAACATCAAATGTAAAATATAAAACACTAAAATGTATGTTACAGCTCACATCGTATCAGGTTATATTTTTCTTAAGACGTCAGGCACAGGGAGACTTCTGAATAATGTCGGCCCACAGGTGTTTGGGCCGTCTTACAGGCAGTCGAGTATTACTTTAATGATAATCCCACTATTAGCTTGTTATATGTTATATATATATATATATATATATATATATATATATAAATAATATATATATATATATATATATATATATATATATATATATATATATATATATATATATATATATATATATATATATATATATATATATATATATAATAATAATAATAATAATAATAATAATAATAAGCAGTGTGGAGTCTGTCTGAGGATCGACGTACAGTATTGATAAAGTTATTGGCTGTGAAATTGAAATGGAATATATAAATAAATAATCGCGTTCGAATAAGCACGGAGAAGGAAATGGGTCATTGATGTTTAAATATATGGATTGTTTAGTATAAAGAGATTCAAGAAGTTGTTCAAGTAAGTGGATGTCAATAGTGTTACGTGCGATCTGGACATTTATGAAGATTAATTGAGAATTTGAAGTTGGCCGTTTAAGCGCTGTCGTTTGTGCATACCCCCCTAGCCTGGTCGTATCGTAACAGTTTGTTTATTTCTTTAATACGGTAGGGCAGTGTTTATCTACCTGCTCCCAGCTCGGTTGTTAATGTTTTCTCTACCCACGGTAGATCAGACAAAATAACAACATGAAACCTGAACCATGCGTTCAAGTATGAGAGAAAATACGGGCTAGAAAGACATGCAATGAATGTACGATATGGAAAAGATGCCTGGTATAACACAATAAAATAAATAAGCTGACATTTTGTGACACCCACAACAAATTAATTGGTTTACCTTTTCGTTTTATTATTTTTTGTTTCGAGTTTACGTTACAAAATACTGCATTCATGAATGTGCGTATGGTTCACTTTCTATGCATCTGTATACTATACTAGTAGGCAAAAATAAATAAGGCGCAAATTTATTTGACTAGTGAATTTTCCCTGATATGATGGATGATTTAAAGGGACCTTTAGCTTTTCATAACATTAGAACCCCTGAACATTTGTTGTAACTTTTCGTTTGCCAGAACGCATTCCACCGGGACTCATGTAGGATACAGCGACGAGATCAAGAGACAGACCGAGGGATCTTAGGGGAGACTATCGGCGCTATCAAAGACAGTAGTTTTCCCTGATACGAGACGCAGTTGCTTGCCGCTAATTTCGCGTCTCGGTGTCAATCGAGGAACCGAGCGAACGGGGGAAAGCGAAACGGGCAGCAGCGAGCGGATACGAAGACCAGGGGGCGGCTTTTTCTCTTGATTTGGCGGTCAGATCCCCAAAAGTTCGTGAGATCAAATAAGTTGTCAAGTTTATCATGTCCCACTCAACTTACATTCCATTTTAGCTAAATAGACCATGAAGAACTAGACACGTTATCACTCGCTGGCCAGATCTTTACAGAAGCACTAGCTTTATTGAAATCTTGTTATAGATTTTCCCCTGGATTTTATATATATTTGCAGTGATTTCTATTTCTGTGCAAAGCGGTAATATATATTGTGTAAAGTGATCAGTGGTCTAGCTCAGTCATTCTATTTAAAGGGATTCTGTGTTAATTTAAATCTATTTAATTAAACCATCTCAAGAGTTCCAGTTTTAAATATAATGATCTATCTATTATATTATTTCAAAAGATAATAGATGCTTAAATTAACTTTTAAAGTCGCGAAGGAATTTATAATTAATAAATTCAGTTAAGTCCTAGTTTTATAGATGTGGGTTTTTAACCACTAGAATTCGCGCAGTGTTTATTAAATACATAATTAAATACTCGAGTGTATTATAGGCTTAACGGGAAATTCATCGCGCTTTAGAAGGTTATTTGTTTTCGGTATATTACATGTCTTTTTTTTCTTTCATACAGAGTGATCGTAACCTGTGCGATCCCAGCATTAAGAAAGCAATAAAGAAATCAATCTAAGCAAAGCAAAGCATAAACAGTGTGTAGAGTTCCCCTGACGCAGAACTTGTTGAGACTGTGTAAATTTTTAATCTTTGAGGCGATTCTATGTTTGGAATTCCGCTATCTAACTTATAGCAAAGAAAGCACACCCAAAGACAAATTTAACGCACCATCAAACAACTTAAGTCGTAACGGGAAGAAGAACACTGGCCCGAGCTTTGTTAGTTTACTGACACAGAGAGATAATTCATAATTTCCTGAACAGTGATGTGACTAGTTTTCTCACTGGACTTAAACCATACCTCACGGATAAAGTGTACCAGCACGCGTAAGAATTTTATTATCAGCGGCATAGTCAAATAGACCACACCATCCTCACCCCGGTATCAGAGACCGTGCCCTCCCATAGAAACTGTTATTAAGAAAAGAGACACAACTACAGATTCATTTTCCAGCGATTACGGGATCCTTTTATGTGCTGACCGCCTACCCGATAATCTGGGGCTAGAACTTGAACAAACACTCATACATTTAGTTGAGGTGTAACTGCTGTTGTGTTATTCTATGGAGTGCAAGATTTTTTCACAATCGGTAAGTGAGAGCAAGATGAGTGAAGGCCTTTGCTAGCGCGTGTATGAATGACAGGAAATTAATTCTTTTGTGTGACCATTTTGTTAACTTGCTTACCTGGTAACATATATCTTTTCTGTATACCCTACATTGTTCCTTTAAGTGGGATAGTTGATAATTTGTTAACTCTGTTTAAAACCACCTCCTTTCCATTTGCTTAGTAAAGGGAAGAACAGCTGGGAAGAACAGGTTTTTTTTTTCTATCACTTATACCTAACTTGGTAACACCTCTTTCAGAGTAATTAACTTTACTGTTAGGTTAACGTACCCGTGTTCCTGATATTATCTATCTCTGGACTGGGTTTGTCTTTGTCTAATGAGCGGGAAGGGCTTAGTCGATACCAATCTTCTTCACCCCCTCCCAAACTTGTTATTTGCATTTGTGTACTTATGATAATTTATGTAATATCTGATATTTTTAGTAATTGATGTTTAAAGTGAATAAAATCACCTAAACTCATTTAGTTCTGTGTGTTGGATATACCCAAAGCCCAACATTTCCCCTATTCGTTTAATATAGTTTGTATCAACGTCGTGTGTGTGTTTGAAAACACCGAATCGGTGAGCGCGCAGATGCGAGTCTGGAAAACTGGCAAATAATTGTTTGACCAGGAGAGTGAAAGAGAAGATTGAGAGACACGATTTGTCGTAAATAAGTCTGTCTTTACTCTCCTCCAGCACGCTGTGAAGTAACTATTAAATCTCTACATTTTCTATCACTGAGCTTTCCATCATCATTTTCCACTCTAAACCGGACCACTATTTCTACGACTCTTTTCTCTCAAAATAAATTTACGACAATATTTGGCCGGCTCGTCTGGGATAATTTTGAGATACATTTGATGCACACATATTTGTGGGCTGGTTCTGGGATCTTGAGCTACATTTGAGGCAATCGCATAGCCGGGTTAAAGATATTTTGAGTCTGATTTAGTTTGGGTCTAACTAGGTAGAGTGTGAATGATTTGTCTTTGTGAATTAGGGAAATAAATAAATAATTACACCCCTAGACAAACGTTCTTTAAGTATTTGGGTTGTCCACACAGCATATTTACAGGTTGTTTTCTCTCCACAGCAGTAGAAAGTACAGATAAACAAATATATTTGCTATTTTATTATCCTCTGGCGGAGATAATTATATTTCTTTCTTTATAAAAGTTGCTGGGATTGCGTGATTGTTTTACAGTCACTAAGGTTTTTGAAGTTAAAAAGAGTTGAGCTTAGCTAAAGACGGATTGTTCTGATTTTTAAAAATTAAGTTAACAACGTCTCATCTCAATAATTGACTTTAGGGACGGAGTTTGTTGTCAGAGATTTAAAATTTAGGGGAAATTTTTTTTTTCCTTTTAAATTGTTTTAATATAAATTTTTCTCTACTGTTAGTAATAGTAGATTCTTTTCCAGTGTAACTTACCATTTAGTGGCATAGTCGCTTGCGTTTAGAGCCTTAATTGCCAGATAATAGCAGCGATAAGTTTGCACAGTACAGGTAGGAGGTAACACAGGTAAATTTGTACTTGTGTTTTTTTTTTTTTTCTCGTAGCGGTTCAGAGTTCCTCCCTTTCGCGTTTCTTCTTACTAGTTCTCTAAGCATACTTCATCTTATTCTTTAACAATGGCAGAGAGGATAAAGATGAGGTCCATCTTGAGGCTGGAAGCGAAAGAGGCAGGATTAGATGCAGAAGCTGCAAACGCGTTTATTAACCAGGAATTGGAAATATATGACGCGGAGCAACAGAGAGCCGAAGCTGAGAGGAAGGCGAAGCAACAGAGAGCCGAAGCTGAGAGGAAGGAAGAGAAAGAAGAACAGAGAGGAGAGAAGCCCAGGAGAGGGCAGATAAGAAAGAAGCGGAAGAACGTCTTTTGGAACAGAAGAAAATTGAAGCAGAGATGGAAACTCGCAGAGAGAGAGAGAGAGACAAGGAAAGACAGCATCAACTGGCGCTTAAGGCTCTAGAGAGTCGGGGCGCCTCTACTTCGACTAACGGAGAGCCGTCTTCGCCCCAGTCTCAATCAATGGACCTCTCCAGTACTCAATCTGCCCAATTAACTGCTATGTCGTTTTCTTTAGAATCTTTTCCTAGCCCTAACGAAAAAATTGACAGCTACCTAGAAAAATTCGAGAGACTCGCGAATCTTTATGGGTTAGAGAGTACCCGCTGGGCGCTCAAACTTTCAACGTCACTGAAAGGCAATGCTTATGACGTGTACACAAAGCTGGGACCGAATCAACATGATTACGACATGTTGAAAAAGGCCTTACTACAGCAGTTTGAGATGACTGCCCGAAAGTTTCTGCAGTTGTTCAGAAACAGCCGAAAAGAGAGCACGGAAACATTTCCCCAGTTCTCTTCACGTCTCACGGGTTATCTGACAAAGTGCATTGAATTATCTGACCTACCTCTTTCATATGAGGGACTCCTCGAACTTGTTCTTGTGGAGCAGATAAAATCCACTTTGTCGAATGAAACTCGTAGATTTTTGGCTGAACAGGGGGCAGTCAGGCTTGAAGACATACTCAATAAAGCCGAACGCTATAGCAATGCAATGGCCGAACTTCCCAGCACTAAACGTAAACCCACCGATGAGCCATCTCGAAAACAGAATCTAGAACAGGCATCCTATTCTTCCACTTCCTCTCAACATTATAACCAACGAGATAACAATACCCAGAAACCTCCCCAGGAAAAATCGAAATTCTACAAAACCCGATACCCCCCCAACAAAAATTCTGATCAACCCAACAAGCCTACGTGGCAGCGCGGCCACCAAGGTCAAGGAAAAGGGAAGACCCCTACACCAGGAACGTCTGATCAGGGCAAACAAACCGGTGCAAACCGCATTGGATGTTTGCATACAGCCTCGAAAGGTAGAGTCAATGTCAGTGATTCTCAACCTGAGGGGGACCGACCCTCAACTCGAGGAACTGTAATTTTGAACGGTACCTCTCCTACTTGTCTTTTTGACACTGGATTAAGTTTTGATTGTATTGTCGCTAGGCACCTAGTCAAACCCGGTCAGGAGACAGAGGAAACCGTCAAACTTAGTGGAGTTTTCAGGAGTGATGCACCCAGGACGCTTCCTATCGCACTGGTAGAAATACACTCTGACTTTGTCAGAGGAGTTATTAAAGCGGCCATAATGGATGATCCGATCTACCCAGTTATCCTGGGATGTAGATATGTGTTCATTGGGAGACCTAAGGAGCCGATTGTGGCAGCGGTAACCACAAGAGGGCAAGCCAAGAAGGAGAGGGAGCCTGCGCCAAACTTGTTGCCGAATGAACTGAAGGAGGCGCAACAAAAGGACCCTACTCTGGCGCCCTGCTTTAAAAAACTGCCCATGGCTAAGGACCCCAGACACAACGGAGACATCTTTTCTAAGGATGGTGTATTGTATCGTAGAACGGGCAACCCGGACACGGGGAATAACCAGCTCCTAGTACCGACGCAGTACAGAAACCAGATCTTAGAAATGGGGCACTCTCTTCCCTTTAGCGGACACATGGGACAAAACGCCACTATTCAGCGAATAAAAAACCACTATTGGTGGCCAGGAATGAACTCTGACATTGTCAGGTACGTGAAATCCTGCGCCCAGTGCCAACGGGTAGCACCCAAGCACTTGACACCCCCAGTACCTATGGGGCAAATGCCAATAGTAGGGACTCCATTTGAACGGGTTGCTGTCGACATTATTGGTCCTCTGGAAAAGACCAAAAGAAGGAACAGGTTCATCCTGACCTTAGTTGACACTTGCACTATGTGGGCCGAAGCCGTACCGCTACCATGCACTAATTCCAAGCATGTCGCAGAAGCCCTTGTGCAAATTTTTACACGGTTGGGATTCCCTCAACAAGTTTTGACGGACAATGGATCCCAATTCCGTAGCCTGTTAATGGAGGAGATCTTTAAGATCTTGAGGGCCAAACATATCCACACAAGTCCCTACCATCCGGCCGGAATGGGCTCGTGGAACGTTTTAACGGTACCCTCACCATGATGTTACGTAAGCTGGGTCAGGAGAAACCGGAAGACTGGGACCAATATATATCGGCTGCCTTATTCGCCTACCGAGAGGTACCCCAAGCGTCTACGGGTTTTGCGCCAGCTACACTTTTATTTGGCAGACCTATTAAGGGGCCACTAGAAGCCTTACTTCGGTCCCTGACAGACCAGAAGGCTGACGAGACAGTCGTCTCTGCAAGCAAGTATGTATCTGAGCTTAAGGAAAGGCTAAAGCTAGGATGGGATCTAGCTACTACCAACCTTAAGAAAGCCCGCGCTAAAATTACTAAAAGATACAACAAAGCTGCAAAAGAGAGAGAACTACAACCAGGGGAGAAAGTCCTATTGCTACTTCCAACCGGAAGCAATAAACTTCGCATCGGATGGCAAGGACCGTTTACCGTCCTTAAAAAGATCTCACGTACCAACTACAAGATCTCCATCAAAGGAAAGGAGAAGGTCTTCCACATAAATCTGCTAAAGAAATATTTGGAAAGACCGGTGCCATCCTCCGAGCATCTCCTGGCTGTCGCCATAGCAACGGAAGACGAGGAAGATGATGATGGTTGCATGGAGTATCCACTGCAACCCACAGAATCCTTTAAAGATGTCAAGTTCGGCGACAATCTCTCACCAGAACAACAAACAGAAACTAGGGCTCTACTAAAACAGTACAGTGCAGTTTTAACGGATGTACCTGGTCGAACAAATCTCATTGAATTTGATATGAAATTAACAAACGAGACCCCTGTTTAAACCAGAGTTTACCCCATCCCGTACGCTAAAGCTGATGCACTTCGCGGAGAAATAGACAAGCTGCGTCAGGCAGGAATTATCAGTGAGTCTACATCTCCTTACAGCTCGAGCGTAGTGCTGTTGCAGAAGCCCAATAAGGAAGTTCGGCTGTGCATTGATTACAGGTTGCTAAACGCTGTAACGGAATTCCAGCCCGAACCTCTCCAAACTGTTTCTGAGTTGTTCACCAAGCTCAGCAAAGCTAAGATCTTCTCCAAGATTGACCTCAGTAAAGGTTATTATCAAATACCAGTCAAGGAGGAAATTAAACCTTTGTTAGCTTTCAGCACTAGTGAAGGACATTACACATTTAACGTGATGCCGTTCGGTTTGCATAACGCACCAGGAGTGTTCACCAGGATGATGAGGAAGCTTCTAGAACCTTTGCAAAGTCCCCATATCCATAATTTCATGGATGACATCTTAATTGCATCGGAAACCTATGAAGAACATATTGCTACGGTTGCTATGCTCCTCAGGAGACTACAGGAAACGGGTCTCACAGCCAGACCTAGCAAATGTCTCATCGGGTTTGAACAGTTAGACTTCCTGGGGCACACTATTTCTCACGGATGCAGTTGGCCTATTAAGAAGAACGTGGAGAAAATAGTGGCAGCAAAAAGACCCCGAACGAAGAAAGACGTACGTTCCTTCATATCGCTATGTGCATACTATCAGAAGTACATCCAGAACTTCAACGGACTGACGGCACCTCTGACTGACCTCACAAAGAAAGGTTGTCCTGATAAGGTCATATGGGATCAAAAGTGCGAACACGCGTATAGCACTTTGAAAGGACAGTTGTCTGCATACCCCATTTTGAGGTTGCCTGACCTCAAGAAACCTTTTGTACTGAGAGTCGACGCGTCAGGTCAGGGCATCGGGTCAACACTGCTTCAAGCCGATGACAGTGACCTGAACATGCTATTTCCAGTTGCCTATGGCAGTCGGAAATTAAATAAAGCGGAACGGAACTACAGCGTAGTTGAAAGGGAATGTCTTGCTCTGATTGACGGTATCAGACGCCATCATGAGTTTCTTTATGGTACATCGTTCACGGTGCAAACAGACCACGCTCCGTTAGCATTTCTTGGTGCCAATAAAGAATTTAACGCTAGGATCATGCGTTGGGCCCTCCTTCTAAGCGTCTATTCTTTCAAAGTGGAATATATTCCGGGAAGACAGAATGTCGGGGCTGATTTTCTGAGTAGAAACTGGTCTACAGAGGAAGAAGAGCAAACTGAAGATACCACTCATCCTAAAATCACCAATCAGGTCACCTCCATTGTCAAAAATGAAAACATGAAAAATGGTTTCATGTCTAAAAGTGGGGACGATTGTGACGTACGTCTAGTTTGACTAGTGAATTTTCCCTGATATGATGGATGATTTAAAGGGACCTTTAGCTTTTCATAACATTAGAACCCCTGAACATTTGTTGTAACTTTTCGTTTGCCAGAACGCATTCCACCGGGACTCATGTAGGATACAGCGACGAGATCAAAGAGACAGACCGAGGGATCTTAGGGGAGACTATCGGCGCTATCAAAGACAGTAGTTTTCCCTGATACGAGACGCAGTTGCTTGCCGCTAATTTCGCGTCTCGGTGTCAATCGAGGAACCGAGCGAACGGGGGAAAGCGAAACGGGCAGCAGCGAGCGGATACGAAGACCAGGGGGCGGCTTTTTCTCTTGATTTGGCGGTCAGATCCCCAAAAGTTCGTGAGATCAAATAAGTTGTCAAGTTTATCATGTCCCACTCAACTTACATTCCATTTTAGCTAAATAGACCATGAAGAACTAGACACGTTATCACTCGCTGGCCAGATCTTTACAGAAGCACTAGCTTTATTGAAATCTTGTTATAGATTTTCCCCTGGATTTTATATATATATTTGCAGTGATTTCTATTTCTGTGCAAAGCGGTAATATATATTGTGTAAAGTGATCAGTGGTCTAGCTCAGTCATTCTATTTAAAGGGATTCTGTGTTAATTTAAATCTATTTAATTAAACCATCTCAAGAGTTCCAGTTTTAAATATAATGATCTATCTATTATATTATTTCAAAAGATAATAGATGCTTAAATTAACTTTTAAAGTCGCGAAGGAATTTATAATTAATAAATTCAGTTAAGTCCTAGTTTTATAGATGTGGGTTTTTAAACACTAGAATTCGCGCAGTGTTTATTAAATACATAATTAAATACTCGAGTGTATTATAGGCTTAACGGGAAATTCATCGCGCTTTAGAAGGTTATTTGTTTTCGGTATATTACATGTCTTTTTTTTCTTTCATACAGAGTGATCGTAACCTGTGCGATCCCAGCATTAAGAAAGCAATAAAGAAATCAATCTAAGCAAAGCAAAGCATAAACAGTGTGTAGAGTTCCCCTGACGCAGAACTTGTTGAGACTGTGTAAATTTTTAATCTTTGAGGCGATTCTATGTTTGGAATTCCGCTATCTAACTTATAGCAAAGAAAGCACACCCAAAGACAAATTTAACGCACCATCAAACAACTTAAGTCGTAACGGGAAGAAGAACACTGGCCCGAGCTTTGTTAGTTTACTGACACAGAGAGATAATTCATAATTTCCTGAACAGTGATGTGACTAGTTTTCTCACTGGACTTAAACCATACCTCACGGATAAAGTGTACCAGCACGCGTAAGAATTTTATTATCAGCGGCATAGTCAAATAGACCACACCATCCTCACCCCGGTATCAGAGACCGTGCCCTCCCATAGAAACTGTTATTAAGAAAAGAGACACAACTACAGATTCATTTTCCAGCGATTACGGGATCCTTTTATGTGCTGACCGCCTACCCGATAATCTGGGGCTAGAACTTGAACAAACACTCATACATTTAGTTGAGGTGTAACTGCTGTTGTGTTATTCTATGGAGTGCAAGATTTTTTCACAATCGGTAAGTGAGAGCAAGATGAGTGAAGGCCTTTGCTAGCGCGTGTATGAATGACAGGAAATTAATTCTTTTGTGTGACCATTTTGTTAACTTGCTTACCTGGTAACATATATCTTTTCTGTATACCCTACATTGTTCCTTTAAGTGGGATAGTTGATAATTTGTTAACTCTGTTTAAAACCACCTCCTTTCCATTTGCTTAGTAAAGGGAAGAACAGCTGGGAAGAACAGGTTTTTTTTTTCTATCACTTATACCTAACTTGGTAACACCTCTTTCAGAGTAATTAACTTTACTGTTAGGTTAACGTACCCGTGTTCCTGATATTATCTATCTCTGGACTGGGTTTGTCTTTGTCTAATGAGCGGGAAGGGCTTAGTCGATACCAATCTTCTTCACCCCCTCCCAAACTTGTTATTTGCATTTGTGTACTTATGATAATTTATGTAATATCTGATATTTTTAGTAATTGATGTTTAAAGTGAATAAAATCACCTAAACTCATTTAGTTCTGTGTGTTGGATATACCCAAAGCCCAACATTTCCCCTATTCGTTTAATATAGTTTGTATCAACGTCGTGTGTGTGTTTGAAAACACCGAATCGGTGAGCGCGCAGATGCGAGTCTGGAAAACTGGCAAATAATTGTTTGACCAGGAGAGTGAAAGAGAAGATTGAGAGACACGATTTGTCGTAAATAAGTCTGTCTTTACTCTCCTCCAGCACGCTGTGAAGTAACTATTAAATCTCCTTATGATAGGAATATTATTTGTGCGTATGACTTATCACGCACGTGTGTGCACTATGTAGTGTAAGAAAGACTCATAGCGCACGGGTTTCTAAGATCAGAGAGTATGACGTCAGAGGATCTTGAAGGGTCAAGCCGGACTGATGGTCCGTATTTATTATATTGTGTCCCTTATTAGTGGGAATTATTTCGTTAATGGAGGACTGGCCTTCTTATCAGAAGCCCATGTCAATGTGGTACACGTAAGTCTCGCACCCAGAGATTAATAAGATATATTATATATGACTTTAGTGATATCTCCACTCTTGCTGGCATCTAGCTGGAATCCACACGTCTGGATTTCATGAATGGATCAGCTGAGCTGTTTGATTCACTTATGAAACGTAGTGGTAATTCTACGAGTGAAAATATTGATAAAGATGGATCTTAATAAATGTATCATGAAGTGCCGACATCTTGATCTTGGCACGTATGGAGAGGTTAGCCATGGATAGGATCTAACCAGTATTTATCTTGATGAAGAAATGTTTGAATCTGATGATTAATCAACTGTCTGAAGATTTTATTGAAAGAGTCAATTGAGTAGGACAGTATTTATGGATGCATGTTCGAGTATTTTTAAAGATGTATATGATGACCGATGCCCTTGGAGAAGGTCAACGGCCGATGCCTTTGAACCTATCATAAAGGCAGATTAATTGTATGAACTCTAGTTTAGCAAGGAAATGTATTGATAATGGAACTGACTGGAAATACGTATATTGCCATTAGGAACATTATGCCAGATTCACCTCATCCTATGTTATTATTGATCGTCCATGTATCAAAGGTCTAGTCTGCTATTGAATACCATGTTCGTAACTGTGAGTATCGTGTATGTGAATAAATTCGTGAACTTTATAACCCGCCTTGGCAGTATACTTCAGTTACCAAAGTTCGGAGTTGACATACTTGAAGTTTGATTTTAGAATTCGCGTTGATAGCACGAACTGGCAATTTCACTCATCATCGTCAACACCTTCAAACTTAATAACATCAACCAAAAATCCGACTCCAACAGTGACTTGTAGGTTAGAATGGAGAGTGAGGCTTGGCTATAAATTACCAGCTATTTTCAGATCTTGTCCCTGCTACACCTGCGTTGCCAAAGTTTATTTGTTTTTGAATGGCGTTGGCTTTCTAATATAACTTGCGGCCTTCTGTCTGTGTTGACAGACACATGCCTCGCCACACGAAGACAAACATCTCAACGAAATAAAAAAAAATAAAACATAAAATATCACACATACTCAAGCACATGAAACATGCAAATAAATGTGTTAATACAAATATGAATGTATACACATTTATGTTCAATAGAAAAAAAAATATGATTTTTTGCTTTTTTTGTATTTTAGAACTACGATTTTTTGTCATTATACAAGTTTCATTACTGATTTCGCCGATGTCCTCTCTCCTCAAAATTGTGCCGCTCTAGCCGACTGCCTGGTTGTCCTAAGGTAAAACTAGCCCTGGTTACGGGCGCACATATCGCCACAGTGTTTCGCCTGCAGAACCGATTTAACAAAATCAAAGCCGTTGTTGACCTTCTTAGAAATAGCAGATCGAGTGTCATGGATCCACCACCATCACAGCTAAGAACACAGTTGGCACACATAGCAGCCCTTTCAATGCGCGTACGGTTCGAATATGCGTAGTGGCAGGAAACTTACGCTGCCGGTGTGTGGCTTCCGGTTTGAATAATCTGCAACGAACGCAGAACCATACATACCAACTAGTGCTATGGTGTATGGCAGTGTATTCTATTCACAGATCTGGACAGGTTATGCAGTGGTCCAGCTGATGACTGCGTATGAATGTGGCGAGTGTCTGTGGAGCGATTTGTCAGCACCATATATAGGAATCCATAGGGAGGCAAAAATGTGATGATCTGGGGCGACATTGGACTTCATCAGCAAATTAGATCCGTAATTTCCCAAGAAATTTGATCTGGGGCAGGGAAATGGTGTCAGTTCTGACCGTTACATTAATCTAGTTCTCGTGCCCCATCTTGTCCCGTTTTTTTTTCAGAGATCCCAAATCACCTTTTCCATTAGGACCATTTCAGTGAGCATACTGCCCGAGTCACACTGCACTTCCTACGATAAAGTAACACCAGTATCTTGCCTCATCCAGTCTGTAAAAGGGTAAAGGATCCCATTACATGCCTATTGAGGCACATTGGGAATATAGTGTTAGGCCCCATATTTTCTTGATTATCGGCACACTAAGGATGTGGTCAGCATCATGCTGGCCGCCTTACTTTCACAGAGTTGCCCTGCTACCCAATTCATGAGGCTGGGTCGACCCCGGAGTCGTTTGTGGTCTAAAAAATCCCATCTCAACTGGGGATCGAACCATGGACCGCTGAGCTAGGAAGCAAGTGCACTAACCACTGCGCTACCGCGGCTCCTCATCCAGTCTGTATTCTGGAGAAAAAAAGATAAAACTGAATAGAACATTTTTTGGACACTGTAGAGAAGTAGATCAATAAACTCTTACTGTGGACAGGTACGTACCACCAATCCATTATCCTAAATGTTGAACCAAGCACCCAAGATTGAAATTAATGACTTAGTGTGGTTCTTATATAGACCTTACTTGGCTGTAACTAATGTCCATGGGGAATGGGAGGGCGCCATACAAAATAAAAAGATGAAAGTAAAGGTGGTCCCATAGTAGATACTGCTATTGTGGTGTGTATTGTTACGGATTTTACTATACTAGTACCAGCTTTATGAGGTGGGTTGACCAGTTCACATCCTAGCTGCCCTTGCCTTCTCTGACTCAAGAGCAGCCAGGTACCCATTTACAGCTGAGTAGAGTGGAGAGTGACGCTACCAGATTTCGATCCTGGAACCCGGAAACTTTTTTGAGAGGCCAGCGCTATAACAGCTTAACAGAACGCACGCTCCCAAACAAGTTACTGAAGTGTAAACTGTGAACAATATACCGTCAATTGCTCCAAGTGGCGTGATTTTTTTCCGAATTTCATCAACAAAAAAACTTAAATTGGCGATTTTATTTTCCGTGGTTTATTATTCTATGATGAAAGAGCATTAACTTAGAAATTAAAACTGAAAAACATTCACTTATTCTTTCGCGTTTCCTTTGCATAATAGAGGGCGCGGCTGAATGACAGCGAAGAAAGAATAATATTGACCACCCGTCGATGAGGGAATCCTCAATAACTCAAATTTTCCCTCATGTAACTAGTCTTGAAAAAAAACAAGGTGTTGGCAATGCGGTTGTGATTTGATGTGGTGGGTTCTCGGTCTTACAGAAGTTGCTTGAGCCAACAACTCACTAACTGCCTAGGGGCAATTGTGAAACTTGAGAAATAGAGTACCCCTTGGAGCACGGTGATAAATAAATTTAATTTTCACTGGTGGCTATCTGTTGTACAGTGTTACCAAGTCTGGATTCCTTGGATACTTCCTTGTTCACAAGAAATGATCCGCCCTAATTGCGTCTGATATTAGAGGGGCTTAGAGACACATCCACTATGCAGCTAGGAGACCCCTGACACTCTGGATAAATAAGCGACAAATAACGTTAGCGCCCAGGTTACATAGTCAGCGTCTCTCTCAGACCTACCACACCTGGTTGAACACCTGGACATGAAAGCGCTATTAGAACTGTTGTTAAAGACGTCGGGAAATTAGAGAATTTCTCGTGCCAGCGAAGATAAAAGATTAATTTCTCGTTTGACAGGGAAGGATGATAGCCGTGATCCCCGGTGTCTGATACGGTGCCTGATACGGTGGTCTTTTTCTTTAGATTGAAGACCTTCCAACGCTTTGAGAGTAGTAGTAATGGCTCAACATGATCAGTTATGGAACATTTAAGTTCAACAGCAACCGAACGATTTAATTCTCAAAACTTACGAAGAAATACAATTAATCCTTGATCAGTATTTCATGGGTTCCAAATATTTATAATATTCATTTCACATCCACCATTCTGTTTCGCTTTCATCAGGTCCAGTCGGCAAATCTTTATTAGTAATAACTTTGAATCATATATTCATATTTTTCTTGCATATCAATTCGTTCCACTTTGCAAAGCATATAACGTCTATTGTAGGTCCGATCAGACTTAATATTCAAATACACTCTCCGAACTATATACAGCCGTCCACTGGACATATGTCAACACAAAAGAACCAGTTTCTACTCAAAACATTCGCACGTCACTTGCGATGTCGTGCATAAAATTCAAACTCAGTTGTGTCTTTTTGTGCATCATATGTCTCAAAGACATCGACCTATATGATGCGCAAAAGGATCTTTAACCGCACTCTCCCCCTACCCTTATGAAAAATAAATCTGAAAGATTTTTCAACAAAGAGAGCAGTAAGCATATATCTCACTCATCCTTTATATCTAAAAAAATGTACTTTAAGTAATAAACTAGTTAATGAAGACACATCATAATATATTAAACTCAGTACTAAGAACCAATCAAGAGCATCATCTAAAACAAATCTGTACTTAAATAACGATGCTACACTAATAGTGTTCTCCGTCGTGCAGACGAAGATATAGTCAAGAAAGGATATCATATTCCAAGGTAGAGTTAATTCATACATGAATCGCTGCAACCAGTTATATTAGGAAATATCTTGTATCCAAGTGTTCATACTTTTTAAAGAGCACCATAAGCCTAATGTCCTCAATAATGTCTTCAATAAATTATTGACGAACTGTGATACATATATGAATTAAGTCCATTTAATTACAACCAATGTCATATTTGAAGCTTCGTGATGTCCATTACCAACAGTCATGCACTATCATTAGTGTACATATCTGGACAAGAGATCGGCGACAACATTGTCGCAGCCTTAAATGTCTAGAATGGTGCAATCAAACTCCTGTAGCAATAAGGCATATCTGCTGACACCTGCATTATTATCTTTTGCTGATTGCCAAAACAATACCGGTTTATGGTCGCATTGGATTAAAAAAATGGCAACCCTGTAGATAATGCTGCAGTTTGTTCAAGAACCAGACTACTGCTAACAGCTCTCTCTCTCTCGATAACAAGATACCGAGTCTCCGAAGGACGTAACTTGCGATTAATATAACAAATAGGATGCAAGATGTTACTGAATGGTTAAAGTAAACAACCCAGAATCCCCATACGATGATGCATATGATCTGAAAATGAAAGGTAGGGATAAGTTAGGCAATCATAAAATCGGCTGTTGTGAAAAACAATATTTAATATTTTGCAAGGCATCATTGCATTGGTCCGTCCATTGTTTCTTGTTCGACATTCCTTTTTGAGTCAGAGAAGAAAGAACCGAAGAAATAGACGATAAACGGAGAATAAACTAGTGATACAAGTTTATCAAGCCTAACAGACTACGAATTTGTTTCTTGGTAGTCGGGATAGGAATATCAAGAATCCGCTTAACTGTAAGCTTATAAGGTTTTAGGCAGTGCTGACCTATTCTATGGCCCAGGAAAGAAATTTCCTGAAAACCAATATAGATTATATATGGTCTAGCAGTAAGATGATGATTGCGTAAAGTAGAAAGTACAGATTTGAGACCTGAGATACGTTCTTCCCAAGTATTATGAAAGAGGCATATATCGTGGATATAAGTAATAACATCCCTACGTTCATGAAATACCCTACGCATCATGCACACACGAAAGTGGCAGGTGCGTTAACTAAACCAAAACACATAAAGTTCCAATGGTGTCGCAAAGGCAGTTAAAGGCTTAGAAGCATCGGTGAGGGGTACTTGCCAATACCCTTTTGATAGGTCAAGCTTACTTGAAGTAAGTATTTAAGCTGAAGATAATTTAGCTAACAGATCATCTAGAACTGGCATGGGTTATGCATCTGTAAAAGTAATTATTTTTAAGACGTCTGAAGTTTATACAAATTCTCAAAGACTCATCCTTCATATGAACGAGAACCATAGGGAAGAAATAAGGAGATTCCGAAGGCGAAATAATACCTAGACTCAGCATTCCAGATAATTCCTTAGCTACTTATCCCGATAGTGTAATGGAGAGCGTAAGGTCTTAATTTCATTGCAGTTGAGTCAGTTACTTTGATATCGTGTGCTATAATATCAGTGTGACCAGGTAGATCAGTAATAACATTTTGAAAATAATACAGTAATTCTTGCACTTCCTTTTTGCGATGAAATGATAAAGTTGGACATATAACAACGTCCTTCCAGGTCTCCGTAGCTTCTATATGTGCCAATGGAAACTGTAATGAAATGTCATCAGAAGTGGTAGGATCTTCGTCAATTACTCCCGACAAAACCTGGTGAGGTGGATCACTGTCAAGAGCGTTGAAAACAGGTTCTAAGTTTTCAGGTCTAGTGTTATATGTCTGAAACATATTAATATGAAAGGTCTTATGTTTACCCTTTATGTCAATAACATAATCAACATCTGTTCTTTTGGATATTGTCTTAAATAGACCCTGCCACGAAATGAGTAAACGATTATCCCTGACAGGTAGAAATACAAAAACCTGGTCCCCTGCCTTTAATATTCTTAATTTTCTATTTCGATTGTGGTACAATCGAGATTTTGCAACAGCCTGTTCAGAATCCTCAGTGGCTAACTCACCTGCATCCACTGAGCATTGTCGTAAATCGACAGCATTTTGATATGTCGATTTAACTTCGTCACTATGTTCGGAGTCTAGTAATAATTGTTTAAGAATAGACATTCCACCCCTTTGGTTTGCTCCAAATATTAGTTCGAAGGTGAAAAACCTGTCTGTTCGTTTTGTACTTCTCTATATGCAAATAATGTAGCTGGCAGCATATGATCCCAATCTTCGGGATACTTAGTCGTAATCTTACTCAGTAATTGTTTTAATGTTCTGTTGAACCGTTCCACCAAACCATTGGAATTTTGGTGCAAAATCGCTGACAACGGGTGTTGAATACCCAACATATTAATTACCTTGTTTAGTACCTTCGAAACAAACTGAGTTCCGTGATCAGACAAGATTTTGTTTGGTATTCCAAGTCTACTGAAGATGATCCACAAATAATCTGCTACTGCCTCTGAAGTAATTGTTTTTAGAGGTATTTCTTCTGACCATCTAGTGCAACTATCAATACAGTGACATTATATCTATGACCTCTCCTTGTAGTCACTGGTAAAGGGCCGATATGTCGACGGCCATCTTGCCAATGGACGTACATACATGTCCGTGACTTGCAATGGTGCCAAATGGTGTGCACATTTTGGCGCAACCTTTTGACAAGTCACGCACGAACGACAAAGGATTTTAATATCTCTATTAAAACCAGTCCAATAAAAGTGTGATAAAATTCTATATCTTGTGCGTGTAATTCCCATGTGAGCTGCAAAGACTGACACATGGGCTGTAGTTAATTCCAGAGGTCTAAATGAAGATGGGGCTACCCCCTGTTTAAGTATAGACTTATTATCATCAAAGTATTTCACTAGGATATCATTCTTGAATTCAAACCAATATCGTGAATTTAGTGTATGTTTAATGTTATCAGTACCAATGGACCTGTACAATCTCTGTAGAGATGTATCTTGCTTTTCTTTGTCTATGAAGGTTTCTTTAGTAATATTGATACATGTTTGAGGTATAATTGTATTATCAGCATGATCATCCTAGTTACTAGTCTTGGCACTAGTATGAGCTCTAGTTACTACCGCATTAGATGTAATGGTATGTAAGGAATTCCATCTCTCAATGTCATGTAATGAACAGTTTAGAATACCAGTAATGTTACCAATAATAATATCAGCATACGGATTATATACGCGTACCTTCTCTGAGGAGAAAGGTGTGTCAATTGTCACATCTGCTAGTGGATAATATTCTACTGTATCATTGAAAGTAGCACATTTTATTGATGTACCTGTGTAACATGACTTGTCTACTATGGATTTCCTAACTCCAACTGTGGTACATCCAGTATCGCGTAGCACTGAAACTTGCTTATTTTGTAAAAATCCCATATAGAAAATCAGTGCCCTTTCCATCACGCACGGATAGCGCGGGTAGCGTGTGTCCTCGAGATAATCTGGTTATCAATTTTGGGTCAAACAAAGTATTCCATTCTGTGCAGTTTACGTGGTTTTCCAGATCAACACTGCACGAATTGGCTTTGTTAATAACGATATTGTCATTATCATTATGAGGTAAATAGTTTTCGTTGGATAAGCATGCATTAGCATTATCGTGTTCGATGCTGCGTGAACTTTTATTCTTATTTCTATCACAATGTGGAGTGTGGACATTATTTTGTTGTTTTTGTTTATTTGTATTTTCGTGTGTACATTTACAACATTGACAGTGTTCTGAAAGTGGCGAGTATTGCTGTCTTGAATCATTATAATGATATGCGCTCTTGGGGCGGCGCCAGAAAAACTCACACGTGTGTTCTGCATTATGTCCGTTATATCCCCGTGAAGGAGAACCGCGACGTGTAAAACTATATCTGCCTCTGTATGAGTGTGTGTTCCCTTTATGAGGAAATCTGTTCGCACTACGTGTAAGCGACCTAAACTGATAATCCGTATGCTCGCGATATGCAGCACATACTGGCTATTCACCTGTATTGTCAATCTTACTAACAGACTTAGTGACATGAGCCGTTATGTGTTGTCTACTTAGTGACACAACCTCCGATATACTGCCTGGTTTCCTATCTTGCAAAAAATGATACTAAGTCACCACTACATGCAGTTAAAACCTTGTCACGAAAAATGAGGTCCATCAATCCGTCATAACTCTTTTCAATACCTGACAAATTGATCCACCTGTTTAAACAAAGTTTTATGGAGGATATAAAATCCCCAAAGTCTTTACTAGAATCTGGCGATAAGGTTTTAAATCTTTTTCTATAACCTTCTTCATCAATATAGTATTTGCGTAACAGGACAGCCTTGACCGAATCATGATAATTCTTAATCTTTTCATCTAACGAATAGACAGCGGTTAAACAGTCGCCTGTAATATATTCTGTTAAACGTGACAGCCACAATTGATTTGGTATACTGTTGCGAGAGGTGCGTAATTTTGCATTTAGATTCTTAAAACCTATTGCCGATATATTGCCGAAAAGGGGTTACAAGGCATGAGAAAGCATTCAATGGTGAATACCCATTGTTCACAATAGACAGCACTCGGTGTAAGCCCTAGGAAAGCCACAAAATTTGCAGGGAATGTTTACACAACAACGAGACAAAAGCTTGCCAGGTAGTCGCGAATACGACTCAGTGTGTTTACACAACGGCAGTCATACACAAATATTATTTTGCCTATTCATAGAATATAATGGACGACCGGAGACAGAGCGGCGAGGCAACTGTACAATGAGTATTGTGGTCAGTCGGACCTCATGGAACAAGCATAGTAATATTGGATTAACGGAGACCCAAAGTCTGAGCAAAGATCAACATGAAAGGAGTAAAGAAGACGTCATTATAGAAAGACTATTAAACGCTGCACAGACATCAGACGGACAGGAGACGGATTGTCTGGGCGAGGCAAAACATGAAAGCGACCATAGCAAAACATTACAGAAACTTTACAGGTAATGGAGACTGGTTGTCTGGCTGAAGTAAGACGAACGAAACTTCACATGACATCAGAAGCGAACACGGGAAATCGCCAGCGGCCATTCGGACACGATAAAACCCAACGAAATTGGTCTCTCAGGAATGTTAAGAGAAAGCATTCCGCCCGACCCAACTTGGTTCTATATTTCACGAGGGAGAATCAGGACCTGCAGTCAGTGATTTCTTTATATGGAAACCAAGGTTAGTGTACTATAGTTTGTACATTATTATTATACATCCATCTTAACTTCAGTTATATATATATACATATTTTCCATAAACATAACACTGTAAATACCAGTCACTTTTTACCATAATAATATACTGTACATTAGCAAGTACATGTTGCAATAAACACCGTACAGAGAATTACTATATTTATAAGATTGCACAGTTTCCAGTAACTATAACGAGGTAAATACAAGACACTTTTCTTTTACTTCTTACATTACCCGGTAAACAGTGCAGTAAACATCGCGCAGTCATTCATGATAGTGACAAGATTTCACAGACAATAACAAACCACATGCGTAACATAAATTTACAGGGAACTTATAAGGCGTTATCATTTTATCCATCGCAGTGGTAGAGACAGGGGACCTTTGAGATAACTCAGCCTTCGTCTTACTACCCTGGCGGGCGCAGATCACAGGATAAGCTAAATGAGTAAGGCTAACCAGATATACTGCGACGACACGTATCTCACAGATATTTAACGGCAACAAACCTATCAACAAACAACGGGGGTTTTAGAAAGGAATTTGCCAGGCGGCGAAGGATACGTTCTATCATCAACCACCCACACAGAAAAGTAAGCAGAAAATACCTAGAATAATGGATGCATTACTAAGAGCTGTCTACGTGAATTATTTTGTATTATTGTAATTGGATGTGGTGTTACTTTTAAGTAATTCAATAAATGTTGTAGTTGTGTTTGCATTACCAACACAGGTTAATTACATATATAGACAAGGAAATAAAGTGTGCGAGAGAGACATACAGTTCTTCCTTTCTTCCTCTTCTGTTCACTCAGTGTAATAGAGGGGGTGGGGGCTCGCTAGCATTATAATAGAGAGGGGTGATAGAGTGGTAGGAGTAACAGTGTCACGAGATCCAGAATCACTGAGACTATCTGCTGGGAACTTATCCCCAAGTCTTAAATTCACCTTCTCCCACTCCTGCTGCCTACCTTCAACCGGTTGCCAGGCAATTCTGAGCCATTGACAACGCCGGCACCACAACGAGAACTCTCTTTGATTAACCTTCGGGTTAACCCTGTGACATATACCCGCTTCAGTACATTTTGCTTCACATCTCATAAGAAAGTAAGAAATGTCATCCACGGATGGGACGAAGGTTGGTAATCTTAGTTTAACATGCTCTTTTCTAGAACTACTTGCTTCATGATTTGTATCTCTGGCCTGCAATGTTAAGCGTAACTTGTCTTGTTCAAAAGCTCTCTCAGGTTTAAGTTGTTGTAGTTTTAGTATCTCTAATTCAAGTCGTTCTTCTTTGTCTCTGTCCAATTGTAATTTCACTCTTGCAAGTTTTTCGTCTCTTTCTATTTTCCCCCTTTCAAGTTGTAATTTGTCTATTTCCAGTTTGTCTTCTCTTTCTTTATCCATTTGTGCCCGCACAAAATCTTTAACTGCTTTTCCATCTAAGGAAAATTTCCTCCCCTGTTCTGCGAAATCATCAAAACTTGACATACTTGACTTACTTTACTTTGATTTATCAATAAATACTTTATACTTACAACGATTCCACTCACAATGTATTATAATAAGGTAGTGTTATAATAACTTACTAGTCACTCAAAACGATATATCCCAAGATCGCGTTCTAAACAGAACGTGCTAAAATGTCATGATAATAACAATACTAATATTTCAAGGATAATGGACAACGATTATAAAGACGAGATAGACAATAGTGGTAATAACCAAAGGGAACTGACATGAAATATACCAACACAAAAATCTTGTAATAAAATAAAACACTAGAGACCACTAATAGTAGACAAAGACAAAGACGAGACATCCAATTATGAATGAAAAAATGTAAACACTCCAAAAGATAGTAATGGAAGAATGATGGAATACGAACAATAATAGAATGACATAAGGTCAAGATTTGACGTAGATTACAACACACAAAATTATTACGTCCCAGCTAAATACAAAAACACCATAATATATTCAGACAGAGCATAAAATATCACAGCAAATGTTGTTGGCTCTCTGTAAGAAAATATTATATATGTGAAAACCTTACAGAACTATTTTAAACAGCGTCATCCGAAGACGTACACTGCTTAAAATTCCCTTTCCAGCCTCCCGCTAAATAAATACATAAATAACATGTAACATATAGATAGCGACAGAGAAAGGAATGCACTGGTGATATTATAGGACCAATAATAACGAGACACTTGCACTTATCTGCCTTATAATCTCCCCCAAGCTATCGATGCAGATGCGTCATCATACAGAGATGCTGGAAACAGTCATTCCTTCCATAATCGTAGGAAGCTCCGTTTGCTCGCTAGATATATGTACCAACTCGTACAAATACAATCACTTGAATTCAGTTACGTTGATCTCGACACCACGTAAAGGGATGTTGGACGTCAATATATGTCGTTAAATCGCAAACGACCAATCGATTTGGGTTACGTAGTATTAGTCTCAGGCATAACTTGAGTATTGACAGTAGAAACAACGTTATTCACATAAGGACTTTTGACAATTCCCAAGAATGACCGTGACTGGTACTCGACAGTTGACCTTGACAGCGATGACGTGGCAATGACAATCGTAATGTTGAAATCGGTTACTTGTACGTATTGGAAGAAAAGATATTGTGGTTATATAATATACGTACTGGCATTCAGACAATAGTTGCTTTCTCTCTTAGGCTGATCTCCGTGATCATGTAGTGTGTGAACGTCAATGTTAACATCAAGAACTGTACGATTCTTCGTAGGATACATCATGAGCCGTCGTGGATAAATATTTTCAATCTGGCTGATACGGTGGTCTTTTTCTTTAGACTGAAGGCCTTCCGACGCTTTGAGAGGAAGGGTAATGGCTCAACATGATCAATTATGGAACATTCAATAGCAACCGAACGATTTAATTCTCAAAACGTGACGTATCATTCGTTTCGTATCAATTTATTGCGAAGAACTACAATTAATCCTTGATCAGTATTTCATGAGTTCCACATATTTATAATATTCATTTCACATCCACAATTATGTATCACTTTCATCAGGTCCAGACGGCAAATCTTTATTAGTAATAGCTTTGAATCATATATTCATATATTTCTTGCATATCAATTCATTCCACTTTAGAAAGCATTTAACTTCTATTGTAGGTCCGATCAGACATAATATTCAAATACACTCTCCAAACTATATACAGCCGTCCACTGAACATATGTCAACACAAAAGAATCCAGTTGCTACTCAAAACATTACACGTCACTATCGATGTCGCGCATAAAATTCGAACTCAATCGTGTCTTTTTGTGCATCATATGGTCTCAAAGATATTGACCCATATGATGCGCAAAAAGATCTTTCACAGTGTCACATGTTAAGATCAAGGTAGATAAACAAAATAGGTGACTGGAAACGACACTTGAATAGGCAGGTTGCTAGTTATGTAACTCTTGGCGAGCACAATTCTTGTCGCTCGAGGAAAGTTACATCAGGGGTCAAGAAAATTAGGAATCGCTAATGAACTCAGAGATTCGACAACAAAGACCTACAAAGCTAGTCACTGGGAGAATGAAAGAGCTACTGCTCATGACGAGTAGTGAAATCGCAGATGTAATTATAGACGAATAAATGGAACATGAACGGCCACTAGCAAGAGTGACACTGTAAAAGCAAAGTTATACCGCAGACTGAGGCCAAATAGAGGAGGGGTAAGTATGAAAATCAGATATCAAAAATGGGCGTTTTTCAGAATGAACGAAATTGACAAATTCTGAGTCAATCCGGCACAACATACTAACATAATTACTAATATTCAATATGTGTAATACCGATGTAAGTCAGTTTTCTTTCTTTCTTTCTTTCTTTCTTTCTTTCTTTCTTTCTTTCTTTCTTTCTTTCTTTCTTTCTTCCTACCTCAATCACTCTCCCCGTCTTTGAATGTACGCTTTTGTAAAATTTGCAGTCTGAGAGAGAAAAAGAGGTAGATGACGACAAAGAGAGAAAATACTGGATAGTTTGACATCTTGGCGTGGAAAGAAGTCAGCAACAGAATTAATAAGCAGTTTTGAAAACAAGAAAATTGTGGACAGACATTGTTGTCTACGTCACCAGACATAATACTTAAAGAAAAAGTCTGAGTCTAGTCGGGCGATATTTCATATTTGAACGTTTCGGGCCACGCCACCTCTAACTAGTACAATTGTATTTGTGTTCCTTCAATATAAACTTCAACATGTGACTTCGTTAAAGAACACGTCACCTGTGAAGTCACACATTCAGAGTCACGCTTTGTACAGTCTGCTCAACAAAGGGTGTTACTACGTCACCGTAGTTCAATCGTGTCTAACGATTCTACATTTAGACATGTTTAATTTGTAGTCAACATATTTGCCCCCTTGCAGCCAGAATATATTTTGCTATTGAAATTTGCCGCCCCCGGAAAATGTGCCATCGGGAGAGATAGCCCTTAGTAACATTTGTAAATATGTCATTACAGTCACTACTGATTACTGAAGCACTCTTTAAGCTTGTCATTCTGTCTTTGTTTAGTTTATGTGCCTTACTCCCTCATTCATTATCTCACTCTTTCATTTGCTTGTTTAAACACTCTCTCTCTCTCACACACACAAGCGCACACACGGAGACGGGGGGAGAGAGACAAAGAGAGTGAGAGAGAGAGAAAGAGAGAGAGAATAACACTTGTAGTTGTGGTTCCATGGTCTGGCACTAATTAGGACCAAATGTGATTTAAGTGTGAAGAGTTACGATGAAAATACCATAGTGCTTAAATAGATTAACCCAGTGTGAAAATCATCAATAAGGTTACTCCAGTGTTGCATAATTTATATAGATTACTTTCGTATTACCATCATTTATATAGATTACTTTCGTGTTACCATTATTTATATAGATTACTCGCGAGTTACCATCATTTATATAGATTACTGTGATAAGAGGTTTTGATGTTACTAATTATAGGCTATCCTGAACAAATAGATGTATCAGAGGATACCAGGATAGGGCCAGATAAGAGACTGGTCTTATAAGAAATACCCCCTTCTCTGAAAAGAGCAAGGGTGTATAGGCAATCAAGGTGAGGTCAAGCTATGTAAGTTCCCAGAGTAAGGAATGATGATGATGATGAAATTCTCTGGGTCCCTATCGGCTACCTCTTGAGATCTCACCAAGAGTAGGATATCTGTGTGGTGTTATTTGCCAAGGTGTTTAAGGTAATATATTCTAACAATTTAAAATTTCAAACAGAACTTTAACTTTAATGAAAAGTAAGTAAGTAAGACTGTCTGAAAATATATATACAATTTAATGGTACTGAACCTCAATCTTTTTGGGTCAGTACTTTTCTTTTCAAAAATCAAGAACTTTATATTTACATGAGAAAACAAATGACTTGGAAATTCTGTTCCATTATTATAACTTGGTCACAATAATATCTGCGCACACACAGGTCCCATTAAAACTAATTCTACTGCTGTTGGTTCTACACTACAGGGTCTGCTATTGTCATCATCCTAAAGGGTAAGTTTGTTTTACGGTGGAAGAGCTTTGGGTGAGTCGCCAGTGCCTTACTAAAGGACTTATCTTTATTATTGTACTGCTGCTGTTCTGATGATAATAGTCAGGAGCACCAACATGTGACTCCTGGCTGAAGATAAGGGGTCTAGCTCCACTTGTATTCAGAGCGCTCAACTCCTTCACGTTCTTCTTCTTAGTTTACTGCAGCAACAAGGTACTTCATAATACAACCTGGAATAAGAAGGACAATCCATCCTATGTAGAGCCTGCCTCTATCAATTTCACACCTACTCAATACTAAAACTTACCAAACTCAGAAATGTGTGCTAACAAGTCGCACCAGACCTTAAATTCCGTTGTCTACAATCAGTTTCGTGTAATCACTCTTCTTTAGTGTTGATTCAAAGCCAACGTTCCCTCATACATTGTTTGTCTTCCATACAATAATCATGGGGTGTACAATATAGCATGCGACCTGTTAATTACTTCATTCTAACATTCTCTACATGTTTTCATTTGATATTTGAACAATGTGTCACTCCAAAATCCAATACCAATTTATTAATACTGCACTTACAGTCGCAAATTTGTAAGGCCAATTAGCAAACATTTTACACATTTTTCACTCCGAATAAGCCTGCTATAGGCACATTCCTACTTAGGTCGTCGTGACACAACACATCTCCCGGCGGCAGTATCGAAAAAATATGGCACACACAGCCTGTTACTTAGGTTAATAAAATAGGCAAACAAAATTATCTGTCTTACCCTCAAGTAAATAATATTCACACACACAAGCTGACAGACAGTAAAAGGCTATAGCACTGAGCTCGCAGTACAGTCGGCAAAGGCTTGTCCTTCTGTCTCTTTCAGTATATGTCAGCTCGGCATGGAAGCTTATTGTTTAATGGCGGAACTTACAAGAAGTTGTAAATTTTTTATCAAACTACACCCAACCAATCAGAAGACGAGTCAAAAAGTTAACTATTTCTGAAACCATAAACTTGGGCGTTTTTTAAGTGTGTTCGTCTAATCTGACCAAATTTGTTTATTTTATATCATAGTTATTTATGGACTGATTTTAATTATCAAAAGTGATAATCAAACGGCCAATTCCTCCCTATCGTTATATATACATTTCCTTTAATTATTCTTTTGCATTTTCATCTGGGTAATTTTTAAATAATTAAATGTGACCTTACCCTAATATGAAAATATCACTAAATTAAATTTTACTAAGTTAAGATACTTTTATTATGAGGGAACCTTTATGTTTCTGTGTTAAGCAATATCAGCGCTATAATTCGAGATATCTCTTTCATTTTAATTATTTTTAGTTAGTGAGAAATAAATTATCTAAGTTCAGTCAAAAACACAAAATAGGCATTATTTCCACGTCAACCAAAATTTTCTTGTCCCTACAAAAGAGAGGAAACGATTTGATTGGTTGTTAATTTGGTACTATGCCCTTCGATAAATTTTGGGGTGGGTGGTAAATTTTGACTTGTTTTCTTAGAAAAATTCAAATACGCTAGATAAATTGTTGGCGGTAAATTTGACTGGGCCCTCAGACAAATTTCAAATACTGTAGTTGTTTATAGATTTAAAAATACGTTAACTAGTTTTTAAGCGGGGAATTTGAGCGTGGTGTTCATAAAGATTCACTTCACGACATATCTGCCTCGTTAGAAAAGCGTGAACCACTAGTGCAGCTTTCACATCTGTATACAATCACGTTCAAATTATGTCAAATTCCTCTACTCTGCCTTAGTTTGATCCTGGATTCCTGCAGGTGGGTCATTCAAAGTAAGCACTACTCAAGAAATCTGCCTCAGACCTCTGCAATCCAAGTATCTATTGCAGGTTGTGTTAATAAACAGCTGCAGGTACTACTGCCTGTCAAATGCTGATTATCAATCAAAGTTCACCATTGGTCTTCTCTGAGTCTGTCCAATGACATGTCCAAAAGTTTTTAGATGCTCCTCAAGGTTGCAATATTTATGAGGAGGAAATCTATAAAATTGGTGATAGCAGAGTATGTAGGAGATCCAATAATTTCCTTATCAGCCTGGATAAAACACTCGGAGTAATATCAATCCAAAAGCAACATATGAATTCAATGTGCCCCTCCGATGTGATCACAGCCAACAATTGGTCTGAGCTCAAGCTTGATTGGAATTTGGAAGAACCCTTTACTAATATTCATGTATGACTCTTTAATCTGCCATTCCGGTAGAGTCCATATTCGCCAGCTGTTTCTCTCCGCCTAACGTCACTGGCGAAATCATATGAGGTGGGGAAATGCATTTCCGGCATCCAGAATCAATTCTCCCTTTAGCATTTGCTATAATATGTGTGATCTCAATCCAATGTCCGTACAATACTTCCAATTGGACTGTATAGGGTCGGTCAACTGTCGCCGGTGCCCTTCATAATGCGAATTTAATAGCCGTATGTTGAAGTGAGCTTGATATTAGGCCAATTGGCCAAACGCCCGCTCCCAACTCTTCTGGGGGAAGCCCTCAGTTTCGGTTTCAAATTTGGCTGACAACCGATTCTATTTTTATCCAGTTCCACGAATTCCGGCGGGGGTGTGTCGGGGTGGTCTGGACTGTGTTTATTTTTACTCCTTGTGCCATACGTAGAGTTGCCATTGTAAATGTTTTATTGGAAGACTGTTTGTGAAAAAGTGCCATCTTATCCACTACATCTACCTTATCATTTTTATTTCTCCTTTTACTTTCAGGCCCATGTTTGTCACAATGCTTTTCTAGCATCTGATTATTATTTTTCCAACATGTGGAATGTACCTTGCTACACTGGTCACAACTTTGTACATACTGGGCAATGTCCCCAGCTACATTTGGCCAGTAGAATTTTACAGATGTCCTTTGACAGGTGGTACCCATCTTCTGATGTCCACCGTCTGGTACAACATGTGCTTGTTTCATAGCCTTTTCCCTATAACTCAATGGCAGTACTAACTGTCCATATCCTTTGGGTCCTGCTCTAGCTTTCCTGTAGAGCAGTCCCTCCTTCAAATAAAATTCTCCTTTCTTAGGGTTGTTATGGCTGGTTGGCAATTTGCCAAAGCAAGGTTTTAATGATTTGTTTTTTGTCTGGGCCTTTTTCATCTATTTGGGATGAATATTTAGTGGTGGTTCCTCCTCCTTACTAGGGGTCGACCTGACCTGGAGCGTTGCCATGATCACAGGTTTTATAGGGCTCCCTAGAAACACATATCTCTTTCCTAACACCAGCGGGTAATTAGGTTCGTCACACACTGCTGCTCTAATCACTCCTTCCACGTACCTAGTTTTGACATTGATTTTGGCTACGGGAAGTGTCATGATGGCTGTATCCTTCAATGCCCCTTGTATCTCCACTTTGTCTGTGGTATACTGGTCAGGGTGCACCAGGGTTGCACTCACAACTGAGTCATATTCCAAACCTGAATCGTAAAGGCCCTTGACTCTCGCAACATTACATACCACTTCTTTACAGATGGGGGGATGATGGAGATCTATCTGACTGTCTGTCAGTTTCTTCCTTCCCTTGTCCACTGTTATCATGCATGCAGCGTGATATGGAGGAACTTTCCTACCACTTTCAATTGTATTATGATTGTGCATTCTACATATTTTACACCATTTTCCTTTTAGTCTGTAGGGTTTCTTTTCATTTACCTGAGGGTTTCTGTCTCTTTGTTCATATCTAGGCCTGTCATAAGTTTGTTTAACTTTAGGTGGTTGATCCCTATTATTATAATCATCCTGGTCTGGTGGGGTTCTATTACTGTCTGTTTGTTTCTTTCTAATATCAGCTACTTCTTTCTGTGCTGCCTGATATCTCTCAGCAACATTGAGAATCTCCCCCAATCCCTCTGCACCTTGTTCCATGAGAAATTTTCTCAAGTCTGGAGCTATGGACTCTCTTAACTGCTCAATCATGACCATTTCTTTCATGTCTTGGGTTTTCCCCAGAGCAGTCCATTTCTCAAAGTAGGTTTCTAGTCTTGTCGAGAATTGGTGGTATGTTTCTCCAGTCATCAGCTTACTATTTCTAAATTTCTTTCTATAAAATTCAGCATTCTTCTCATATCTAACTAACAATGCTTGTTTTAGGAGGTCATAGTTTTCTTGATCTTTTCTACTTAATTTGGATAAAACTTCATACGAAGTTCCCCTCAACCCTTGTGATAATTTTAGGCTCCACTTTTCTTTCTGTAGCCCATAGTTAGTAGCTAGTCTCTCATATCTATTTAGGTATGACTCAATGTCATCGTCTTTCCCTACAAATGGATCTAAGTGGAAATTCATGGCTGAATTTGAGGCACTCTTAATTACACTAGAGTCAGAGGTAGGTAGGCTGCTTTCATTATCTATAACATGTCCTTGAAGTTCCATTTCTTTTATTCTTAACTCGTGTTCTCTTTGCAAACGTTTTTCATCTGCTTCCATCTGCAATCTCCTTTCCTCTGCCTCCATCTGCAATTTCTTAGCCTCCTTTTCATCCTCCATCTGCAATTTCTTAGCCTCCTTTTCAGGTTCCATCTGTCATCTCCTTTCCTCTGCCTCCATCTGCAATTTCTTTTCCTCTGCCTCCATCTGCAATTTCTTAGCCTCCTTTTCAGCTTCTAATTGTAATCTTTTCTCTTCAGCTAACCTCCTATCTTCTTTATCTATAAATTTATCACTTTCAGAATTAACGTACTGAATCATCGCGTCCCCTCTCAGGCCAAAGTCCTTTGCTGCCTGCACTGTAGCAGATCTAAATTTTGCCAAGTCTGCCATTCTCTCTCACTCGTGCACAAATTATTAACTTATATTTTAACTTATCAAATACTAACTTAATTAACTATAAGCAAAGACAGCTCATCCAATTCACCACAAGTTGTTTAATGCTATTAGATTTATTATTCCCTACAGTAAGAGCCCCAGGGTATGGTGGAAAAATAATCCCGGACAGGACCCTAATATGTGATAAGAGGTTTTGATGTTACTAATTATAGACTATTCTGGACAAGTAGATGTATCAGAGGATACCAGGATAGTGCCAGATAAGAGACTGGTCTTATAAGGGTGTATAGACAATCAAGGTGAGGTCAAGCTATGTAAGTTCCCAGAGTAAGTAATGATGATGATGAAATTCTCTGGGTCCCTATCGGCTACCACTTGAGATCTCACCAAGAGTAGGAAATCTATGTGGTGTTATTTGGCAAGGTGTCTATGGTAATATATTCTAACAATTTCAAATTTCAAACAGAACTTTAACTTTAATGAAAAGTAAGTAAGTAAGACTGTCTGAAAAAATATATACAATTTAATGGTACTGAACCTCAATCTTTTTGGGTCAGTACTTTTCTTTTCAAAAATCAAGAACTTTATATTTACATGAGAAAATAAATAACTTGGAAATTCTGTTCCATTATTATAACTTGGTCACAATAATATCTGCACACACACAGTTCCAGTTAAAACTAATTCTACTGCTGTTGGTTCTACACTACAGGGTCTGCTATTGTCATCATCCTAAATGGTAAGTTTGTTTTACGGTGGAAGAGCTTTGGATGAGTCGCCAGTGCCTTACTAAAGGACTTATCTTTATTATTGTACTGCTGCTGTTCTGATGATAATAGTCAGGAGCACCAACATGTGACTCCTGGCTGAAGATAAGGGGTCTAGCTCCACTTGTATTCAGAGCGCTCAACTCCCACACGTTCTTCTTCTTAGTTTACTGCAGCAACAAGGTACTTCATAATACAACCTGGAATAAGAAGGACAATCCATCCTATGTAGAGCCTGTCTCTATCAATTTCACACCTACTCAATACTAAAACTTACCAAACTCAGACATGTGTGCTAACAAGTCGCTTACTTACTTAGTCATTCCCCTTCTACCGTGCTAACAAGTCGCACCAGACCTTAAATTCCGTTGTCTACAATCAGTTTCGTGTAATCACTCTTCTTTAATGTTGATTCAAAGCCAATGTTCCTCATACAATGGTTGTCTTCCATACAATAATCATGTTGTGTACAATATAGCATGCGACCTGTTGATTACTTCATTCTAACATTCCCTACATGTTTTCATATGATATTTGAACAATGTGTCACTCCAAAATCCAATACCAATTTATTAATACTGCACTTACAGTCGCAAATTTGTAAGGCCAATTGGCAAACATTTTACACATTTTTCACTCCGAATAAGCCTGCTATAGGCACATTCCTACTTAGGTCGTCGTGACACAACACATCTCCCGGCGGCAGTATCGAAAAAATATGGCACACACAGCCTGTTACTTAGGTTAATAAAATAGGCAAACAAAATTATCTGTCTTACCCTCAAGTAAAGAATATTCACACACACAAGCTGACAGGCAGTAAAAGGCTCTAGCACTGCGCTCGCAGTACAGTCGGCAAAGGCTTGTCCTTCTGCCCTTTTCAGTATATGTCAGCTCGGCATGGAGGCTTATGGTTTAATGGCGGAACTTACAAGAAGTTGTAAATTTGTTATCAAACTACACCCAACCAATCAGAAGACGAGTCAAAAAGTTAACTATTTCTGAAACCATAAACTTGGGCGTTTTTTAAGTGTGTTCGTCTAATCTGACCAAATTTGTTTATTTTATATCATAGTTATTTATGGACCGATTTTAATTATCAAAAGTGATAATCAAACGGCCAATTCCTCACTATCGTTATATATACTTTTCCTTTAATTATTCTTTTGCATTTTCATCTGGGTAAATTTTAAATAATTAAATGTGACCTACCCTGATATGAAAATATCACTAAATTAAATTTTACTAAGTTAAGATACTTTTATTATGAGGGAACTTTTATGTTTCTGTGTTAAGCAATATCAGCGCTATAATTCGAGATATCTTTTTCATTTTAATTATTTTTAGTTAGTGAGAAATAAATTATCTAAGTTCAGTCAAAAACACAAAACAGACATTATTTCCACGTCAACCAAAATTTTCTTGTCCCTACAAAAGAAAGGAAACGATTTGATTGGTTGTTAATTTGGTACTATGCCCTTCGATAAATTTTGGGGTGGGTGGTAAATTTTTACTTGTTTTCTTAGAAAAATTCAAATACGCTAGATAAATTGTTGGCGGTACATTTGGCTGGGCCCTCAGACATTTCAAATACTGTAGTTGTTTATAGATTTAAAAATACGTTAACTAGTTTTTTAAGGGGGAAATTTGAGCGTGTTGTTCATACAAATTCACTTCACGACAATTACTTTCGTATTACCATCATTTATATTGATTACTTTCGTGTTACCATTATTTATTTAGATTACTCCCGTGTTACCATCATTTATATAGATTACTCCCGTGTTACCATCATTTATATAGATTACTTTCGTATTACAATCATTTATATAGATTACATTCGTGTTACCATTATTTATTTAGATTACTCCCGTGTTCCCTTCATTTATTTAGATTACTCCCGAGTTGCCATCATTTATATAGATTACTGTCACATAATATCTTTTGTTGCGCACGTGGGCTTTAATGGAATAAACATATATTTTAATGCGCACATCAGCTTTAAAGGAAAATGGTGCAAACGGGTGCAATGGAGAGGAGTAAACAGGAAGCCTGACAGAGAAAGATGTCAGTTAACCGGCTTTAGAAGCCGTATTGCATTTTGATCGTGCTCTCTTTATGGTCGCTGGGTTTTGTACAGTATTGTTTTATATTCCAATGGTAGTAGGACTTGCTGAGTCAGCCATATGGTATTTGCTGACAATTTATTGCTGTTGATATTGAATTCGTACGTTTATCGTCGTTGTTATTAAAAGAAAGGGTGATTGTCAGCACACCTTTGTGTTCCGCTTTGTGAATAGCGGTTACAAGTATTTTGATTGTGTGACCTCTCGCAGTTTGATACGAGCTTAGAGGATAATGTCATGAAGGTGTAATTTAGTTATTAAACTGTGACAATTACATTCGTATTACCATCGTTTATACAGATTACTTTCGTGTTACCATCATTAATTCAGATTGTTCCTGTGTTACCTTCATTTACATATATTACTTCCGTGTAACCATCATTTATATAGATTACTTACGTGTTACCATCATTTATATAGATTACTTTCGTGTAACCATCATTTATATAGATTACTTTCGTGTAACCATCATTTATATAGATTATTTCCCTGTTACCATCATTTATATAGATTATTTCCCTGTTACCATCATTTATATAGATTACTTCCGTGTTACCATCTTTTATATAGATTACTTTCGTGTTACCATCCTTTATTTAGATTACTTCCGTGTTACCATCATTTATGTAGATTACTTCCGCGTTACCATCATTTATATAGATTACTTCCGTGTTACCATCATTTATATAGATTACTTCCGTGTTACCATCATTTATATAGATTAATTTCGTGTTACCATCATTTATATAGATTACTTTCGTGTTACCATCATTTATTTAGATTACTTCCGTGTTACCATCATTTATTTAGATTACTTCCGTGTCACCATCATTTATATAGATTACTTCCGTGTTACCATCATTTATTTAGATTACTTCCGTGTTGCCATCATTTATTTAGATTACTTCCGTGTTACCATCATTTATTTAGATTACTTCCGTGTTACCATCATTTATATAGATTACTTCCGTGTTACCATCATTTATATAGATTACTTCCGTGTTACCATCATTTATTTAGATTACTTCCGTGTTACCATCATTTATATAGATTACTTCCGTGTTACCATCATTTATATAGATTACTTCCCTGTTACCATCATTTATATAGATTAGGGTGGCCATATTGTTCAACACAAAATGGAGGTCAAATGCCATTTTTTGGTCATAAAAAGGAGGACAATATTTCAGTGCTTCCAAAGCTGCTTCAGTAGAATGCTGTGCAATCACAGAAATGATAATAACAGCTTTTTTTCTTTTTTATCAATAAAGTTTTGCCTCGTTTCGGCGAGGCGCGTCTCGTTCAACCTAATCGGTTATATAAGGGCGCATATCCAAACACAAAAGACCCTTAGGTCTGAGATTTAGTAATTTTCACCAGCTGTTTTGGTTTTGGCACATGAGAATTTGCTGGCAATTTTTGAATCGTGAAAAGCATTCTTGAGTAACACTGAAGTACAATCCATTGATATGAAAGAGTTGTGATGCTTTACAGTATGAAAAGCAAAAGCACCCTCGGTCGCGCAACTTCAAACTTTTCCTCGCTTATTTCTTTATTTTAAAATGTCAGTTTTGATTGCAGCATGGTGCAACAAGACCATACCAAAGGATTGGGAGATTGCCATCATAACACCAATTTTCAAAAAGGGTGACAATCGACAATGTGGAAACCATAGAGGCATCCGACGCCTAGCTGAGCCACAATTGGATGAGGTCCAGTGCGGATTCCGAGCAAACCGAAGTACTCAAGACCTAATCTTCACACTCAGACAGTTGAGTGAAAAGGCCCTTGAGTATAAGAGTGAGATCCATCTTTGTTTCATAGATCTGGAAAAGGCGTTTGACAGAGTCCCCTGGAGCAAACTTTGGGACTGTTTGGCAAGGAAGAATATTCCAGCACCTCTGATTCATGCTATACAGAGCTTCTACAAGTCTTGCAGAAATTATGTGAGGACAGCAAACCATAAGTCAGAAGAGTTCAGGACCACCACTGGTGTAAGACAAGGTGATATCCTGTCACCTTATCTTTTTCATACTCCTCATGGACGATGTCATCAAGGCATGTAAGGAGAGAACAAGAAAGTATTCAGTGGGGTACTGGATGATGAGACAGGTCTATATTTCGGAGCTGGCATTTGCTGATGATGTTGCCCTGATTGCTAAATCAGAGGCACATCTCCAATCCAACCTGCAAGTCTGGAAGGAAGAGCTGGAGAAGAGAGGGATGGTCATAAGCAGCTCTAAAACAAAATCCATGGTGATATCACGAGAGAAGAAAGAAAACATCAGATTAAGTTGGGAGAACAGGTCCTGGAGCAGGTCGACCACTTTAAATATCTCGGAGCTATTATAGACCGAAAGGGAGGCATCAAAGAAGAGTTGGCCACTCGAAAAGCAGCGGCTGGGAGACTTTTTCAGGCCATAAATCGTGGATTCCTCAGCAAGAAAGAGGTTGGTAAGAAAACGAAGATGGCTGTATACCGCTCCACCTATGTCCCAGTTTTGACATATGGATGCGAGTCGTGGGCAATGACTACAACCCACAAAAGCCAGATCCAAACCTCAGAAATGAGGTATCTGAGGAAAGTGGTTGAAGTAACAAGAAGAGACATGGTCCGCAACCAGACGATACGTCAAGGCCTGAAATCCCATCCGCTGCAGACCCAAATAGAACAGTCCCAACTAAGATGGTTTGGCCATGTCTGCAGAATGGGAGAAGATCGGCTACCACGACAAGCATGGGAAAAAAAGAGCCAGGGATCCAGACCTCCAGGACGACCCAGAGTTCGCTGGGAGGACAACATTAGACAATCTTTGAAGGACCGAGGACTAGAATGGAACCAGGCCAGGAAGAAGACAGCTGATAGAATGGTCTGGCGCTCTCTCTTCCAAACCTCTACACCTCACGGTAGAAGGGGAATGCTTCATATCTTGTTCGACACAATGGAAGAGCACCGACATTTTTTTTTCAATTCAATTCGTGCAAACACACGTTCCGTTTGGCATTTTGAGCGGGTATCTGTAACATAAATATAAATATAAATGCCATTAATCAAAACGTCATTCGATGTTAAAGTTAAAATTATTTGTAAAATGTCAACAGACGAGGTTTTAATTTTTACAAACCCATTACTATACTTGTAATACTCTGTATTTTTCATTCAATAAACAAATTGCAATAATTATAAAAGCAGTACGAACTATGGTTAATATTATTTGTAATTTGAAAAAGAGACAAGAAGTTTATAATTGACTAAATCCAGTGATAAGTTCTTACTCATGCCGTTTTGTCTGGTATAATTTCCCTTAACAAATGCCAATTAAAACCTAAACAGGTGGTTATCAGCTGGGTGTAAAATATGAATAGTAATCTATTATAAACTATATATTGAAACAACATGACAACTTACGGTAGTGTTGTTGGCAAATTGGAGCGATACGTCGATTTTTGCGGAGATAAAAGTCTTATTCTGACAGAATTTCTGTACTCTAGTTGAATCTTATTCCAGTAAAGATTTTTTGAAGATGGTTTCTTTCAACGTTAGTAATTTAGCCAATCAACATTGAAAAGCTGGAATCCGTTCAATATAAAAAAACGGCAGGACGCTCAAATTTGTCGCAATAAGCCGGGAAAATCCGGACAAATCCGGGACGTTGCAGGCCCACCTTAATGGATGAGATTACTTTACCGTTTATATTGATTAATCTATCGATCATTTATATATTAATTCCGGTTACCATCACTTTATAAGTTTACTTCCGTTGTTACCATCATTTAAATAGATTACTTCCCTTGTTACCATCAGATTTACTTTTCGTAGTTTACCATCATTTATTTAGAACTTAGGACCATTACACCATTAGTCTTGTTACCGTCATTTAATTCGTGTTAGATCATTTTTATACACGTGTTACCATTATTTAATTAGATTACTCCCGTGTTACCATCATTTATATAGATTACATTCGTATTACCTTTTATTTATTTAGATTATTTTAGTGTTACCATCATTTATTTAGATTACTTTAAGAAATGAGGTATCTGAGAAAGGTGGTTGAAATAACAAGAAAAAACATGGTCCGCAACCAGACGATACGTTAAGGCCTAAAAAACACCACTCCCTGCAGACCCAAGTAGAACAGTCCCAAAATAAGATTGTTTGGCCATGTCTGCAGAATGGGAGAAGATCGGCTGTCACGGCAGGTATTTGGAGGCTAAAGGGGTAGGGATCCAGACCCCGAGGACGACCCAGAGTCCGCTGGGAGGACAACATTAGACAATCTTTGAAGGACCGAGGACTAGAATGGAACCAGGCAGGGAGGAAGACAGCCCGATAGGATAGTAATGGCGCTCTATCATCTAAAACCACTACACCTTGCAGTAGAAAAGGAACGACTAAGTAAGACTATGTAAGTAAGTTACTTTCATTTAAATGGATTACTGAAGAGTTATCATTATTTGTTTATATTACTTCCTCTTTACTATGATTTATATTTTACTCATGTGTTACCGTCATTTATTTAGATTACTTTCGTGTTACCATCATTTATTTAGATTACCATGATTTCTGTAAGATTACATTCGTGTTACCATAATTTTTGTAGCATTACTTTCGTGTCATCATGATTTCTGTAACATTACTTTCGTGCTACCATGATTTTTGTTAGATTTCTTTCGTGTTACCATTATTTATTTAGACTACTCAAGTGTTATTATCATTTCTGTTACATTACTTTAGTGTTACCATCATTTATGTACATTAATTTCGGGTTACCATAATTTATTTGGATTTCTCAAGTGTTTCATTATTTATTAAGATTACTCCCGCTTTACAATCATTTATTTTACTCCCGTGTTACCATCATTTATTAAGATTACTCAATTGTTACCAGTATTTATATAGATTAATTTCGGATTACCATCATTTATTTAGATTACTTTCGTGTTCGTATAATTTAATTAGATTACTCCAGCGTTACCATAATATAATTAGATTAGTTCAGTGTTACCATAATATAATTAGATTACCCCAATGTTACCACCATTTAAGTAGATTACTCAAGTGTTTCCGTCATTTAAATAGGTGATTCGAGTGTTAGCATAATATAATTAAATTACTCAAGTGTTACCACCATTTAAGTAGATGATTCAAGTGTTTCCGTCATTTAAATAGATGATTCAAGTGTTACCATAATATAATTAGATTACTCAAGTGTTACCACCATTTAAGTAGTTGATTCAAGTGTTACCATAATATAATTAGATTACTCAAGTGTTACCACCATTTAAGAGATGATTCAAGTGTTTCAGTCATTTAAATAGATGATTCAAGTGTTACCATAATATAATTAGATTACTCAAGTGTTACCACCATTTAAATAGATTACTCAAGTGTTTCCGTCATTAAATAGATGATTCAAATGTTACAGAAAATATTTAGATTACTCAAGTGTTACCCACCTTTAAGTAGATGATTCATGAGTGTTACCATAATTATAAATTAGATTACTCAAGTGTTACCACCATTTAAGAGATGATTCAAGTGTTTCAGTCATTTAAATAGATGATTCAAGTGTTACCATAATATAATTAGATTACTCAAGTGTTACCACCATTTAAATAGATGATTCAAGTGTTATCATAATTTAATTAGATTATTCAAGTGTTCTTCTTCTTCTTCTTCTTCAAGTACCGTGCCTAGTGGCGTAGAAGATCATGTCGCTCCACAACTTCCTGTCTCCAGTTCAATTTATCAATTCTGCTGTTGACTTCTTTCCATGCCACGATGTCAAACTGTCCAGTATGTGCTCTTTTTGTCTTCCCATATCTCTTTTCCCTTCAATCTTACCTATTGTTACGATATATTCCAGCTTTCCTCTTCTCATAACATGTCCACAAAAGTGGATTGCTTCTTTCTAAATTGTGAAATAAGTTTCCTTTGCGCATTGGCCTCTTTCAGGACATCCTCATTACTCTTTTTGGCTGTCCATTGTATGTTTAATATTATTCTGTAAAACTACATCTCTGTTGCCTCCCCTATTTGTTTACTAATTGTCCATGACTCACTCCCATACGTCAGGACTGGTTCTATATAACAATGAAGAACTCTCTTTCTTACTTACAGTGACAAAGAATTGTTGCATAAAATACTCTTCATTTTATAGAATGCAACTTTTGCCTGAGCTATTCTGCTCTTCACTTCTGAGTTGCATCTTCCATCCGTTGTGATTAATGTTCCAAGGTATTTGAATTTATTGACTTGCTTTAAAACTGTTCCATTTACTTTGATAGTGCATTCTTGGGAAGCCCTTTTCTTTGAGACGACCATTACTTCTGTTTTTTGCTATTAAGGCTAAGGCCTTTATTTTCACTTTCTATCACTATTGTATCAACCATTTCATGCAGCGCCAGAGTTAACATTTTTTAATTAGATTACCTGAGTGGTACCGTCATTTAACTAGATTACTCCAGAATTACCGTCATTTAAATTAGGATCACTCTAGAGTTCACCGTCATTTAAATTAGATCACTCTAGAGTTACCGTCATTAATTAGATTACTCAAGTGGTACCATCATTTAATTAGATTACTCCAGAGTTAGCATCTGTCGCGATTATGGAAAATAGAGAATGTATGAGTGTAGACAGAATACGAACGTCGTAAGTGTGAAAGTAGAGAATAAATAGAGTAGTCACTTATGAAATTTATGGGAAGAGATGTGGGACGTCTGGAGAGTATGTATGTAACTGATCTCAAAATGTTTACTTCTCCATCCCCCCATACTCCGATGTGGTAAAGGGGGATGATATAAAATCATTTATTGAAGGGAACATTAGTGTACTGGTACTGAGGATCAGCTGTGAAGGTATCTGAGTATCTAATAAGGTGTAATGTTTTTACATCTGATAACCTTAACTTGCTACCCAACATTTATAACTTCAGTCAGAAATTATTCTGGAATAATGTGATAGACTAACGTTTTAAATGTCTGAGGGTATGTATACAAGAATGAAAAAGTGTTAAGTCACAACAACAACAGACAGATAAACAGAATTTAATTTAATTGTATTCCACCACACGTGACAACACTGTGACACTCACACACATTTAACACTCTATAAGACTGTATCTTAAATGAGTCACTGGTAAAGTTTTCAAATATTATGTATTGAGAATTACTATTCACTAATTATATATCCTGATTCCAACTACAAAGGTAGGAAACTAGGAATCACAACTTCAAATGTGAATCAGACAATTTTATATGTACAGAATTTAGTAAACTATGAACATTTGTGGTGACATATTTTATTAATACTTTAACCAATGTGTGTGTGTGGATAAATTTCTCTTTTTTGGAAGACAGACGTCATCATCATCAGATAAATTCTCGAAGGTGGATGGAATCACACTATCAGTTGAAAACTCTTAATACAAGACCCTTGCCCTGAGCAAGGGACATGCAGAAAACCCTGAAGCACTCTCGAACAGCACCAGAGTTAAATACTGTGTTGTTGTGTTGCTCTCGTGGTTTTGAGTATGGAATGTCAACTTGACCTACGCAGTGGTGTGTAGACATAGATTGAGTGTATAACATGCGAATGATAAGAAGAGTTCGTGGTGTTGACAAATGTTCTTTTCTCACACTCATGTATGGCTGGAAGTCATCGACACCAACGACTGTGTACCTTTACTACAGTTTAATTTGGACGTACACACTCGACAGCACAGATAGTGACAAATCACAGGTTGGCATAATACATCATGGTACAGTGGATAAATGGTCTTGCAATGTTACATGGGCACTCATGTAGAATAATAGTATAATGGACTGTCAGTAGCCAAGCACTCAGTATTGCCCATATATATATCATCTGAGTTTACTGACAAAGCACGTCAGATTATAAACAATGTCCAAGATGGCTTCTAGACCTAACCTCGTCTAGCGAAGATTCCTTAACATAATGTCCAGCACAGATTTTTCCATATAATCAAATTGAACCGCTAGCAATGGGTTCTCATGTGTAGCAGTGATCTCTGGACTAATCAAGCGATAATACGGGCATCCCTTTTCTCTTCTTGAAAGTCACTAAATGTTTGGTTACAAGATGGCTTCTCTCGTGAGCTGTCACTCACGTTTGGATACAGATAATGAATCTGTCTTAAAGTTAGTCATTCATTAAATGTTTCATTGCTCTGTAGATTCTATCATGATACAATTGACTGCATTCTACAGGATATAGTGCTGCTAGGAATCAGAGTCGTTTTCCATCTAGTTAAATGCATCCTCTCAGATGTACAAAAATCGTACCTATCGAAAAACGGTGGCTTCGTACGAGAGTTCAAAAGAGTATCTTTTATTACCTGGGTATCAGAAATATGATTCTGCCATTCCTTGGCAATAAGAATGAACACTGGGGTAAAGCATACATGATAGGTCTAGACGACTATCACTTTCCCCCATAAATATAGAGATCACTTTTTCCGGCTACAAGCCGACATAGAAAAACACAGCCCATCATCAGGGCGAAGCCAAAACACACCTCTCTAGCGACACATCCGCCGAACAGCCTTTGACCTCTCTAGAGACAAAAGAACATATAGTTCGACTTAGATATGTAAAGATATACAGATATAAGACAGACTCGTCCTACTCAGACAAACAATACACATAAATTCAGGCCATAGATATTCTGAAGCAAGAACAATCTATTACTACCCAAACAAAGAATAAATCGCAGTAAAACTGGATTCATCCGCGGAGTTCGATCGAAAGAGACGACACAACTTTCAAGGGAAGTAACTCAATAATGACTTTTCCTTAAGCACTAAAAAGTATCTATTTTGTTTACAAAATATTTGCGAACATAACAAGTATACCAATGTATAATATTGTAAGATATCAAAGACTGCACGTAACAGTCTTACCACACCTCCCGGGAAAAAAAAAATGGAACTTTTTTTTTTTTTTGAAATACATCTAGGAGCAACGTACAATAGGCTCACAACGCATGAATAATGCGTAGATGAAAATATCAGGAATAAATATAACGCCTAATATGAGGCTAAGTCGACTTATGGAGCGACTGGTGAGAATGTGTCTCATAAACTGAGAGAAATTATTTCTCTACAAGTAAATTTTTCCAGGAAGGTGTCATCAAAGTATAATACAATTCTGGCAATTACACAATGCCTAAAAAATTCATTCATACCATAAATTTCGTATTAGATATCTTAAATTTATGATTTATGAAGAAAAAATCATCAAAGCACAGCGGTGAATAAACATCAATGAACCGCTATGTAGTGATACAATCATTATATTATTAAATTACAAATGTGTATCTATCATGATATAGAAAAGGAACTACTATAGAACTAGACATATCAAGAAGTCTA